>JAGQAX010000003.1:42407103-42832103 GCA_019142605.1 Cephalopholis sonnerati
AAACTTTTATGTAGATAAACAACTTTATTTAAAGGAACAGTCTGTAAAGATTTAGGGGATTTAGTGGCATTTAGTATTGAGGATTACACTGCGTTAGTACAACAACGCAAAGTGACCTTTGTTTTCCCTCCAACTAAAGCACATGGTTGGGTTTAGAAAAAAAGAACAGGATCTGGCTTTAGAATCTTACGGGACTTGAACACTGCTCTCCTGAGTGAAAGTCTGTTTGTTGGACCCGTCCACCACCCCTCCCACCTGCCGTACTCGGACTTTCGCCACCTTAACTTTTGTTCTTAACCTGCCGCGTTTCCCCCAATGCTGCCGAGCGTTATTAAAATATAACAGCAACCGGCCGCATATCAAGCTGACATTAAAGGATGGCTTTTTTCGGCAGTGTCTGATGCCACAGGTCACTGCCCAAGTGCCGGATTTCAATGACTTCGGACTAAGACTAGGCTTTCATAGGCTGCAACTCAGTAGGTGCTGTCATCGTTCAGTCTGCATACATCAAACACCCAAGTTTATGCGATCCATATCAGACAGCATAGCTGCACTAAACCTATTAGATTTCTACATTCTCACAGTCTGTGGGAGGCTTAAGACAGTAAACAGAGGTCAACAGTTTGTGGTTTGTCCGTAACGTAAAAGCATGAGGTTGTGTAAAAGACCTTAAAGCTTACAAACTGCTGGTCCTCACAAAGATAGAAGACACACATTAACACCACTAAAATATAAACTGTCATTTTTTGGACACTGTTAAGACAAAACTATATCTATCTATCCATTTATTTTCTCAATGTCTGTGTCTTTCATCCGCTGTCTCTCCCCTCCTCTCTCTCTCTCTCTCTCTCTCTCTCTCTCTCTCTCTCTCTCTCTCTCACTCACTCACTCACTCACTCACTCACTCACTCACACACACACACACACACACACACACACACACACACACACAGGCTTTTCCCACAATCCACCATCACCACTGGACACAGTTCCATTAGTTGTTTGAAAATCAGTCTAATCACTGTTCCCCCTGCAGCCCAGAGAAGCATAGCTACTCTTTCATCTCTCTAACTAAGTCATTACCTCTGCTGGGCTGCCAATGAGGCAACACAAAGTCATGACAACATCAACACTTAAACACACACACTTACAGACACAGGCTTCATGTGCGCACATACATGAACAGACGCATGTACTCCAGCTCTTAACAAACAAAATTCATGAGCCGATACTCATAAACACATCCAAAACATGTGCACACACTTGCTGTGAACTACAGCACTCATTGTAGCCACACGCTGTGGCCTTGTTGCTTGGTAACAAAACTTACTTTTACAAAAATAATTTCTTTGAACAAAGTTCCAAGAAGATATGGAGATGTGGAAGAGAAAGAGGAGAAGAGACAGAGAAAGAGGGGGGAGGGATAAAGAGATAAAAGGAGAAAAAATCAGAAAATGAGACAGCAGCAGATGAGCAGAATGCAAACGATGGGCTGAAATATGAAAATACGCTCAAGCGAGCATTCAAAAGTTTGTTTTAAAAACTCATTATAGTGACAGAAAAACAGACTGAGGAGGAGAGAAAAGGATGTGCAGTGACTGGTAATGTAGACTTGAAAGAAAGTAATATTTATCTCCTATTTACATGTGATCTTTTTCCATACACAAAGAACCGCATTGCTTTTAGATGACATGCTGAGATACATAAACTTGGTTTAATTCAAAAACAAGCATACATTTATTGATACAGTGCCCTTCAAAGCTTTTCTCAACAGAAACAGTTTCAGCCAATGTTTACTTTCTATTCAGCTCTGATTTTGAATTAATGGGTACCTTTAATGAATGGAGAAGCTAAATTGGAATGAACTCTCAAACAGCCCTTTGAAGTACTAAGGACTGTTCAGAATGTCCCCAGTCTCAAATAGGACCTCAGAAAACACACACACCTACACACACACTATGACTAGAGCTGTAATGATGGATCGATTCAAAGATTAGTTGTTAACTATTAAATTTTTCACCAATTGATCTCAGTCGGTTTTGGTAATTAAAAAAAAAAAAAACTTCTGATTCTAGTCTCTTAAATGTTGATATTGTCTAGTTCCTTCACTTCTCTATGACAGTAAAGTGAATATCTTTGGGCTGTGGACAAACAGACATTTGAGGACGTCATCTTGGACCTTTTTTTTTTTTTTTTACCATTTTCTGACATTTTACAGACTAATCAACTAATCCATTACTCATGAGAATAATTAGCAGATTAAAACCTCTTACAATTCCTGTAAAATTCACCTAGAGGCTTGTGTCCACATAACATTTATCCTTAGCAGAAAAGCAGTGACAAAGTGCTTGGGAGCACTTCAAAAAAGCTCCTGGTGCTATTTTTAATTACATGCTCCATATAGGTATGTTTCTATGACAACACTATTATGACACTAACATTAGCTAGGTAGTTAAGGTAACGCTACATTAATAGAGGGTTGACTACACAGTCTACTTCAAGTTTACAAAGCGAATGGTGCTAAACAATATTCAGTGTCCACCAACCAATATGCTCCCAAAATATGGGCTTTTCTCTCTTATTGTGGCAACAGAAAGTAACCTTGCTAAGGAAGTGGAAGTGATGCCACCGGCGCCTTTTTGAAAAGTTCAGATTTTGAGAACTGGGATATTTGCTGGAAAACATAAATAAATAGTTGTAAAGAAGATAACAATATCACAGAAAATAAACATTTTACACACGTTTTTCTAAGGTTTTTTAGGTGCTTTTCAAAAAAAGAGGTGGCTCACTGTGTATAAACCACTTTTAGAAAACCTAAATTGTTAAGAAAGACTGTGTTCCCCCCCAAGACAACAGAGGAGCCATCAATGTACATTTATAACAGTATGTGGTGCCAGGAAGGAGTCCAAAACTCCTGTGGAGGTCCGGAGTCTCATTGACTACAAGACCCATAAGCCATTGAGCCAATTGTTGGCTATTGATCTGCTCTGTAACCTGAGAAAGTAAGGCAGGCCCTTCCTTTCAACACAGGCCCTTGTTGGCTAGTGTAGACTTAGAGAAAGCATGGAAGCTCCGACTGGCTCAAATGAGGTGTCAATCAAAATGTCAGCATTCAGCAACTATTTGGACAGCAAGGCCTCCCCATAGTTACAGGCAAACTGAAGATATTATGGATAATATGTGAAGAATTATGAACGTGTCAAATGAAGCAATGGCAGGTTGTGGTATCTATGGATGTAATTGATATAAATTGTCTTGACTTTTAGGAGTGTAAAAGGACTGTAGGACCGTTTTTGTTGGTATATAATCCATCTGTGGATTATCATTAGACATCATAGGTGAGTTATAACTGTTTGTTTATTGTTTTCTGACAGAAGCATTAATGGAACCTACTGTGGTGGTTGTATCTGGAAATGGTCTGCATCAATCGAACCACAAGGAGCTCAGCTTTCTGACAATAGGTCGTATGAGTAAACCACCTTAACACAGCAAATACAGCAGTCGGTTACATATCATAATTATCAAATAAATCCTTATGAGGACCCACGGATGGGACATTGGATTCTTTGAGGTTTAACACAGAAAATAACAGTGAGTTGTAGTCCTAGCTTTAACCACCAAAGAACAGAGACTATTTAAGTTGAATTTGCCCAGAATTTTTTGGCAGCTACTCCAGACTCTGTATACTGATTTGATTCTGTTTTTGGCTCTGCCACTTTGCCAATTTCGGAAACATAACAGATCATCTCAGCACCTCAAGCATTCACAATACATTTTAGATTACTTTTTATGGGATGAAATTCACACCAACACAGCAGCATTTAGAGTATCTAATTCATTATTTGACTTCACAAACACACACACATACACACACGATCAGAGACATTAACAGTGCATCTGCTTTAGTCCTGACCTTTACACACACCATTCTCACACACACACATTAACTCGGCACTCTGTCTCTATACATTTCAAGCCTACAGCGTTAGAAAATAATTCTCAAGAGCTGACCTGGAAGCCCAAGAGGCGAATGACCTCTCCACAGCCCTCTAGCCGTTTCCCATTATGACCCCCGTTACCCTTGGGGCCAGTGCTCTTTGATTGGGTCAGAGCTTCCAGGCTCACTAATTGGCTATTTGGCACGACAGATGACTTTTAATTTATTTGGACGGGTGGTAATTGGAAGTCTTTGGGAAGCAACAGCTCACAAGCTCAACAAGGAATACTGCAGAGAAGAGAACAATGAGGGGGAGAATAATAATTACGTGGATGGTGTTACTCTAAAGGGCACCAGTTTGATCCCTCAGACTCGTAGGAGGGCGTGTATGGGGAAGAGTGGAGAGGTGACTCATTTCTCACTTTTTACAGATGAGATTAGAGTGCTGCTGAGGAATAGATTTAAATCCATTTGTGCTTAGTTGGTGCTGACTTTAAGGAACATTTAAACCCCCAAATGACCATTTGAGTATCAATTACGCAACCGGTGTTACATGGAATTCATGAGGAAACCTTGTTTTTGTCACATGCCTCCTTGGTGAGTGAAGAATCTAAAAATGTAAGAAAATTGGTGATATATTTAGGGGCGGCACGGTGGTGTGGTGGTTAGCACTGTTGCCTCACAGCAAGAGGGTTCCTGAGTCGAACCCGGGTGCGGGAGCCCTTCTGTGTGGAGTTTGCATGTTCTCCCCGTGTCAGCGTGGGTTTTCTCCGGGTACTCCGGCTTCCTCCCGCAGTCCAAAGACATGCAGGTTAATTGGTGACTCTAAATTGTCCATAGGTGTCAATGTGAGTGTGAATGGTCTGTGTCTACATGTCAGGCCTGTGATAGTCCGGCGACCTGTCCAGGGTGAACCCTGCCTCTCGTCCAATGTCAGCTGGGATAGGCTCCAGCCCCCCGCGACCCTCAAGAGGATAAGCGGTTAGAAAATGGATGGATGGATGGTAATATATTTAAGTAAAAGGGGTCTGCTATTAACAACAGCAAAGCTATTTCCAAACATATGCTCAGGACTTCCCAATCAGACAAGCCTTGCTGACAGGGAACTTAACATAATGTGAAACTTAATCTATGCCTCTGCAAAGCCAGACTCCATTCACAAAATACTGTAATTTTGCTTCACTGAACACAGGGGCTGCTGGTGTTACACTGCATCGATCATTTGTTTGTGTTATTGTGTGACATTTGTGAATCTGAACTAACCCTTTGTAATAACAAAGTAACACATTAACCCAAGCTAACGGACCAAGGCAGCAGCAGACTAGCAGATCGCATGTTCGGCAAGGTACATTCAGTTTTTTGTCAATGGAGTCTGGCTTTGAAGCGAGCATAGATAGGTTTTACTTTGAGTTTAGTTGTGTGAGTTTGTTAATGAATGTTTTGGCATAGTTTTACTGTTGTTAAACACAGCCCCCCCTTTTACTTCAATTTATCAAGAACTTGTCTGTGGATTCTTCATTCACTGGAGGCATGCAAGAAAAACAATGTTTTCTTCACAAATTCAATGTAACACAGGGTGAGTAACTGATATACAAATAGTCATTTGGGGGATGAAGTATTCCTTTAAACATCAGTTACAGAGAAATGTCGATGTGTGTTTAAGAGCAGTTTTCAACTGCAACGGTCTCGTGTACAGTAGAGTTTGTACTTCACCTACAGTTACCACCTCCATTTCCAGTATTTTCTGTAACATGTGACATGAAACTGTTCACAAGGTTATTTGGTTTGTCACTCTAGTGTAATAAGTAAGGTACGGGAAAGATTGTGGTCTTGAAGCACAACGCAAGACTTAAACATTTAAACCAAACCATGATCGTCCTGATCACCTCCCTACGACAGGGCATAGCAAAAATGTAGCACTTCTTTCCATGACAAAAAAAAAAAAAATTCCAACCAAACATAATCCTGGCAGGAATTTTGTTTCCCTTCAAAATATTACTGGCAAGAAAGGGGAAACAAAGTAATACATAAACATAATTTCTAGAAGACACTTGAGAGGTTAAAGAGAAACACCATCTGGCTGTCATTTCCTTTTAAGTACCTGACACTGATGTAAGAATTAAATCATGTTTCTTGCTTTCCACTTTCTTGTTTTTCATCGTTTTTAAAACTATATGCCAAAACAAATTTAAACCAATCGTGAAATCAAGGGAACCCTGTGAACCACAAGTGGAACAAAACAGAATGTCATGGTGATTTACACCTCTTTCAATTCAATCTGAGCAAACAGCCTCTGACTTGGACTACATTTACATTTTAGTCATTACGTAGATGCTGTTATCTACCGTAGAAAGGCTTCCAATGAGGGCAACAACAGGATCTGCTTAATTCTTTCACTGCCAACATTACAAGGAATCATTAGTGAGAAGTGCAGGGGTCAGAAACACAACATCCTGGCAAGAGATGGAACAAATACTCCTGTTCCCCTGACATATTCATGCATATAAATGACTAATTTCCTGTTGAAATGGAGATGTGTTAAGAGGACAAGGGAAGACCAGGTGTATGTAATTGAAATGGCTGTGGGGGAGATGAGAAATTAAGGAAAATATGGAAGGTAAGGAAATCTTCACCCTTCACTTTCAAGGCAAGTTTTAAATTTATGCTTTGACATGAGGACTTATTCTCAATAACTACAATCTGGGAAATGTTAATACCATGCAAATTTAGAAGAGGTTATTTAAAATGTTAGGCCTTTACTCTGTTAGTTTAATTTGTCTGGCCAGGTTAGAGTAAAGCTATTTGAATCCAAAATATAGTCTTGTGTCAGATCATGTAGTTCTGCTGGCTTCATCAGACCAAGACCTTCAGTAGGTGCTTGGATGGCATAAGAATCAGCACAATTATGCTGCTGGGCAAAGGCAAAAGCCCTGAACTTCATTTTGGTCTGTGTCACTTCTGGAACAATAAAGACCTGATCTATCATGTGGACAAATATCCTGTGCTTCCTGTGTTGTTTTTCATTGAAAATCACGAGTTGTGTTTACCTTACGAAAAGTTCTTTAGAAACCCACGAATAATCCCAATATTTCACTGTTTTCTTGCACTTTGAATGCCTTGTTTATCCACATAAATATTTGTTTACCGACTTTGGTCCTGGAGTTGGTAATGTACCATCATAAGACAATTAAAGGGGTTAAAAAAACCTACAAACTGATTGATCGTTTCTCATTCATTTTATTCTGAGTGGATAGTTGCATGGTATATCCATAGATTCTGTCAAGTCATAATTATTATACAGCGTATTGATTATTTTGATAAACAACAAGGTGAAAAATTAAATGGAAGTTAATGCCTTTTGCTTTGGCATGGCCTCTTATTTCTTATCATTTTGCCAACACATTCTTGCTCTGACCTCGTCACATATCGATGTTTGGTCAAGGACCTTCCACGTCCAGATAAAACATGCAAGGTACTCTGGCTGTGTTGGTTGTTGATGTTCTGGGACACCATTTTAAGTTCTGCCTGTTACATGCATTGTCTTCTTTCAAATACACCTCTGTTTTCACAGGATTCAGTTTGAATTTTATTTATAAAGTCCAATATCACAAAGCCCAATTTGCCTCAGAGGGCTTTACAGCATACGACATCTCTCTGTCCTTTGGACCCTCACGGCAAGGAAAAACTCCCCCCAAAAATAAATTACGTTCCAACAAAAAACATCACCACCGCTCTTGTGAGTGAAGGTCAGTGTCTGTTGGACCCATCCACCACCCCTCTCACCCGCTGCCTTAACTCTCGTTCTCGTCCCGTCAAGTTTCCGGTACAACACCACAATACTGCTATTTTTTTCCTCCAACAACTAACACACATGGTTGGGTTAAGGAAAAAAAAAACAGGGTTTGACTTTATACTCCTGCAGGATGCAAATATCACTCTCCAGGGTGAAAGTCAGTGTTTTGGACTTCCACTGCTTTAATGGCGACTAGCTGCATATCATGCTGACATTAAAGGACGGCTTTTTTGTCTGTGTCTGACGGCAGAAGTCACTGCCCAAGCGCTGCCCAAGTTTCGACAACTTTGGAGATTTTTCAGGCAATGCAGACTACCTTAACTTTAGAATAAGGCTCAAACATCAAGTTCCAGCTAAAGAATTTTACGTGGAAAAACAACTTCATTTAAAGAAACGATGTGTAAATTATGGTGACATGAAGCAGAGAGCCATAAATCATGCATAATCTGGATGAGAGATGACCAAAAACTACTGTCGCCACTTGTAAATCCAGAGTGGCTTTGGTTTAAAGCCCTGGTTATGTAGAATTGGGCGATGTGTAAACAAACTAACAGACCAAAAATACAATAAAGTAATCTACATTGCAGGTGGGATTTTAGTTGGGAGACAATGCTGACAGAAAAGGAAAATGTGCTAAATGAAAGAGCTAGAGGACAAAGAGGAAACTTAATGACAGTAAATGCAAATACAGACACACACCCCTCAACAAAGATATGCAAATGCATACACACTAAAAAACACACATAGATGCACACACACACGGAGACACACACACACACACACACATTCATACTGGGAAGATTAGCTCTGTACACACTATGGTACAATCCTCTTTGAGGGACTTAAACTTTCTCATTACACGTATACATCCGGATTTCTTTCCAGGCGGTACGAGAGTGATTTTTAGTGAGAAAGGGAGGAAGATAAAGGAAGGACAGAAAGAAAGGAAGAGAGAGAGGAAGAGAAAGATGTAGGACAAGATAGAAATGAAGCGAGAAAAAGAGGAAGTAGAGAGACATGGTGAGAAAGAGAGTAAAATGGTGATAAAAAAATAAGGTGAGATAAAGGTTAGAAGAGAGAGCAGGGATGGGAGTGCTAAAAAGGAGAAAGCCGTACACACAATGAAGGATTGAAGTGTGTGTATGTGTGTGTGTGTGTGTGTGTGTGTGTGTGTGTGTGGTGTGTCACTGTGACATACAAAGGAGATTAGAAGGTAATCAAGCATATGGCAGGTGCAGCACAAGGGGAATAATAATGGACTCACACTGTACACACTTAAAAATAAACTTGGACACACACACACACACATGCAAACTGCACAGCTGCATGCTGGAACACAATAAGACAGACTGGTATCAAAGAGGCACTGTCATGCAGAGCTACAAACACTCTCCGTTTACTGTATACTGTGAGTAGATAAGGATGTGGTCTCGCTCATCAGATCACAAAGCAAGAAAAGCTGATTTGGGATCATTCAGAGCCTGCTGAGTTTATGCATTCTGCCACAAAATGGATAACAAATGTCTCTAAATCTCTTTGTCCGTGCGGAATTCTGTTTCTATTGAACTGTCGGAGTATCCAGGGTTCAGAATTGATAGTTTCCTTGGCCTGTTTGTGTTGTCTGTTCTGAATTTATTGTTGTAACGCTGTTTGTATTCTGCTGCCCTCTTGGTGCTCGGTCTCTTAAAAAAGGGATTTTAATCTCAATGACACTTTGACAAGGTTAAATCGAACACTGACAGGTATCTGACAGATACATTGGTTCAACCGGAGCTTTGTTTAAAGTGAGCTGTTATTAGATTTTAAATGACATTCTGTCAGCCATCAGTGGATTATGAGACAGTGGGCCCCTGGGCGAAGACATGCAGAAGGCCCCATCACCTCTACTGCATGCTTGACACAAAGACTTTACAGTTGTTTCGCATCTTTTCGTTGGTGTTTTGCGTCTCTCTGTAGTCATTACACATCTCTCCGTGTACTGTGTCTCTTTGTGGTCATTTTGTGCCTCTTGATAGTTCTTGTGTCAGTGGTTGTTTTGCCATTGCCACTTTTTGGAGTCATTTTGCATCTCTTTGTGTGTTTTTGCATCTCTTTTGGTTGTTTTGCCTTTTTCATAGCTGGGGTTTTACATTTGCCCCTTTTCGTAGTTGTTGTGACTCTCTTGTCTCTTTGTGGTATTTTTGTGTCTTTTTGTAGTTGCTTTGCATCACATTAAAGTCATTTTGTGTCTCTTTGTGGATGTCTCACAGCTTTCCTCTGTCGCTGTGCATCTCTTTTTGTCTCTTTGCAGCTGTTTTACATTTCTTTGTAATCATTTTGTGTTTTGTGTTTGTAGTATTTTGGATCTCTTTGTAGGTGCTATGCACATCTTTATAGTAATGTCGACTGTGGTTGTTTTGCCCCTTTTTGTAGTTGTTGTGGGTGTCTGTGTCTCTTTGCAGCAGTTTTCCATCTCTTTATAATCGTTTTGTGTCTCTCAGTGGACTTTCTTTGGGTGTTTGCAGTCATTTTAAGTTTCTTTCTGGTCATTCTGGATCTCTTTGTAGTTGCTTTGCATCTTTTTATAGTCATGTTTTGTCTTTTTGCAGCTGTTTTGCATCTCTTTGTTTTAGTTTTTCTCTTTGTGGTCATTTTGTATCTCTTTGAAGTTGCTTTGCATTGCTCTATATTCATTCGGCGACCGTCATTGTTTTGCCAGTGTCTCTTTGCAGCAGTTTTCCATCTCTTTATAAGCGTTTTGTGTCTCTTGTAGTTGTTTTATGTTTCTTTCTGGTCATTCTGGATATCTTTTTGGTTATTTTATTCTCTTTGCAGTCATTCTGGATATTGTTGAAGTTGATTTGCATCTCTTTAGGGTCATTTTTGTTTGGTTGAGGTTGTTTTGCCCCCTTTCGTAGTTGCTGTGAGTGTCATTGTCTCTTTGCAGCTGTCTATCTCTTTCTTATCATTTTGTGTCTTATTTTGGTCTTTTTATGTCTCTTTCTAGTCATTTTCTGTTTCTTTGTGGTCATTTTGAGTTTCCTGTGTGAAACATGTTAATTTGAGAGACATTTTACAGGTGAAGAACAAGGACACCCCTGACGCTTTGGGCCCTTGGGCCTGTGCCCATTAGGCCTGTTTATTAATCCATCCATGCTGCCTGCTAATTCAACACAAGTATTTTTTACAGTGGAAAAACAGAAACCACATATTTACAGTTACAAAAGCATGGGGGTCATCTTATCTCTCCTGCTTTTATGTTATCCAGTAGTGAATTTCATCAAGTGTCTTGTGATGCAATGAACTATGAGTAAACACTGATACCAAGTGCTGTGCTTAAAAAGTCTGAAGGAGGTCAAGCAGTCAGTTCACATGGCAAATTGGCCCTGAACAAGTAAGAGTCGGGATACGGAGGTTAAATGCCAGTTAGCACCATGTGTCATCTTTACGAGAGGTAAGCTCTCAGTTTGAAGGAGGGCGAACACTTGGCAATGAATGCAGTGGTTGTGTTTACAAGGATTAAATTGCCATGATGTTTTGTCATTCTTTCTCATCTCTATGCACATAATCAGTACTACAAACACTTGCAGACACTGACGCACACATATTCCCACTGCTTGTGAGCATATAAATAGAATGAGAGTAGACGGGTCATCCCCATTCAAATCAGCAAAGCAGTAAGGTCAGGGCAGCGGCCACTCTTATGTGTACTGTTGCCACTGCAGCCAGTGTGGCTAACTTCTGTATAACCTTTCATATAAACAAACCAACTTGCAGCAAGTCACACTGAGATGCGGTTTTGCAGGAGCAACCAAACAAGCAGTGGAGCAGCACATTTTCAAATGTGCAGTCCATTACTTTTTTGCCATTAATTGCTTGTTGGTTGAAATATGATACAGGCCTACTGTAGCTGCCTCTGAAGAACAAGTGAGGCCCGCTGCTTGGTGCACAACTGAAATATTCCAGCCCAAATTCCTTACCATATTTTGCAAAACACAGAAATCATGAGATAATATTTGTCCTTGCAAAATGTCATCTCTGTGACTTGGGGTCGTAGTTGAGCTTTTTGTTTTCTTAGTGCCTCTTTTTACAGTTGAGAGAATTACAGAGGCTGCGCTGGCATCTACAAATGAAAGTTTTGACGTCACTGTTGGTTCAGGAGGCAGATCTCGCTACACAGCATGGAGATCTGTTCACAGGAATACTGTAGCAAGCTCAAATCCATCAGAAGAGCAAAATCTCTAAAGATGATGAGATGGATAATGTGACAATATACTCTGTTTGTTTAGCCACATTTGAAAGAAAAAAGTGTGTTTTACGATGAGTTAACTAGGCAAGCTAATCACAGTAGGCCAAACTGAGTTCTCAAACTAGTGAGTGTGACACGACCCCACTAAAGTGAGTTCTCACCAATAACAACTAACATCGCTATTTTCATGTGTACTGGTCTGATGACCACGGCAAAAACAGTTCGATGTCCTTTCTATCCACTTCATTTCTATGCCCGTGACGCAAAGATCCTTTGAACCAGGTCACAGAGGCATTGTGTTGCTATGGCAACTGAGAATGCTGGCATCAGACTGGCACTATGTGTTTCCATAGTGCCAGTGTGGCCTTTACTGAGCCATCAGCTTGGCCTTACACACTGATGATTCTGAGAGATGCGGGTTTGAGAAAGGAAGATGCCACTGAGTTGCATCATGGGAAATGTAGGAGTCAGTGTTAACGAGCTTAACGCATACTTTTGAATAAAAGTTATTCTATCTTGGCCTCTGCTGGAACAATTTTGAACATAATTTGTGGAACTGGAGCACTGTGTCAGTGGAGTAAACCTCTATCAATCAACAACGCAACAGAAAACTAGTTAAAAGAACTCAGACAGGGACATGAGGCAGTTCAGTTGCAACCTAGTCTGACCTGAAATGAAATGAAAAAACTGCAGGTCTGCATTGACAGAGGTCTTACTGTTTTGGTGGGGTGTGATGTACCTATTGTAATATACATAATAAAAATATATAATAAAAAAGGTCTTGGAAGTTGTTAGTGTGAAAAACCTTAAAGTGAAGCTGTTAGGCATTCTGTTGATAATGTAAAGCATTATAAAACACAGACATCAGCAGGCATTGCAGTAGCTATGACATGATACTGACTGAGCCTATTATTAAGGGGGATACTTTGCTGACTGTCAACAAGCCTTATATCATAATAATGGGGGTATTATGTGTAAATGAACTATGGTAAACTTTCCTAAATCTTGCAAGCGCCCAGATCTCCATGCTCATTTGCCTGCGAAAATTTCATCATACAGCAGATTTTCACCAGCTCTCAAGATTCTGTCCCTCTCTTTTTTTGCCTAACATTTTTTCAGAAACATATTTTTATGCCCTGTTTAGCTGTAGACTTTGTGTACAGTAAGTTGGCGCTGTTTCCTGTGTCATAAAAAACGGAGGCTGTCCAGGGGCACGTTCAATCTCAAAAAGGTGTGCACTGTCGTTTTGAACAACATGTTTCCTCAAAACAGTGTGAAATGGTGTGCAGCAGGCTTTGAGGTACATTTTCTCACATTTGGTGGTTGTGACAGAGGTGTTACTCAATCAGCAGCAACATGTATATAAACCAAATTTTGGTAGATTCTTGGGGTGCTTTCAGACCTAGAGTTTGCTTGCTTTGGTCTAATTTTGTTACGAAGTTGCATAATTGCCTAAAGTTGGTTCGTGTTCTCACGGCAGCATTTACAAGCGGACTGGATAAATTGCCTTGCGTGAGAAAGCTGCTCTTGATTGGTCAGAATTTCCATGTGGGAAAAATCCAGGAAGTCAAAGAAAAATGTGACACTTTCTAATGTCACAATGGAGGGACAACTACGCAGGTTGATTTTAGCGCTGCTCATCGTGGACTATATTGCTGTCATTGTTCATTTGAGTCAAAGCATACAGTTTGAAAACGAGGCGCGGCTCCAACTAGAAAACAACGTTTTGATGCATTGGATGTGCTGAATGTGCATATTAAGGCAGTACAGGAGGAGGCGCACATTAATAATCCTCCAGGACTGTAACATGCTCATGTTTAACCCAAACAATGTGTCATGTGACTGCAGTTGGTTTGGGTTGAGGTCAGAACACGTTCTCACCACAAATGAACCGTACCAGAGTTAATTTGTAACCAGACTGAGACCACCTCTTCAAGGAGGTCTCAGTCAGGTTGTTTTGTTGTGTACCTGAGTGTGATTGCTGTGTTCACACCTGCCCAAACAAACCGCACTTAGAAGGCAAACGTACTTGAATTCGATTGAACTGAACCAAACAGGGCAGGTGTGAAAGCTGCGTTAATTACTGTACATACGATTTTTATTTTTTATTTCACACTTGCATGACCATGTTAAAGTATGTTTCCCATGCCAGTAAAGCCCCGCTGAATTGAGCTGAATCAAACCCAGTTGTATTAAAAGGCAGTGTTTCTGCATAAACATAATAGGGTGTTCAATGTACCACCTTTTCTGTTTAAATAAATGTTTTGCTACGTTTTGTCGGCGCTTTACACAGACCAGGTTAATGAGAGGACCATCTTTTCAGCAGTGAACTACTTATTTAAGCCAGGCTTCCTCTTTTGTACCAACAAATGCAACACCACGTAATTCATTAAAAAACTGTTATACTAATTCACACCTCATTTTATTATGCATTTCATGCCTAGATTGTCACAGCCACAGCCATGGCCCTGTCTCTCCCTTGTATCTCCCTGTGTTCCCCACTCTTTTCTTGTCCTGTTTGTGTGTGTGTGTGTGTGTGTGTGTGTGTGTGTGTGTGTGTGTGTGTGTGTGTCTCGTTCCCATCTTGCTGCTCACCTAGACCCGGCCGACTAACACACCAGCCTGTAATCAGCTCATCACCTCTCCCAGATCCCGGCTCAACACACACCTGGCTACGATCACCTCATCAGCCCACAGCTCATCTACCCCGGCATTCCTCCCACTCAGTGCCACATCATTGTTCCAGTAGTCACAGTGGTCGCCATGCTCAGGCCTAGCTCTTGTGTCTTTGAGAGTAGTTTTCCTCATATTCTTGTTACCATTATTAATGCTTGTTCCCTGGGCTCCAGTACTCCTGTTTGTCCATCTCACCTGCGTACCTGCCTGCCACACTGCTCCGCCGCTCTCCATATTACCTGTTTAAGCTGCCATCTCTTTAACCTGTCTCCATCTGCAGCACTATTACAGTAAACCTGTTAAATGTAAAGGCCACAAACCCAGATGATAAACACAAACTGCTCAGATTTTTCAGCATGAATGTTTCTGGCTGTAATAAAATTTGAAATATTGGCAATAATGACCACAACTATATGTCATATGTGCTATGATCATGACAATCTGCCTTGGCTCAAATGTCTTTCAGCTACCTACTCACTTTCTCTTCAGGTGTTATGGGTAATTTGTGCAAAAATATTTAAATTTATTGACATTGTTTCCGTAGCCTGGCGATGCATTTTATTGCCAACATGTCTTTGATCGCTCCTGCTACTCGGTAAGGAGTCTGTCGAAGCACCGTTGGTGCATTTTCTCACGTAGACATGTTCACATGAAAAGAAATCTCCGTCACTCCCAGGCTTATGGAAATTTCCTTCCTCTTTAAGTCAATGGGATCCAGAGGTTTCAATGACGAGATTAACCATGCAAGGTTAATGTATCTGGAATAATAAGATGACTTTTTGACAGGCTTCAATGGATTAAAGTGTAAGTCAACGTCAACATGACAATGTAAGTGTCTTAGAAAAGAAAAGAAAATCATATATATTCACACCATTTATCATGAGGAGCCTCGTCCTCGGCGAAACACCCTAATTTAAATTTATGGCATTACCCTTACTCCCAGCTGGGAGCCTTGACGTACAACTCCAGTCTTCCACTGTTGGACGCTGTAAAGCTCTGCTGGGACAATTAGCAACTGAAGGAGAAGAGAATGTGTCTCATTAACTTTCACTTTATAATTGGCTCCCATCTTGTTTTGGGATTTGAAATGGCAACTTTCCTTTTGCGGTGCCCCCGGCATGCCGCGCACACCTTCTACCATCAAATGGATTCTCTTAAAAAGGTTATTCTAGGCACATCCATGAATGTAATTTGGAAGCACACTCATTAGGGAGCACTGCCTGTTTGTTATACATAATTGAATTTTTTATGCTCGAAAAGCTGAAAAAACAAAGTTTAGTCGCTGGGCGTTCTCTGAAGCTTTATAACTTATGGTATTTTCTCACTTGGCTCACATTTTTGGCGCCTGATTGTCTCTACAGTCATTTTGGAAAAAGGTTTATAATCACAGGTTTACATTCACAAACAGTGTGAAACATTAGCATCAATACAAAACACAGAACATTACATAATACTTAATCACATCCAACATTTCTTGGAAACACAGAATATTAGATTTTTCTCTCATTATTTTAAAGGTATTTTTTTCAAGCATTTCTCCTTTTGATATTTCCCTTCCCTTATATTTGGTCTCACCTGCAAACCACATCATCTATCTGACCACAGTAATTCTCACTGTGACAAACATAATGTGACACTGTCAACTGGACACGTTAACTTGCAGTTAAGGGTAAACAGCTTCCACCTCTGGCACATAAATTTAGGTGACAACACTGAGGTTGACTTCAAGTAGACCTGGGATCACTGCGCTGATATGGTCACAAAGTTAACTGTTCTGGCTTTAAAGCATCTATGCTTCACCCTGGACCAAACTAGTTACTTGAATTAAGGTATTTTTAGTATGGAAATAAACATTTCAACAACAATATACAAGCACTGTATACCCTGGGCAAAAGCTCAACAGCCGCTAGTGTAGTTCCAGAGAGTACCAAATTAGCCTACACTGTTGTAGTAAAGCTTTTACAGATTAGAGCTCAGCTTCACCACCTTATGTCCAATTTATTCGGGCTCCTGTCTGTGAGTCTGTGCATTACAGAAACGTCCCTTGCACCTGTTTATTTTTGACAGCATGTTGCGCAGTACAGATCGAGTATTCCTGCTAACAGGGGTTGTATGTGAAATGTCGATGTCGATGAATGTATTTCTAATAACAAAAACACCGCCACAAATCTTTGCTCCATGTAATTAATAGCTGAACATTGTCTGTAGGCAACAGCACAACAAAGTAGTAAATAACAACAATTAACACAGTTAAAACAGCCAAAAGAACAAACTATTTAACTACAGCTGGCTTACTTATCTATAATAGAAGTGAAAATATCAAGGAAAGATGACCAAATCTGCAAATCTATAAAATTGGGCAAGTAAAACACTTTTGAAGAGCGTTGCTTGACAGAAATGATGAATTTTCAACAGAGCAAAGTGTTGCTCAAAACTATTCTTTTATGTCGTGTACATGGAGATTTTTTTTTTGTCGTGGACATCTTCGTATTTCGTCACGTAATGCGATTGGTAGTATTAGTATAGTCGCCTCTGAGATAGTGGTTTTAAATCCTCTTGGCTCCTGGGGAGTACGAAAGAAACAAAAAAAACATGCTATTCATTCAAAATGCAACGTGGAAAGAATGACGTTATGCTTACTACTGTGCACCTTTAGTTCCACCCCCATAAAGCCATTCATAAGAGCAATATTAGACCTTTAAATCGCTTGACATAATTTGACTGGTGTGCAGGGATTGAAAGGTCTGACACCAGGCTGAAACTCCAGATTTGCACAGGAACCTCAGGATTCATCGGTCCACCAACTCCAGAGTGAAGGCAAAGGCTTTAAATTGCACCTGAGAGCTGAACTTGAGCGGCAGGATATGAGATGTGTGTCTGTGCTGTCGGGATCTAAAGGGAGCCGTATTGAGCTAATAAGGCATAGTATGGTGATTTAAACGAAGACTCCTGTGCCTCCCAGGCTAATTATCCAGGTCTCAGTGTGTCTAAACCTTTCCTTTTCCTCTCCGCCAACCGCTCTGAGTCTATTTCCTGCTTCTGGCCATATTCCCTCATTACTTGAGTCTTTTTCCATTTGCCTGCTGCCTCTGTGTTACTGCTTCCCTCTTATTTCATTCTTCGCTTCCGCTCCGAAATTCCCTTCCTATACTTTCTTCTCTGCCTCCCTCTAGTCTGTAAGTTTGTTTTGCTTATTATGCCTCTAAGGGACTGTACGAATTTCATTTGGTCCTAGTTGAATGTGTGTCTGAAATGGCCCTGTTACTATGCAGGTTGATGGACTGCAGGTTGCTGCTGTTGCTGATAGTAGGAGGTGTTTTTTCTATTCCAGAATTTTTCTGTTATTTTTTCCGTGATCTAAGTTGTGTTAATGCTTCACTGAGGATGTATGGGTCTTCCTAAATCCATCAGTAAGGATGGTTTGGAAGTTGTAGTGAGGTAAGCAAATAAAAAAAAAAAAAAAAAAAAAACCACACAGCCCAATATATTTTTTTTAATTATACCTTCATCCTGGTGTCCATTACTTACATATTTAACAATATGTGCTGATTTGATTCCACTTTATTATCACAAAGAATACCTGTATCTCCAAAGCCAATGTTGAGTGGCGATGCAGGGGGTAGGGTGTCCTTTATGTTTGGAGCAGGGCACTGTGGTGGGAGAGGGGGATGGGGTGGTGGTGAATAAGGACTGGTGTGAATTCACAGTTTGTGATGAATTTATCTGTAAAACAAGAGAAGCAACTGGACTCGAAACTACGGTTAATTTACCAGAGTCATCTGGGATGGTACAAAGCAGGTTGTTCTAATGCACTGTTCATAGGTATACCTTTTTAATTTGTACATAACCCACGTAATCATGTGCTAGAAATCTGTGTATAACCCACGCAACTAGGAAGGCTGTGTTCACGAGACCAATGCGCTGATGCGAGCAAAGAAGGAAGTAGTCCATGTGAGGAGTCATTTTAGGTACTACATCACCACGTTTCTTTTCCTAAACCTTACCTATATAACACTACTTACCAAAACCTTTAAGACACCCAGTTTTCTTTTCCTAAACCTATTCTATGTAACTCTATGTTAAATACGTAACTTGAAATGAGGTATGTAACATCATTCATCTGGTGCTAATTTGTTAGACATCATAACCGTTGAATATGGCTTTTGGTAAGGTATCGTACAAACCGCTGTATAAGGATATGTTGTACAAACGTGCTCACATCAGCCGAGCTGGAAGCACAGCCAAAAAAAAAAAAAAAGACTAATGTACAAGTTGAAGGAAATGACCCAATCACATTACACTTGAGTTAAACCTTTTGTATGATTTCACATGACAAACAAATAGTTGGTTGATTGATGTAGAGCAGTGGTTCCCATCTGGTCCAGCCATGGGGTCCAGATTTCTCCGTAGTCATTAGTTCAAGGTCCACAAAGTTTAATATATCCAGCGTCACACCAGCATTTGGCCATGTCATCCAGCTAGTTTGTTGTCTCTGTGAAGTAGCTGTCTGTTAGTCACTCACAAAAGCAGGAAACAGCACTTCAAAATAAAAGCTCTGGGCTGGGAATTCAATGTACTTCAAAATAAAGTGTGTTTTTTACAAACTTCACACATTCATGAGTCACTTGAGGTCCATTCTGAATGGACCTGTGACCCACTTTTGGACCTTGACCCATCAGTTGGGAACCACTGATGTAGTGAGAAAGACCCGTTTGGAGGGCAGGATAGTGGATGGGTGCATCTGACTTCACACTTGCTGTCCCTGTAACAACCTTTCCCTAACCCAAGAAATGCCTTACCATAACCTTACCTTAACCATAGTGTATTTGCCAAACCTGTGATCGTTCCCAAACCTTATTCAAACCATTCATGTGCCCACATTGTAAAAGCAGGAGTTTTAAACATGTTTGCCTGTGTGGGGTTGTGCATTGAAAATAATAGGGGTGTCATTTTTGCTGAACTGCATTTATCGCCAGTGTGTTTTGGCCAGAAGCGTTTCCAAAATGGCAACTAAACTATGGTTGTTATAGTAAGCAAAACATGGTTGAAATTACAGTTGAATGATGCTAATGATAGCTGAAATTAAACAAGATACAAACTCAGACCGCTAGTGTCAGAGGAAAATGCCAGTGCACACACTCACCATCCAGACTTTCACATCAATTCTATTTAACGACATAAATGTCACTCTGCTTCCTGCATTGGTGCCGACAGTTGCCACTGAACATGAATCATTAATACTGAGTAGTTACATCATTTGTAGGTGACAGGGTTGGACAAACGTGGGCAGCACTAAACTGGTTTCCAGTGCATAAACAGTCACCTGTGTCTAAGATTCAAGAGTCCCTCCTCGTTCTGTCTTTCCTGTCTTCCCCTCTCTAAACCTTCAATCCATCAACCTCCCACTCTTTATCATTGTCTCCCTCTGTCGTCCATTAATTCATGTTCCCAGAGTCCCTAGCTTCTTCCTTCCCCTCTGTTTTCCTTCGCCTGTCCACTCCCTGCGGTCCCCATTACAGAGGAGAACAGAGGATGTTTTTCTGCCTCGGAGGCAGCAGTGATCATGTGCTGTTGAACCTTGTGGCCAGTAACAAAGATTTCACACACACACACACACACACACACACACACACACACACACACACACACACACACACACACACACATACAGCATGCAGAAAGTATGCATTCTCTTTAATTTATGCACACATGCATACTTCTTTCCACAGTTGGATGGACATCAGCAAACCTGCGAGTAGATTCTATTCTCCATACATTCATTAATACAGCATATCCTATCAGCAACTTCTTCTTGATCTGTCTAATTACACCAAATTAGTACACTGTGTTCAAACTGGAGCAGAGCTGCTTTCACATTTAGTTCATTAGCTCTCTATTTGTGCATATGATAAAATAAAACTAATGGAAAAAATACAGTAACATGAGAGAATGCACAGGTGGGATTAAAACAAACGGCAACACCAACAACACGTGGTTGGGTTCAGGGAACAAAAGTACATGGTTGGGTTCAGGAAAAAAGATCAGGGTTTGGCTTTATGATCTTACAGGAAGCCAGCACCACTCCTGGGTGAAGATTGGTGTCCGTTGGGCCCATCCACCACCCTTCCTGTCCGCCTCACTCAGACTTTTGCCACCTTTACTTTTGTTTTGTCCCGTTTTTTTTCCCCCAGACAGAGTGCCATTAAACTATAACGGCGACTGGCCACGTATCATGCCAACGTTAAAGGAAGGCTTTTGTATTTCGACAACTTCAGTGTGAAACCTGGTCGTTGAAAAAGGACCCTACTTAACATTCATATTAAAGATACCTCTAAGTTTTATTACCAGTTTACAATACATACATACATACAAAAAAACATAAATAATAAAATTAAAAAAAAAATTTAAAAAATGCATTTGCATAGTACTGTTCTTATCCAAGAGCAACTGTCTAAGATCTTAAAAAACGAAATGAGGATGGCAGCGAAGTGAAGCAGAAAAGCTGTTCCACATATACCTGGACCTCTGTACCTAACTGAAAACTGGCCAAGTTTATTTCTGTAAAGCTGACTACAAAGAAGATCTACAACTAGATTTGATGTCCCCGTGGACCCTAAATGTTTCCTGCTGCAAATGGACACTTACCAACCTAGCTTACTGTAAAAGTCCACTTTGGATTCTGGATGTTCAGAAAATACTTTCACTTACAGAAAGAAAATATTAAAATGTGGAGTAATCTTAAAATGAGCTGCTGATTTGGCACCCAATAATAAGTCCAAATAAAATATTACAATAAAACCCCCAAAATCAACTGCAGTGTTTGGCCTTCAAATTGTGCTTTTAAAATGTGATTTTTCACCTGGATTTCTGAATCAGATGTTCTTTGTTATCAAACTGTTTCCCTTTTTTGATCAGTGAATTTTCAGTTAAAAATATGCTGTATTATAAGTCATGGAAAAAGCACATACACACTCACACTTGCTTTGCACTGAGTCCTAAAAGCTTTAGGTCTTGTCCCTAATGATGTTCGATAATACTAAGAGCCCCTGGTGCTCTTAAAGGGTGTGTATTTGTGTGTGGGTTTGATAGAAGCATAGATATAGAGACACAAGAAGCACAGGCACACACGTGTTCTTGTCCATCCACGTGTCCATGACCTACGTGTGCGTGCTTGTGTTTGTAATGAAGACAGGGAGCTTCATTAATACTGGTCATTAACAGGCCCTAAGGGCTGAGCCAGCAAGAACACAGCACCCGGCTAAATGAGACACCAAATGGAAACTCTCTTTCTTTTTCTATTGTAATGTCTCTCTCCCTCTTACCCCTCCTTCTGCCCATTTATCTCTGTCCTTCTCACTGCACTTTTTCCATCTCTTGAGCTGTATTGTCTCGTGGAAGATGGAATTAGAGAAGAGAGTGGAAATAGGAGGGAAGGCATGAGAGAATACATGGCAGGAGGAGAGTTAACAAGGGGAGAGGATGAGAATGTAGAGAAGGCATAGGGCAAGGAGGGGAGGGAGATGGAGATGAAACGATGAAAGAAAAGACACGAATGAAGAAACTCCAGAACAGAAGAGGAAAAAATGGAGGAGGAAAGGAGGTAAGAGGGCAGCATGAAGAAGAAGAAAGAAACTGAGAGAAGAACAGAAAAGCACAAAGGAATAAAAACGACTTAAGCACAGCAGAAGAGAAGAGAATAAATCAAAACAAAATCAACCTGATCAAAAATGGTGTTGTAGAGTGTCTGACAGGCAAAGAGCACAAAGCTGATGGGCTGTGGCAGTACAGCGGCTTATTTTCTTCATTTGTTTGTTTCAGTGCTCATCATCATAATCTAAGTTTCCCTTTTCTTAGTCTAGCTTGTTATGTGCTGCCAACGTTATTACTTCTACTTAGCACATCCTCTCCAGATATTTTACTTTTGAGCCAGTGTTGTATTCATCGGCTTCACATGAACACTCTAGCCAGTCAAAGTTGATTTTATTTGGCCAATAACAATGTTTTGAGGCATATTTATCATTTATCACTCAGCACTGTAGTGAGAATGTGTTGATGTTTAACCCTGTGATGTTCGTTTTCAGTTCCAGCTTATGATGACATTTGTAGGTGATCCAAGTTGTTCGAGTGCAGATCTTACCTCAGCATGTATCAATGTTTGGTCATGGACTTTCCCTGTCCAGATACAACATGCAAGGTATCCTGGGTGCGTAAGTTGTTGATGTTCTGGGACACTGTGTCAAGTTCTGCCTGTTACATGCATTGTTTTCTTCCAAAATACACTTCCTTTTTTACAGGAAATGTACTGTTTTTAATACAGTCTCTTTCAAAATAAATGCACTACGTCAGTAGAACACAGCAAAAAATGGATGTGGTTGGGTTTAGGAAAAAAGAACAGGGTTTATAATCTTACGGGATGCAAACACCGCTCTCCCTTGTAAAAGTCTGTGTTGTTTTAACTTGAAATTGGCCGTGGAGTAATACTAGTTTTTGGATGTCACCGTATGCCTGTCAGATTACAGCCGTGTCACAACCAAATTAATGAACAATTACAAGACCTAGCTGAACTATTATTTTAGTTTTTAGGATGTATAAAGAAGCTGAGTGCACACTGTTTACAACTTTAGCAAAACAGCTGAAGAGGCCCATTGTGTTAATGTCATATTTGCTGTGACGCCCAGGAATGAGATCTACTGTACCTGATGGCCAGGTAACACCATGGACATTGGCACAACTTTTATTTTGGAACTATTTTTGAACCATGACAGGACGTCTTGATTTGACGTTCAGACAACAGTCATGCAATGTCTCAATGTTTGCTGGAAATCCATCCATCTATCCATCCATTTTCTGTAACGTCTTATTCTCTTGAGGGTCGCAGGGGGGCTGGAGCCTATCCCAGCTGACATTGGGCAAGAGGCAGGGTACACCCTGGACAGGTCACCAGACTATCACAGGGCTGACAGAGAGAGACAACCATTCACACTCACAGTCACCTAGTAGTTAACAGAAACACCCCGAGCAGTCAGAAACAAGTGTAGAATTTGTGAGTGCCTACGAAAGATCGGAGCTACTAACATGCAAAGTTTACACACAAATTTGTTCTGCTCATGTTTCATGAATGACACCCAATGTTTGCTGGGATCCCTTGTCATATTTTCATATCTTTATTTTATTAGTTGACGTTTAGTGTAGATTCATCATCTGCTTTACATTTACCTTGCAGTCCTTTTGCAAACTTGTCCAAGCTTTGCCATGTGTCAATTATATTTAGCCTTGCTGCGCCACCCCTTTTATAACTCACCCCCAACCCTGGGAGGCGCAACCCCCTGTTTGGGAATCACTGGGTTTGTGGTTGTTTCTCGTCATGGTTATAGTAAAGGTTGGGTAACGATCATGGTCCTTTGTTAAAAAAAATTTAAAAAAGAAAGAAAAATGTTGATTGTCGGTTGGAAACAGGAATAAATTTTTTCAACCCAACTGTCCACCCCTGACTCTACCTAAATTGACTCTTAAACTGGGAAGTAGAGGCAATAGCTTTTCAAGCATAAAGGACCAAGGTCGGTTGTTTTAGTTATCCAATGCCCATTTCATCTTTAATGAAATGGAAATATTAACAGATTAAGAGGCCTTTGAGGTGTACATTAAAAGGGTTCTGTCTGGTTGTGAATACAAAGCAAGACTAATACAAATAAACTCCATATGGTTTTGCAACGGCTCAGCTTCCATATGGAAAAGTTTTCTTTGAACTGTCGTCCTTTCGGGAGGAGGAACAGCAGGGGCTGACTGGGTCTGGTCTTTGGAGGGAGGAAGGGGGAAAAGAAAGAGGAGGAGATGGGGGTCTGAGATGACAGGACCGAGGGAAGACTTTGGTCCCTGTGAGAGCTGGAGACAGACGAGAGTGGGGGATACGGAGGAAGATGATAGAGGAGGGCCTGGCCTTTGGGGAGTAGTGTAATCTGAAAGCAAGAGACCAGCTACAAGAGGGGCCAGCTGATGAAATCTGACAGAAAGAAAGAAAGAAAAGGGAAAGAAATGGAGAAAGACCATTAAGAGTTGGTGATGGAGCATCAAAAAGGCATGTTTGGGTGTTTTTCTCTTTCTGATGTAGATTTGTACGTGTTCTCTAGGGAAAATGTTTCTTTGTAAATTTCCTCACCATTTCAGCTTTTTGCCCTCTATCTCTCACACACACACACACACACACACACACACACACACACACACACACACACACACACACACACACACACACACACGCTGTGTGCTCCTCTGTCTTACAATTTATTTCCTCTTCCTCCAACCAGCAGGAAAACGATGCTAAAGGCTTGGGCTTTTGTTTAGACCCTGTGGCAACGCTTAGAGGGATGATTTCTGCTTCTTTAAAGATTGTTTCAGACAACAAGACTGTTCAAACCACATCTTGCAAGGGCTGCTCAGACATCAGAAAATTGTAGTCATTGTGAAGTCATACACACTAGACGATAGGACGAAAACAGAGTCCATTACCAAATTCCCTAGCATCTTGAACTTTGGAAATCCTGCATGAATCCTTACAAAGACAGAATCAAAGGAAAAAGAGGAAAAGAATGATGGAGACTGGAGCTTACTGAATCACCTACCAGCAGCAATTCAAAGAATAATACCAGTGTTTTTTTACCATCAACAAATTAAAAAGCCAAAACCAGCAATCAACAAGTAAAATGTATTATTGTAGCTCTTTCTTAAACGACTCAAAAACTTTATATTGAGGGATATAATTCTTCACTAGAGTCAACAAAATGTCATGAATTGATCAATATGTTCATTCATTTCTGTTTTATATCAGCTGGTGACAAACACAGTGTTAAAGCCTTAACAGTCACAGTAGTTATCTAACTACAAACATGACTGTTTTTTTTATTTTTTGTTTGTTCTTCCTTCTCTTTCTTTCTTACTGTTTAAAGGTCTAGTGTGTAATTTTTAGTTGAATCTATTAGTGAGGCTGCAAAACTGAAACTTCATCCATGTGCCAAGCATGCAGGAAAACTACAGTGACCGACATGAAAACACTAAAACGTCCCATCTAGATCCACTGTTGGCATCGTCTGTTCTGGGCTACTGTAGGCTTGAAGATCTCAGGTCATGACTTGGAGCACAGGTACTCAGAAGCTCAGCCATCTTACTTAGTGTTGAACCATGCAAAGCTTTAAAAGTTATTAAAAGAATCTTAAAATCAGTTCTGAAGTTAACTGGCAACCAGTGGAGGGAGGCGAGAACTGGGGTAATATGTGACCTATGATTTGTCCCAATTCTGGTGGACTTGTGGGAGACGACCCGCTGTGTGTGTAAATATAAATAGGTCATTCTGAAGTCATGATTCTTATTTTCACTTATTTTGACTGTAATATAATGAAACTGTAGTTCAGTCAGGGTCACGCCAGTCACAGGGAAATTTCTAATTTCTACTTGCAGTATGAGATATGGTGGTATGGCCCTGTTCTGGGAGCTGTCTGCCCTTCCATGTGCATACATACATGCATAGAGAAGACCATACATGGGACAGAACAGGGAGCAGGCATCAACAAAAATCACAAACTACACTGATCAGTCTAACACCATGGAAAGGAGGAGCTTGGGCGGAGACGGCTTGCAGAGGAAGTAGTAAGGGTAGGCAGGGTAAAACAGCTTAATTAGTGCATCCTAAATGAGATCTGTCAAAGGATGCATAGGAAGGAAGCAGATGATCCATCAGCTAACTCCCTTCTATCAGTCCGCTGATCCATCAGCTGATTGGGCTGCTTTAGATCAGCTGACGTGGCTGAGATGTGAGGTGGGTCACATTCATTATGAAAATGGTATGCACTGTTTTGCTACAGTTTCCAGGTTGATTGACATGTTTTCTTGAGACAGTGTGCAACCAGCTTTGTGGTATGTTTTCTCTCATTTGGTAGGTATGTCAGAGGTGTACCCAATCAGCTGTGACATATATAGAGAACGAATCTGGTAGATCTTTACCTATTGTACATACAGTTTTTGTTTTTATTTCACACTTGCTTTGGCAATATAAGCGTACATTTTCCCAAGCCAACAAAGCCCCTTTTGAATTAAATTGAATTATCCCCGCAGTATTAAATGTCAGTGTAACTGAGTAACACATTTTTCTGTTTAAACATTTTGCTACATTTTGTCGGGGCTAAACGCAGCCCTGAGCTTGACTCCCTGGCCTGCTTGAACTAATATTAAGCTGAATTCATAATTACTGTACACCATTTCTGGCAATAAATGCCCCTAAATACTACACACTGGACCTCTAATATAAACTTCCATTTGGCTGTTTACAAGGTTACATTTTCTGGATCAATCAGCAGGTTTAATGAACTGTATAAAAGTCAGGTCATGTGACCTAGTCTTTATTGCACATGGGTATGTTTGGTGGCTGCACAATCCAATATGTACAACATTGCAATCTGTATTTAAATGTCAGTTGCGATGCTGTGGGTTGTGAGCTGTATGGATTCCAATATAGTGTACCCACTCATGTTGCCATTGTGTGTATAAGTGTGAGTTTGTGATAGTGGAATGATGTGGAGGGTTACAGAGTTTTAATTCCAGTTTCTGCTGTTTTGTTGTGAGATACAGAGCCTTGTTAGAGAGCACATAACTTCAAAAGTCAAAGTTTCTCCAACTCTCCATCTGCCAAACAGTCTGCAGGCCAGAAAGTCAGCATGGCAGACAGTGAGCTGGACCAGCTACAAGAGATAATCACACAAACACACATATGTCCACACACACACCAATAATCCAGTGTTTGTTATGTTGTAGCTGTTAGGCTGCGCCTGGTGAGCCCAGAGACCCACAGTCCATATTAGATCTGGATGGCTGATCTTCCTCACCAATTTACTGGACATCTTTCTTTCTTTCACTCATCCCCCTTTTCCTGCCTGTATTTCTATAAACCTTTATCCCCTTCTTCCTCTGTCCACATACTATCTTTTTTCCGTCGCTGTTTCCAGCCTCTCATCCTTTCCTGGCAAGCAGATAGCAACATGCAGGAGGCGGACAATCTCAGCATGACCAATCAGGCAAAAAATGGCAAAATATGACATTGTAACACCATAAAAATCAGATTAAATCAGCAGTTTGAAATGAAATTACAAACACATTTACTGTCTGCCTTGATCATACTGTGTGCAGGAAGAGAGGAATCATGTTTTACCCAGAGAGAAATTAACTGAAGGCATTATAGCCTGAAAAGCTCTTGTCCACTTAAATCATTTCTAGCTAATTTGAGGACATTTATGAGTGAACTGTGTCTCCTGGTTTATAAACTGACCATGAGTGATGGTTTTAAATGTTCGGTATTCCCATAAAACTACGAGTGACTCAACCATTTATTTGTATTAAGCCACAGGAGTTCATGATATATATTTATTCATGCATTAGAAGACGATGAGTCATGCATTAGTCATGCACTAATCAAGCAGGGCTGTGTACCCTCATTACAGCATGTAACCATTCATTTTTTTAATGAACTGTATATGATATGTTGAGATGAGTGAAGATCCGTCTATGTCCTATTAAGGCAATTATCACCCAAATGTGTAACTAATTTATTTGGTAGATAACAGTGCATTTTTGCTTCATTTTGTTGTTGTCAAAACAACAAACAGACATTGCGGATGCAGAATCCCCACAGATACAAGTTCTGGACTGCAGTAAATTTGTGTTGAAACTTGCTTGAGGTCTTGCACCTGCTGTAAAAACTAAGAGTAAGTGCTATAACATTACACTTTTTCTGTCAAAGCTCATTTTTCCTGTTTGTCACAGCAAATAAAAAAAAAATCTATAGACAGATTACTTTATCGGGTGTAACAACTAGACTCTCAGTAAGAATCTATGAAGTTAAAGTCAAGTAAATTTCACTTTATCTTCCCATAGAAAAATAATTCTATCAGTACTGCAAAAACAAAGATTCCATACCTGGAGTTAAGAATGCATTTTATTGATCACAAAAGGAGCTGAGAGGCAGAGAGGAGGTTTAAGGTAGGGAGCTTTATCAGGTTGTGCAGCTTTATGCCGGGATCAAACTACACAATCTTTTTGCCTTTGGTGTCAGATTAGGCGATCATAGAGCTATGAATTCTTGACGGGTCTTGGACAGAGAGCGAGAGATATAGCGGATTACGTGTTGGACCTTGACTGATCATAGCTTGCTATCTTGACTTTCATGATTTACATAGGTGATCAGACTGGAGGAGCAAGGGGCCGACTTCGACTTGTTTTTCACTGTGACACACTCAACAGGATAAAAAAAGCCATGGTTTTGCCCAATGCTTATTCTTATTCATCTGTCAGGTTGGACTAATATTGTGCAGTCTGATCCCAGCATTAGGCCAACCCAACTGCCAAACTAAATGTCAGCATTGTAGGTTTGTGCAAACGATGAATATGTAACATTTGTACATTATTATGTGGCGAATATGTTGTAGCTTAGTTTCTTTACATTTCAACTACACTCAGTTTAACATGAGGTTATGTTTAGGCACAAAAAACACTTGGTTATGGTCAGGAAGAGACCAATATTTAGCTTCAAATATCCCACTTTGGTGGCAATATCACAACTTCAAATGGCGCCAATGTCTCCCTCAAAAAACATCCCATTTTGGTGGCACGATTGTGGTTTGAAATGTTTTGGTGGCACAACCTCTGCTGGAAATGATGCCCATGTCTTGGAGAAAAAAAAAAAGACACCTGGTTTTGGTGGCACAGTCGCCACTGGAAATACTGCTTATGTCTTT
This sequence comes from Cephalopholis sonnerati, assembly GCA_019142605.1. NCBI lineage: Eukaryota > Metazoa > Chordata > Actinopteri > Perciformes > Serranidae > Cephalopholis > Cephalopholis sonnerati. The sequence goes on from JAGQAX010000003.1 coordinate 42,436,515, forward strand.
CTAAAAAAACAACTGTTTGCGAGGACACAATCTCTGCTGGAAGTCACACCTATGTCTTGCTAAAAAAATCGCCTGGTTTTGATGGCACAATCAGAGCTGAAAATGCCACTGAAGTCTCTCTAAAACACAACTGATTTTGTTGTTTGTTGGTCTTAAACAGTGGTCTGCAGCTTGGCAGGCATCTTGCCAAGGTGTCACCCACCTCTCCATCTCCCAGTGACAGCACTTTAGAAATGCTTTACAATTAAGCAGACATGCAAGTCTACAAAGTGGGTTGCAATTTGCAGTTGTTCTACACTGCTCAAAAAAAACAGGGAGGGACCACTTGATGAGCAAAATTTTCAAGTTAAAAATCTTTACTGATGTACGTTGTATAATTTTTTGAGAACAAAATGACATAACAACAGTATATGGAAACTGAAATTATCGATCCACTGAGGGCTGGATTCAAAATCACACTGAAAATGAAAGTAAAATATGTATATCACAGGTTGAACCAACTTGTGTGAATTTTATCACAGCAACTCATAATGTGACCGAGTAATGTGTATAGCCCCTGCCTGCCTGTATGCACTCCTGATGAGTCAGTGGATGGTGTCCTGGGGGATCTCCTCCCAGACCTGGTTTTGGTTAGGGCATCACCACATGCAAAACCATTCCTTTTTGGGAGATGTCTTGCTTTTGCTTCTCCATTGCACTTCTTGTCACTTTCATTTGCACCAAAGTAGGTGAAATGGATTCACAATCACTTGTGCTTCCTAAATGCACAGACTGATATCCTTGAAGTTTCACTGAACAGTGACGATTGAGTGTTGCCTTAATTTTTTTGAGCAGTGTAGTATGTACAGTATAAAGCTGGCTTCCTAAAGAGGCCAGTAGGTACAGCCTGATATTTGAGAGACATGAATGATCATGGTTCATTTTTAATCCTCTCTGGGGGACGTATAATTCCTAAGCATGAAAAATTCCTAAGTAGATCAAATTCATCTCATCTTTCACTGAAACTTACTTAGACTTCTATAGACATAGAATAAAATACAGAATAATCATAACCAGGATATATCCTCTCTGTCCAGGTACACTGGGCCTACTGAGAATGCTAAACCAGCAATGTAAAAAGCTTACAAGGTAGTGGTAGGCAAAGACGATGAGCTAATTTCTTAAATGATATGTGATTGACAGCGGTTGGGTTCCAGGACTGTTCAGCTGCACCTAACACTCTCAAACACGGGCCACATGTTTCTGATTTTAGAAAATTAAAACACTTCCATCAAGTCACTGGTTTTACAGATTGCTCATGATGTGATCACACAGCCAGATACAAGGCTTCATCGGCAAGCTGTTTCACCCATGAGCCCATTAGCTGTAGCTGAGATAGCTGCTGAGTCAAGCTGCTCATCAAGGAAAAATTTGTTTTTAAGAAAAGATCCAGAGCGCTTTACTGTATAAATCCCACTGGAACGGGTAAAACATTTCCAGCATCACTGCTTTTGAGGGCTATGTGTGTAGCCAATAAACTATTGGTAGCATGCAGTATTGAAATTATCAGCCCACAATTTTCCTGTACTTTTATCCAAATAAGACTGGGTTTCTTTACACTCTTGGAGGCAACTGAGAAAGGAAAAAAAAGGAATCCTGGAAATAGCGCTGTTGATATTCTGCTCTACAGACCTTTATCTACAGCTGGGGGCAGGGATGGGGTCTTACAGGCGGACCACTCAACCGCTAGTGGATAATTATTGCACATTGCAGTGATATTCAGTCTTGTTGCAAACGTTACCTCACATTGCCGGTCGGTCAGTTTCTCCCAGTGCTGCTGTCATGCTGCATCTAGTATTTTACCCTGACAGCCCTGCACTTACTTACAGTAAATCGCTGCATCTTTCACCGAAAGGTCAAAACTCAAAATGGACACCACCAACGGGTCTCTGCACAACAAAACAACAAAATGCATGTTTCATGAATCTGTCTCTCAAGCCAACACTTCTCTTGCACTGTGGGGCCGGAAATCTTGACAATCTATCTTCCCGGAGCTTTTTACATGTCACAGTGAATGCATACACATTTAATATGGGTCATTCATTGTGTTATTGTGATCACCATCCAGCCTGCTTGAGTATCTATGCCCTACTTGTCACCATTGTCTAATCAATGGTGGACTGTGTAGAGGGCAGAGAGCTCCAGAGCTCCAAGCACAGTAAAGGCCCTGACACACCAAGCAAATGGTCAGCTGTCAGTCAGCGTTGGGCCATCAGTGAGCGTTCATCGCCCTAGTCTATGTGGTGCGTCCTGCTCCATTGGCCCTTGGAACTAGTCAGTGTTTTTTCCACCACTTGATTCAATTTATGTTGAATTGGCGACAGCAGAGCACATCAGTGAAAGAAATCATTTTGATTAGCAGCTCAGCTCAGTGTACGAGAAAAAACGTAAGTGAAAGGAAGGGAGGAGGAACTGTGGTGAAAACAAACGTGTTATATAAGGTTAAATTGCTTGTCTTTAGCCATTAAGCTCTTCAGCAGAAACATTTCCTGATGGTCTGTGTCGTTTTTCACTGGCACACAGTAAATATGCTCTGCCCTTTCAACAGTGAATGGTGTTGTTAATTTGCTAACTGGCTAACTAGCCTCAAGATGGTCCTCCAGTTTCCCTTTTAGAATGGTTATTTCGGACTACTGCTATCTGCTGGTATGGAGGGATATTTCCTTTCACACAGGCACAGAACATACAAGCTAGCTGGCCGTTGATTGTAGTCTTTATGGTTTGTTCATGTGCAACTTTTTGGTCGAGACACAGACGACGTAAGGTGACACAGCAGGCAGCTTTTGTTGCCGCTAGTTCAAGTCGGTTTGCTATGTATAGTCCTTAAGAGCATGTGTCTAGGCAGGACACTGGGGAGTGCTTCATCTCAGCATTTCTATAACAACAATATCTTTCAAATATATTTTCCTTCTGCTCTTCATACATTAATTCACATACGTCACTGATTAGTTTCTTCAAAGCATTCTATGTCTTGCAAAATGGAATGTTATTTCAAACATATTCTCCACATCTCTGTTATAACTCAAAGTTTGAGCAGTTTTATGTAGGAATTATTTTCTTCGTACAGAACTACACCCATCTACTATTACTCTGCAGAAGGAAGCGTGCATCTACACATAGGCAAGAAGCTTGTCCTTATAACACCACAGGAAGTAAACATTAATGGTGTTGGCGGATGTAGTTCTGGAGAAAGAAAATAGTTCCTATATGAAACTACTCAGGTCAAGGTCTGTGGATTATCTTAAGTTAGTGGGTCATGATTTCTGACCCACTAACTAGAGTGCCATCTAGTTCCATTACATTGCCAGAAGGCAGTATGTAACTCACATGAAAACAATCTAGACTGATAAACAACATTGCTGGTAAGAGGCACAATATGTATTTTTGATTTAAAAACACTGCTCTGTCATGTGAAGATGATCTAATTTGAATAAATCTGCTACTGTCAGTTGACAACCATCTGTGCGATATCAGTCATCTTGGATCATCACTGTTGGGTTTAGCGAAGCCAGATAACTCAAACACAGCCTGACTGTGACAGCCTGTCAGGCCTCTGGCAGTATCGGCCCCACACTCACTGAGCAACACGACAATATGTATGACAATTTATCAAACACAGACAGAGCACAAATATTTTATTTACACTTACAGCTTTGTCTTCTCCTCCCACCACCTGTTTTCTCCATGTTTTTCCCCTCAACCTCTCTTAACAGATTGAGTGGTTAAAATATCTGCTCACCAGATGTTAAACTGGCGGCTAATTGTGCTCTAAAAAAGAAATGTTCAAAGCTGTAAGCCTGTTGCCCCATTAAGATAAAATGTATCCTCATGCACAGTTTGACACATTGGTTAATTGGGATTTCTTTTAAAGATTGACTTCCGGCTGATCCATTTGAATATGTAAATATGCGCACACATGACGGTGTCCTTGTGATGTATAAACACATGTAAGTGCTATCTGCACCAACCACCGTCTCTCTGTCTCTGTCAAAGACATGCCCAAGCCTCCAGCTCTTTTTAATGATTCTGCTGAGGTGATAAGTGTGATTTGTCATTTTACAGATGCAACATTCTCGCCTGAAGGGCTGCAGGAGCGCCTACACTAGTTCTCACACATACCATCCAAACACACACACACACACACACACACACACACAACATGCATCTCCATCATTCCCTAGCCTCCACGCATCGTGCCGAGGGGAGGCTGGACGGGTGTCTTGTATGCCCGTGTACAAGCACACACACTCTCTCTGTCTCCATCTCTGGGGCGACCATGACAAGAAAAGTCTGCTGCTTGTTAGATGGATGGCTGTGACCCTGAAGGAGGAGGAGGCAACTCGAGGAAAGACAGAGTGAGAAACTCCGAGACACAGCGAGAGAGAAATGAGCCGACAAGACAGATATAGAGAGGGACCGGGTTTGCCATTTTCAGTCGGAGAATAAGATGGGGAAATGGAAGAGGGGAGAGTGAGTAAATAACACACCACCATCCCTAATTTTTCTACCAACAAAAAAAAGTGGCTGACTCTTGACTTCAGCAACTTCCTCCTATGATTATTTTGAAATACCTGAATATGAAATATAGCATACATACCTCAGCAGAACTTTGCATTTTGGCAAAATGTGACTTTGCGTTCTGGAAAATTTACTGGTAAATGTGAATTTATTGAAAGGACAGTCCCTTGAGATGAAGCATCTCATTTTCAAGAAGGTCCTCAGACACAAATACAGAGAAAAACATACAGATGAAACTTCTTACATAACAAACATAAACTACAAATACAGTTGCAGACATCTCGCTCACCGTCTCCCACCCAAACTCCCTGCCCTCAGCTGTTGTACAAAAAAATTTGAATTAGATGCCGTGACCTCGAATAGTTCAACACATTCTCACTTCAACCTCATCCCATATCGACAATTTGGTCATGGACTTCCCACGTCCACACACGACACGCAAGGTACCCTGGGTGAGTTGGTTGTTGACACTCTGGGACACCGTGTCAAGTTCTCTTCTTTCACGATACACTTCTGTTTTCACAGGAAATTTCACATTTACATACAGTCTCTTTCAAAATGAACGCACTACGTCAGTACATCGTGAATTGACTTTTTTTTTCCCATCAACAACAAACACATGGTTGGGTTTACACAACAAAGCGCGTAGCCCCTGACGCCGCTGGGCACTGTTAAGCTATAACAGCAACTGGCCGTGTATATGCTGATGTTTAAGGACACCTTTTTTCGTTGGTTTCTGATGCCACAAGTCACTGCCCAAGTGTTGGATTTCGACGACTTTCGAATGATACCAGGCTCAATGGTTACACAGCATTTACAGTACGGCATTTTAAAACATGAACAGGTTGTTTTGAGATGTCAAAGAAGACCTGAAGCAGAGGAAGGAGGTAACAGATCTCAAGAAAATAGGAAGATTATTCCAGTCAGCTGGAGCGTTGTATTAAAAATACCTTCGTGCAACTTCTTTGAAAATTCTAGGGACAAAGAAAAAGGGATATTGTATATGTATGAGGATATGAGGAATTACATGGAGTCAAAAACTGTTTCAAATACGAGGGACAATTGAGATGAACACATTTGAAAGTTCAGTTCAGTGATTCATACAGGAAGCAGTGATGAGTTCTGTACGGACACCTTAAAACAAATCTACATTTGAGTATTACACACTACATTAAGGGGTTTAAGATGAGTGTCACATGTGTCGAACAATCTCAGATTTCATTCTGTAATTTTGCCGCAGTTTTAGGAGTGGGAGATGAGTTCAGAAAGATTTTGTTTGTGTGCCTGGACAAACGCCAGGAACTACAGAAGCTATTATCCCACACAAAGAGGACAAAAGTAATACAAAATACAGGAGATTGTCAGCTAATACTTGTTGGGGGTCAGGAAGAAGTACATCCAGCCAATCCTCCCGTGCTATGACTCGGGCGATCACAGTGGTGGACTCAAAACAAAACCAAAAAAAAAGAAAACAGGGGACCAGCTGCATGCAGTGGGATACCAGCAGGCAAAGGCCCTCGTTTATTAATCTCATACACAAACCAGCACTGATCCGAGCACAGATTAGATAATAATCGGGTTTGCATGTGAAGCATGAATTTTTTTTTCTTTGCTGATCATAGCATAGAAATGATCGGTCGTTGATAAATGTGGCAGCTGAAAACAATTACCATTTAAATATCCCACCCCAATATATTCTGGTTTTACAGGCCTCACTCAAACAGTTTACAACATGGAGTGGTGTAATACTGCTAAGAAGAGAAACTGCTCTGAGCTAGAATTGAAAATGTTGACATCGAAGGTCCAATCCAACCAAATGGTTTTATTTAGCAGCCGAAAATTCGGCATCAAAGGAAGCTGGGAAAACACACTGCTGCCGTCAGCAGTGTTGCAGTGGAGGTTGTTGTTAGACACATCCGCCAACCTTCCAGCCTGACCCCACTAGGACTTCCGGCACCTTAACTTTCATTGTTGCCCCACTGTGTTTCCCCCCTGATGCCATTCAACAATGGCACCCGGCGATGACATGAAAGCATGTCTTTTTTAATTGCTATCTGACGCCGCAAGTCAGAAATCCGATGACTTCGTAGTGAGATTTTTCTGAGACAGATCTTGTTGCAGTCTCATTTAGCGGTTTTGACTGAGGAGCATTTTCTTACTTTTTTTTTCTCTCTTCAGACAGCAGGATGTGATTTTAATGAAGAGTTGTGGAGTTTTGAGAACACAACATCTTTTGCTCTTTTGAAAATGGCAACATAGTGTTTGTTTCATCTTTTCTCAAAACCCTCCTTTTGCTTCTAACAATGCATCAAAACAATGGAGAAACACCTTCATTTTTGTCACTGAAGATGAAATAAATAGAAAATGTACTTTTTTTATAATATGACAGTCTATGCCTCTGCATCAGTATCGTTGCAATACAGCCACTGAAGGCAACACTGAGCACAATGCTACTGAGCAGCACTCAGGTCTATGAGCAAGGAATAAATAATGTGCCATTTTGGATTTTAATCACCTCCACTGAATATAATAGAATTCAACCCTACTCAATTCCTGAACACTTGAACGTGTCTCTTGATAATTGCCTGTTGTCAGTGTGAACTCTGTCAGTTTTTGTATGTCATGAGGTGGATTTTTATTTCCAACACTTGTCTAAGTGGCAGTCTTATTAGCATCAGGTGGCTAAAATGCTTCCATCCAACCATGATTAGTAGTGTAGTGGTCCTGCCACTTTTATGCAGTCTTAAAACTGCGGACAACAAACTGTCGCAACAGACTACAAGTTATTTCAATGGAAGCCAGTGACATGAGGCTACAAACTGATGCCTGACTCTTCTTGCTGCGGATGGGAGTTGCATGCTGGCCTTAACTTTTTTCAGCACTCCGATATCACAGTTATGCATCAACATATCACATTTTGTTTCTAGCTGTGGTTCTGTGATTTAATTTAGTTAACTGACACTATGCTAGCTTTATGTGCATTGCGGTGCACATAGGTATGCAATGAGGTGCCAAAATTGATGATAAAATGGAGCTTAGGGAAGCATAGATATTCTTTTGACCTCAAACTTTAGATGACATTTCGTCAAAGTGCTTTGTGGCAAGTAGCAGATACACACAAGCTGTGATGACATAACTACATTAACAAGCATTTAAGCAGCTAATCAACAGTGACTCAGCATTGATGCAGCTGGTCACGCTTTTGCGTTGTCTCTAGAAAAAAAACACTCACTACACCTCTACTTGCACATTGTTCCAGTTGTTACTGTGCCATACACTGGAGTTCACACTACAGTTTACTGCCTGTGATCAGATAGGATAGCCGTTGGGGAAAGACAAGGAGGATGGTGGTGGAATGACTAGTAACTCACATGAGTTATAAGTGTTCTCTGAAATGAGATAGGGATGGGATAAGAGGATGGAAGAGAAAGAGAGGGCACTCTGGGTGAATCATTGTGCTGATATGAATTAATGCCTGGCCAGATGAATGAATCACCAACCGGTCAGAGAGAGGAGGGAAAGGATGAGAGAAAAAGAAAGAGGGGAGAAGAGAAAATGAGAGACACAAGATAAGAACGGAGACAAGGGGAGGAGAGGGCGAGAAAATGACAGAAGTGTAAAATGCGAGTCGGAGACAGGAACAAGGACGAGATGAGGAAAAAGGTGAGGAGGAGAAAGGTGAGAAAATACAGAGATGGAGAAGGGGTATGTGAGAGACAAGGATGGAGAGAGTGACGAAAGAGAGAGACACTGAGGTAGACAGAGGAGCAGAGAGTGAGATGTAAACCAATACTGCAGATGGTGAGGAATTCAGGAGAATCAGCAGAAATCCCTGAAGCATGTTTATACGTAAGATCTTGTTGCTTTAGAAACTGTCACACCCTGCCAGACGATTCCTCTGTGGTGGGTGAATCGTACTTTGAGTGAACTGCTATAGCCAGTTCACAAAGAGTGCGTCTTACCCACCAAGCATTATTATTGTTACATCATCCATCCCACCATACATAAAGGGTAGCAAAACTGACATTTACTATGTTCTTCAAGATATTGTGATTAATCGCTTTGACATTTCCTTTCCTCATTTCACTTTCTCCTCCTTGACATAAATTCCCATTGGCATCAGTTGTTGCCAAAATCACTGTCAGATTTCATTTGTATAAGTCTTAAACAACTTCACACTACATGAAACCCACATTGCTCCAATAAATGGAACAGCCGAGAACCAGAAGACAGGGCACAGAATCTGGCTTTCTCCTGGGAACTAAGGTTGCGTTCTCATTACAAGCAAATGTGGTTCAAATCAGATTTTTTTTGCCTTCATGTAACGCAGATCTGATTTTCAGAAATCTGATTTTTTCCAATCAGATCAGGGACACTTTCATATGTAGTCCTAAATCTGATACATATCCGATCACAGGCCATGTGGCTGCTGTTAGAATGGTCATATCGTGCTTCATTAGTGTCTTCTATGAGGGAAATTCTCCTTCCTGAAAAAGTTAGAGTGTGGAGAGAAGACCCAAGTGTTTTCTGCCAACCTTCAGAATATATAGACTTTTGTATCATACTGAAGCTCTGACCCTTGTTTGCACCCAACTGCTGCACTCTTAAAGGAGCTTACCCCCCATACAGCTCAGTCCATAGGGACTTGGCTTGGGAACCGGAGGGTCGCTGGTTCAAGTCCCTAACCGGACCAAAATATGGAGCATGGACTGGTAGCTGGAGAGGTGTCAGTTCACCTCCAGGGCACTGCCGAGGTGCCCTTGAGCAAGGCACCGAACCCCCAACCGCTCTGGGCACCTGTTCATGGGCAGCCCCCTCACCCTGACAGCTCTCCATTTGATGCATGTAAAAAGGCCCTGTTTGTATAAGTAAAAAACAGAGTGAAAATTTGGAATTTCCCCTGGTGGGACTATTAAAGGTATATTAAAAAAAAAAATAAAACAGATTTTCCAATACAGGAAACATCCACCAACCAAACAAAACATCATGCCTCCAAGATGTGGGAAATAAACCCCTATTACAGAGTCCTAAATAATTCCCACATTTCCCATACATCAATTTTTTTTTTCTCTACATCATACTTCGCTGTGCTGGCATAGATCATTCACCACACAGTGTTGAAGTGCTTCATTGAATCTACACAAGGCTGCCATAGACATACAGCCACTGTGATAGCCTGCCCCAGTCATCAACCAACTGACTCCACTGCTAGAAGCTTTCTGAAGTATACAGCCTGCCTACATGCTATGGCAACATAGACTAAGGTGCTAACGGAGATATTGGAATTTAGCCATGGACATCCTAAAGTATTGAGGTACAGTTCCTCTGTGAAACCCTCCAAATGGCGGCCCCACCACACCTGAGCCAAACCCACACCTTTCTCTCCACAAAACCACTAGCAGCTGCTGCTAATAGAGCTAGTGGACTGAAAGCCCATTTGTACGACAGCATCTAATCCTGAAAACAAACGCCCATTTCTCCGAAAACACACTGCAAACTCTCCAAAACAAAAGCACATGGCTAACTATTATACAGAACTGCATCTGATTATGATCTGTTCTACTCTGGCGATCATTTGGGAGATGACTTTTGCACTTGAATGTAATTTATTTATGTTTCCTACATGTGATGTCTTGTGTTGTTCCAACATGCATGTGTGTGACATTATAGGTTGCATGTGAGGCATTTCAGGGTAAAGATCCTCAAACTGATGTCAGATATGGGTCACTTCACATAACTGTGGGCAATCTAGGCAGAAAGGTCAGAACTGGGTAAATAATAGGAATTGAGCATTAAACCCTATAATGTCAACTCAGCCTAAAGCACTCTTGGTGTAGGCTTAAAACGGATAATAAGACAAAAAATTGGATTCAATTCAATGAATTCCACTAAGGATTACTTTTTTTTAACTATTCCTCTACAGGTGACAGATCTTCAAGGCTTCATATTACAGAGTAATCCATATGACTTTAAAGTCACGAAGTCGACATTCATTTATGAGAACAGGCAAATATTAGCTAAGGTCAAAGACTGCAAAACAGACACAAGCTCTTATAAATAATGCCTCATCTACAGCATTTGAATGTTTTAGAAACCTTTTAAAAGATCTGACAGGAGGGTAGGTGAGGACACAGACTTCTTGTCCCTAGTGGTCTTCAAAATGCCATCAGACATCACAAATCTGAAAAATCTCCTTTTTCTTTTAACCTCGCTTTTGGGAAAACCAAAGGTTTGGGATGCTAGGTTTTCAAGACTGGAGGGTTGGACGCCCCACTACAGGCCCACATGGGTGAGACTGCGACCCTACGATAAGCACAGAGCCTTGCACTGACCTCTGAAAGATATCAACACAAAGAGAAGGGAAGATATCGAGCAATGCACCTGAGACAGAGACACAGAAAGAGGGAGGAAATCAAAAGGCAGGTAGAGGAAAAGAGAATGACGGAGGGGAGACAGAGAGTCTGGGACACAACAAAAGGTCATCTGTGTGACAAAGTGAAGAAAATGAAAAGAGACAATGTAAAGTGGCAAGGGGGAAGGAGTCAGGAGATGGAGGACGATGGAAACGAAAGAAAATGAAAGGGGAAAGAAAATATTAGCAGTGTGACGAGCGGAGGAACCAGAGAGATCTGGAAGAGGTCTGTTGAACAGCGTGGCACCGGTCCACCGGGGCAAATTCCTAGCTTGTGTCACATGTCTTTGGCATTAAAGAGATTTGGATGGTGGTGCTGACAAGACAACATGGGGAAGCAAATAAACCGAGAGCTGGAGATGCCAAGGGCGCAGAGCTGGCAAAGAAAACAAGAAACAAAAAGAACTGAAGCAGAGGAAGGGAGAAGAGGGAGAGAACAACCCAGTCACCAGAATAAAATGTTGGCAGTGTACGTACAAACAAGTTCAATAGGACAAGGGTGGCAGGCTGGACAATAAACAGGCAGTAGGTCAGGACACAGGTACAGGCAGCTTGAACAGAAAATAAAAAGAGGTTGAAACAACAGCAGGTTAGAGGCAGGATGGCTAAAGTATAATGAGCCTGAATAGTGCTGCATTGGTGAGACACTAGAGACAGTGTCAGTTGGGGCTAAAGACATAAAGAAGTGAAAAATAAGAAATCTGGGGTTGCGGTGTTAGAAATAAGTGAGCTTATGGACTGCTGCTTGAGGCTACATTAGGTTCTACTAGCTTAACAGGACCCCTAAAAACACAGGGTTTCACCTGAATAGGTGGGGTTTTGCTTTATATGATAACCTGTGTGCACCCCTGTAAAAATTATTTTGGCTTGATGAAAATGTGAAGTTGGACTGAGTGTCAAAGTATGGGCTAGTTTAATTTCTACAGTTTGCAAAATTAGGCAAACTAGACTGAAAAAAACAAGCTACAAGTATGAAGACATACAGAAGATACCCTTCATGTTCTCCTATAAGTTGTAGGTCTGGTCTCACACCTATCTACATGGAAACTGATATTGCCTTGTCAGCCGATCCGAGCAGGGCATCTAATGTTATTGATTATTATTACATTGATATCAGAATACAGTCAGGTAGGAGCCAATGGAAACCCAGCAGGGAAGTCTAACATTCATCACACTTGCAGCTGTGCCAACAATACAAGGAGCAAAGATCTAGGTGTATCTTCGTAAAACAATGATCCTTTTGAAGTTGCAGTTAGGCATTCTCCTGTAGGTCTCCTGTATTCTCCTGTAGGTCTAAGGCAAAGAGTAGGTTAACAAAAAACTTTTTCACTCATGGTTTTCCTTATCCAACAAGTGATGCAACAACCCAATGGGACATGATGCATCGGTGTGACGCAGGATGTAAGGCACCGCCTACCGATGACACACTGGGTGTTTTTCAAAGTCAAGGAAGGATCCTTAAATGGCTGAATGTCAAGGATGCAACATAATTAAATCCTGCCTAAGAACTGTTCCAATGTCAAGGGTCCTTTAAAAATTCTACCAAAGGTAGAGTACTTCTTTCAGAGAATTTTCAAGGATGCATGTGTGTATCCTCAGGAGGTATAAAGTGCCCACAATTCTATGTGCACGACTTGCTGGAAGTGGAGGCAGGACCTCTTAAATAAAACACTGACCTTAAAACCTACGCCAGCTGAGCTCGACAGGATATAGACAAATATGTCATTTATTTGCATTGATATTTCCAGGAGTTTTTATCATACAAGCATAAAATAATACTGACAGAAACATCATAATTTACACTTTCCAATGTGTCCACTGCCAAATAATGAGATTTTTAAAATACTGTGATTTAGATAAAATACAAGTTTTAATCATTTACAGCAGTGATAGAGCGATAAGTGCCACAAAAGTTTCCTTTAGCATACCTGTTTGTTCATTTAAGTATAATCCAGAAATACATTCTCCCTAAAAGTCACGTGACGTTGAAAATACTGCTTACATTTGTTCAAAATTGTAAAACAACATTAGAGAGCACAAAGTCAAAAATTATCACAGTAATCTGAAATCCCCTCAGTCCACTGAGGGTTAATGACAAACACCTGGGGACACTCGTTATTCTGTTTCAATGTGTGTTTACCAAATGGTAGGAGGGATTCTTGCCTTGCCTCTCTAGGATCCTTCCTTGGAAGGATCCTTCACATTGAGAAACACCAACTGTATTTAAGGAGTCCAATAGCCTAACTCACCCAAATCTCCAACCAAATGTCAGTAATTAAGTTGCATTGTAGGTAATGTAGTGCCAAGTTGTGACAAGGAAGAAGAATGTGAGGAACAAGAAATACAAGATCTGACTCTTCTGCAGCGATTCTGACCCTTTCTTTTCCTCAAAACTATCTATTGTATGTCTGAAAATGTTGTGGGAATGTACCGCTAAGCCTGCAGAGATCTCGCCAGATTTTCCGCGAATGTTGGGCTGTTTTGCCGGCAAGCTGCAAGCGTTTAGACACACAGAGCCGGATTGGCGAGTTGATCCGAGGTGCCCAATTTTCCGCCTCGTAGGGTAGTCATATTGGCGGAATGGTTTTGATCTAAACAGAGCAAGGCGGCTTTCTGCCTCGGGAGGGGCTGTTGATGACTTGTGAGAGGGGCTGTTGATGACGCTGCACGTTCGACCCACTGGTGGACTTCAAACCAGGAAACAGCTGATAGCAGGAATGAGTATCTAGCAGCACTAAGGAGACGCAAAGCAGAAGTTGAGCAACTGGGGAGATAAAGAATTGCGCGCCCTCCTTGCCCTCGCTAACGAGGAGGCCATTAACCGTCAGATGACAGGAACCGTGAAGGACGGGCCGATGTACGAGAGAATCGCCGAAGGACTGACCAGCCGCGGCTTTCCTCGGTATGTCACCGTTTACGTCACACGCTGAGCTACACGTTCTGTTACTAGCTCACGCCCCCGTTGCGCCGAAAAAGGCACATTCTGTATAAACAAAAGTAGGCAGGTGGCATTTTGCCACACTCCCCGATTTTGTTTTTACACTGCCAATGCTGAAAGAAGAGGGATTGGGCTTTCCTGCAAATTTACACAATTTTCCTGCAAATTTACACAATTCCGTTTTAAAAGGGGCACGAGAGTCCCCCAGTTGGGGGACTCTCGTGCTCAGACATCACCACTTCACATACAACATATGGAACAGTGACAGAATATAGTGATGTTTCACATTAAATTAAACAGCGGAACCTGGGCTACACAGCTATACAAACCGCTTTTACATGCTCCAAACACAACTCAAATAACAGCTAAATGAATGACTACATGTCAGCACCGATGCGTCAACCCACTCGCCACATTTCTGTCTACAGCTCCACGGTACTTCATTCATAACACACGACACACACCTCGAATGAAAGCTGAGACTCTACACTTTCCGCACTCTACACCGAAGCATGTGAGAGACAGAGGCCAAAGAATAACAACAACAGCCAAACGACAGTTATAAAATCTCTCTTACCTTTGTTGTTTTGCCGTGAAAAGTTTATTTTATCGGTGAATACACACTCGTTTCTGTTAGTCCCACTCCTTGTGTTACATTCAAATGTGTCCCGGCGTTTCTGACGGACTTTAGGACCCGGGAGGAAGCTTTACAATATCCCTATACAGCAGCCTGCCCCTCCCCCATGACGGCGTTCTGCTGACTCTGATTGGCTGACAGTGCTGTCAATCTAACGCTGGTGGGTATAGCTTCATTCTATTGGCTGTAACGAATCGAAGGCGGTGTCATTCACTCAAATCGACCAATCCGTTGCGGAGATAGAGCTCTGCGTACCTGTAAGCGGACAACCGAACCTGCTGTATCTGAGTTCAGCAGCCTGTTACTGTGTGAGGTCTCTCTTGGGATGGACAAAACGGTTGTTTTTGGATGCATTGAACACAATTAGTCATAAAACAATGAACTATATGATCTTGTACATGATAAAAATCAAATGGCACACATGGTGCCAAACTGTGCCAAACTGGCCATTTTGGAGATCTCGCCTGAACTGTCTGTGCTAAAACCTCTCTGATTTTCTTCTGCTTCACTGTATCACAATCAGACTTTGCACACATAATGTCCACATATTGTTCTATGATCTGAAAGAGAATTAGAGCTACAGTTGCATCATTTTCAGAGGGATACTCATCCTTTTTTTCTAGGCGAACCTGACATGTTTTCATATGTGCTGTGTTCCATCTTCACTCACTCTTCACCAGTAACATATATACTGATATTTACACATCTTAACAAATCTCACAAGTGTTCCCTTTACTGTAAAACCAAAAGTATTCAAATAGACCTTGTGGTTGCAGAGATACACTCATTTAATTATGGGTATACAATTTCGAGCAGAGGCCTATAAAATAGGCTCAGGGCTTAACAGGTCAAGATTATGGAGGAATATTGATAAGAGCATGGATACCTATAGTCCTTTTGATACACATCCTAATAGTCACTGACAATGTGTATGTGAGTAAGAAAAGTATGCTGTACCCTACAATCAATTCACAACACATTGACTTCAAGTTTGAGAAACTCTGAGCTGGCAGTGTCATCAACAGTTAAACTGATCATCAGTTAGGTATACACTGTGTAACATTTAAAAACACATACCATTAAAAACTGTCCAGAAGCTGTTCTTCCTTTAATAATGTGCAAGATACAGAACAGAACAGGGGACTGAGGGGAAGCAGGCTTTTGGCAGCCAGGGAGCAATTACATGTTGTCAAGAGATTTGACTTTAAGATGTATCACAACAAACAGAGGAAACAGTAAGCAAAGTGCACACTCACTAAATCCTACACACACACACCCACACACACACACAAAACTTCTCCGACTGAGTTTCCACAGTAAGTGAAGCTGTCGGGGTCCCAGACACCAATGAACCATACACAGTAAAACAACAGTCTGCTTAGAAGATGATTCCAAACTGAGGGGTTAGAAGCCACTGGAGCAGCAGCAAAAACAAGACGAAACTCCTCGGGGAGAGAAGAGAGAGGGATGGGGAGGTAGAGGGGGAACAAGAGAGTGGAAAGGGAAAAAAATGGGGAAAGAGAATGGAGTAAATAAAAAGTCAGGGAGGTGAGCGAAAAGGAGGAGGCGGACCAGTAAACGACTGGGAGGAAGAGGAGAGGTGTTTCATAGATGACAACTCCCTATAGCCTGTAGCTGGAAGGAAAGGATGAGAGAAATATGAAGGCGGGGGGTTTATTTGGACAGTCTCAAGTATACAAGGACGCTGTCTAGTGAGGCTTAAAAAAAAGATCTTGTACTGTGGTTCCACATGGGAGGCTGTTAAAGGGCATAACTGCCATAAAGTGACAGGGGAGACAGGAAGAAAGATGAAACAAAAAAGTGAGGAAATATACAAAGTTAACTTTGGTAAATACAGGGAGGTGAGGACTCCTAAAAAGCCATTTCACATTTAGCACGGACTGGTGACTGACAAATTAGCATGGAGATTTATAAAAACTGTTTTTGTGGATTCTTCTGAATGCTTGCACACCCCTGAAGAACATCCATGCAGCAGAAAAAAATATTTGGAGGGATTTCAAGGGATGTTTGAGCAGTGAAATCTTTTGTTCCATCTGATGTCATGGGTCATTGCTAGGCTGCTGCCAAAATGGGGGAACATCTTGTCAATCTGGTTCCTCAACACCCAATAATGTACAACAAACAGCAACAGCTACCTCAACAAGCAAATAAAAATCACCCAGCAGCTGGGATATGATGAAGATGTAGCTGATATGTACTAACTAGCATTATATGTTGGTCATGAAATGGGGCTAGCCAGCACAGCTGATGTTAGAATCACATTTGGGGTCCAATTATTTTACGTACTTTGCAGTTAATATTAGCTCCACAGGCATTCTTGGTGTGGAAAGGTTTGTGTTGTCTGGTGTGGACACAGGCACTATTTATGAAGAAACGCAGTGGGCCTCAGTCACATTATTTATTTATTTATATATTTATTGATGAGAATGGAACACAGCATCACAGATAATTTGCACCAGACCAGGTGTGCATAGCTGTATTGCAGAAAATTTGCACATGCATATTTCTGCCCTTAATAATTACAATGTCTTTTTGAAATGAAGTGAAACAATCATACCCCTCTGCCCACTCTATTGCCTTGTAGGATTTCTAATGACCTTACTGTATGTGAACGACATCAACCAGTCAGAGTTGAGGAGTCTCTAATGCAGCTGTCAATCATGAACTCTGTGAACTGTGGTCAAACTGTCAAACTACGTAGCCCTGATCAAATATGAATCAAGATTCTGTAACTGCATCACCTATTTCTCCTCTCAAATGTTTTCAGAGACATTTCTGTGTACTGTTAAGCTGTCAGATACGAAAGCTACTCCGGCTGGTGGACGGTGCTTGGTACTCTTACCGTATCCAATACGGCATCTGGGTCACAAACCTTCTCATTTCACGCTAAACATCCATCCATCCATTTTCATCCGACGAGATAGGTACTCCCTCCAGCATGTTCGGGGTCTGACCCCGGGGCCTCCTAACAGTGGGACGTGTCCAAAACACCTCTAACAGGTGGAACCCAAAGGGCACCCTTATCAGATGCCTGAACCACCTCAACTGACCCCTTTCGACGTGGAGGAGCAGCATCTACTCAGAGCACCCTCCAGATGACCAAGCTCCTTACCATATCTCTGAGGTTGAACTCAGCCACCCCACGGAGGAAACTCATTTCAGCTGCTTGTGTCTACGACCTCATTCTTTTAGACACTACCCAGAGCTCATGACCATAGGTGAGGGTCGGGACATAGATGGTCTAGCAAATCAAAAGCTTTTCCTTCTGGCTCAGCTCCCTCTTAACCGCGACGGTCCGGCGCAGTGCCCGCACCATACCGCAGATCCATCTCACACCCCATTCTACTGTCACTCGTGAACCAGACGTACTTGAACTCCCTCGCTTGAGGCAGTAACTCTCTCCCAACTCAAAGGGGGGGAAATCCACCGTTAGCTAAACCTACACTAAAACAGCACACTGAAATATGTTTCTAAAAAAAGGCAACGCAGCTACAGAATCTTAAATGGTCTCAAAACCGCATTTGGCCTCTTCCCCTCCAGCCTCCTCTCAGTTTGTCTCAAGAACCTAAAGTTAATGAATACTCTTCTGTCTTTCATATTTTATTTCTTGCTTGTCCCATGGGTAAATAACTGTATGCACCAGTGTATGACCACAGCAGCCTTTTTTCCACACCGTTCTGTTTAAGTGCTTGTTGTTAGCTACTGTAGCAGTACACTCAGTCACGCTTCCCTTCTTTTCTGATAAGGTTATTTGTTTTATTTTGCAACTTTATATTGTTTAGTTTTGGCTGAGCATGTTGTTTGGTGCACTTGTTCAGGTCATAGCATTATGTTAGGCATAGCATTAGTTGTTACTGCTTTAATTGGGCAATTAGAGCTGATGTCTTTTTCCCCCATTTTATCCATTTTACAGTGCTAAGCTAGTTTTCATTTGTTTTTTATCAGTTTCTCTCATCACCACCACACTCTAACTTGGCCCTGTTTTCACCCTTCACTGCCTTTTATACAGATAGTGGCATCTCTTTCTCTCTTTTTATTCCTCTATCGCTGTCACAGTCTTCTCTTTTTCTGGCATTTCAATATAAATCTTTTCTATGTGCATCTCTACTCATTTCCATCTCTTTTGCACTTTCCCTCGCATGCTCTCAGTCTGTCTGTCTCCCTCTCTGTCTATCTGTTCCCTCCTATCTTCCCTTTCCCAACCTCTACATCCCCTGCGACAGAGAAAACCCTTTAATAATACACAAGCTCCTCCGTCTCTCCTGGCAGCGGCGACAGATTCCTACAGGATTCAATCATGGCCGCACTAATGAGATTAGCATGGCTAATGCACACGGCTCTCCCTCCCTGCTTACCGCCTTACCTCCATCCCGACAGGCACTCCACATTGCAGGAGGGTACCCA
This sequence comes from Cephalopholis sonnerati, assembly GCA_019142605.1. Taxonomy (NCBI): domain Eukaryota; kingdom Metazoa; phylum Chordata; class Actinopteri; order Perciformes; family Serranidae; genus Cephalopholis; species Cephalopholis sonnerati. Next base: position 42,455,484 of record JAGQAX010000003.1, read on the forward strand.
GAGTGTGTGGATCGATTGCAGGGTGGCTGAACTGTAGCCCCATGGTTCCACCTGGGCCTCACCACAAGGGGCCGGAGGAGAAGAGAACATCCCAGGTGAAAGGGGGCAACAAGAGTGAGCTAGCCAGGCGAGCAGAGCCTCCTGATGAAATTGTGCCCATAACAAGTGTGTCTATGTGTGTGTTTGTGTGTGCAGGAGGGATGCGTGGGGAGTATTTGGCAGCCTTCCACAGCCTCTCCCTGTGTTCAAAAAGCCACAGTAGAACCTGGCACTCCAGACTGTCAGAATGGAGAGGAAGAAGAGGGGGGTGGATTGAGGGATGGGGGGATGAAGAGGTGATGAAACAGATTAGCGCGACCTCCTGGGGGCTTATTGTTGAGCATGCCTAGTCGAATCCTGGACACTACATTTCTCCAAACACTGGCTTCCAGGATAAAGCAAACGCACACTCAGAAATTTGCAGTTTATACATTTAGCGACTGCTTTTATTCAGCGTGACTTGCAACAATTGCAACAGTAGATAAGCTTTAAAATGATGTATCGCCAACATTAGAAGCAGCCGATGATGAATGCTAGAGTCTAACCAATACACATATTCACATACACATATAGAGAAATGAACCAACAGGATGATTCAAAGGCAGGGAGAGCACGATTACAAGCACCTTATATCCACTGTCCTTAGGCTTTGCTGAGATCCAAAGTGTATTCCAATTAAGTGGATGCAATCCTTCAGTGCTTTGATTGATTTCTTAGTCAAATTAGCTGATTTGTTAATCTATCAGTGAGCTGAAGATGCATTACCCGCAGGTCTCTAGGACCTCCATTCAACTTAAAGATATATTACTCAGAGGTCCTTCAGTGATGTTATATCACTCAAAGGTTCCTAAAGCTATCATTCTACTCAAGACAAACAGTAGCACTTAAAGACTCATACAGTAAATCTACACTTGGAGTTAAGATGAATCACTCAAATTGAGGCTGAATGACAAATGGAAAAAGAAGAAAATCAGAGAGCAGCCTGATCTCACTCTCAGGGTGCCAAAAAACATTTCTTAGCCCTTAATGTCAGATATGGAACCACTATGCAACCATTAGCATTCGTATGAGATGCATCAGGCTTTTAACAAACTCTGATTTAACCCAATTTGCATTTTTAGGGCTTTAACACCACCACATGGTAACCATAGATTTTTTAAAAATTAGAGACATAGCTACAGTAACATCACCCATTGGTTTGTGGACTCCTGTTTTTAAGCCACAAGTTTGGTCTTGTTTTTTTTGGAACCAGAAGTGATATCTGCTGGGTGGATCTGACTGAGAAGCCAAGGAGAATATAGGCAGAAAGCCACTCAGGTAAAGAAATGACTCCCCCACTCTGAGACAACTTCCCTGGTTCCCTTGTGCCCTCCCTTAAGCCGATACCGAACCACCATCAGACCATACCCTCCACCTATATGTGACCCTGATTTCTCCCATCACCCCATCCCCCCCACCTTCCTTCCTTCCTTCCCTGTCCCCACATCCTGTAATCCCTCCATCCCATGACCCTCATCCCTTCATTCCACATCCCTCGATCCTCTTCCCTACTTCCCTCAACCCTTATTTCTTTACTTCTCAGCCCTCATCCCCATAAAGTATCATATGTAATAAATTAATTGCAATGTGTAACTCTATTGATGTGGTCTTGGTTCGTAAAATTAGCTATAAAGACCAAAAATGTTTTTGTACCAGGCTGTAAACATGTTTATTTCTGATGTTAAGTTGGACATTTTAACATGGGTGTCTAAGAGGACTGACTGGCTTCTGGGGCCAGCCTCAAGTGGCTGTTCAAAGAACTGCAGTTTTTGACACTTCCATGTTGGCTTCTTTTTTTAGCCCTGAAGGTTACCTTTTGATGGTAACTTGCCGTCCCCAGTCACTGAGTGGAGGGCGACAGAGGGGAAGCAGTTTCAAATCCGGCAGTAGGGGCATGATGTGGTGTTGCCCACATGAACGCCCACAGAGGTCACCATGTTGAACTTCTGGAGGTTGCTGCCTGGGTTTGGCTGATCAAATAGTGGGCATTGTGGAAGCAGAAAGAAGAGGAACAGCCAAAAGAAAAACTGGGTCTGGGATAATACTTTAACCAAAGTTCAGATATCTGGTAAATTGTCCAAATACATAGAAATCTTTGGTAATTCCAGTGATTTCAGTTCTCTTGCTACAGTATGCAGCTACAAGCTAGCTTGTACTTCTGACAGCTGCTTTTAAAAATGCTTTGCTTTTTGGGGTTAACCTTACAGGTAGGAGGTTGTCAGGGCATTTACTGGCATTTACAGTCAGAGCAATGGACACAGTATAAAGAGCAATAAAGTCCTCTTAGGGTTGGTGGAAATGGAGATGGATGGGCCCAACAAGCACAAGACATTGACCCATGAGACCAGTGATCGTGTTCTGTGTCGTGAGTGAGTCATTTCACACTCATGTTGACTTGTGTGACTAACATCAGCCATGATCTTTTCCTTACCCTTAGCCAAGTAGTTTTATTGCCTAAACCTAACCGCCCACCCCTTTTGCTTCAAGATACAATGTAAAAGACTGCCTCTGGCTACGTTATAGTGACACCAGGAGCTTCTGCCCAAACGTCAAAATATGACAAGTAGGGATGAGATCATGTTCCACAGAGAAAGTGACTGTTGAGAAAGTCAAAACCTGTAAAATGCCCCAGGTTTGCCTTACCAAACATTTCAATAATGCACAGAAGCCTGCATGTGTACACACACTCAAAGTCCTTATCAGCAAACGCCAGTTATTTCTCCCCAAATACAGCGGAGAAGTCAGACTGAGCTATCACCATGGTGATCAGGAAGATGTGAAGTGAACAGCAAGGCTTTGAGAGGGGATCTCAACTCCGCACAAACACACACATACAGCTGCACTTCCTGTCTCTTTTACACATGCTATACTATCATCATACTGCTCTCACACTGACACACACACTTTATGCTACTGTCTCACACAAACGCAGACCACACACACCACAAATACAACCAAGAACACTTCCTCCAACACTCACACACACACCTTGCACCCACCCATGCACTCACCTTGACAAACACATACTTCACTTCCAAACCCCTCCAGTTAGTCTACAGTCAATGGATGTGCACCCAGCCTTGCGCTCACACACATGCACACACACAGATGAGCGGTGATGTGTTGTGTGCTGCTCAAGGTGAACACTGAGTAAACTAACCTCTGGCTCCGGGAGGATAAACCATTTAATCAAGTCACGTCAGGATCACACCAACACGCTGCATACTAACAAGATGGGGCAGATCACACTCGGCTGCCCTGCAGTTCACACATGCATGAGGTGAGCGACTCTATTAGCCATCTCTGATAAGCGAAATTGACTGATTCAGTTTTCTTTTTCATAAAGAAATTCCTCCTCAAGAAATTTCAGATAAGTTATTGCTTGCAGCAGATGTCTGTGACATAAAGTAGTCTCATCCAAGTTAATTAGACAGTAAATCTTGGCCTTCATCAGAATAATGACCAACATTATAAGGCTACATGTTGTTATAATATTCATATGATACATTAAAACACCCCGATGTCTCATATGCTTTATCCACACGACTCTCTGGTGTATGAAGACTCTGATCTTTAGTACCGACAAGCCTCAAACTAGATGAATTACACTGCTATAGAATCACAGTCGTTAAGATTATTTGTGGCATGCTCTATAAAAGTACATCGGATGTCAGCAGATTTCTAGATAAGTGTGGATTTATCTCTGTCACTTTGGGGGCTTGTTTGATTTTTTAAAGTCTTAGCTTTCAGAATATGAAAGTTCTAACACCAAAGTCAGACAATAAAGACAATTCTGAAACTTGTAAAGGCAAGATGACAAGAAGGCAGCAACCACTTCTCAACCACATTCTGGTCTTATGCCAAACTATACTGCAAACTTTGAAGGCCTTTTTCTCAAACTCATGGTTCAGTGATGGTCATTATGTAATGTTTTGCTTAGTATTTAAAGTACAAAAACAAAAGTGATATCATTAGAAAGCTTAGAATCTCCTCTTTATGAAAGTTTATAAAACTTAAAAGTTGTGTTTCAGGGTCTAAAAACAATAGCTACATTCCATCTGTGGAAATGGGGTTTTCTATAAATGTGACTTCCTCTAAGTGTTGATTCAAGTTCTGTACATCAGTCAGATGTGTTCATCAGAGTGTTTTCATTTCATGCGACTTTATTTCTCAACTCCACTCACTATCATTTTACAAATATTACAAATACTGTAACTTTTACTCCACTATGTTTATTTAAGTTGAAGTTACTAGTTACTTTGCAGATTTAGATTGTTAATACAAACTATATTTCTCTTAAAATTATTCTGGTTTAAGATACTCAGCAGTGTATAAAGTCATTAGAATTATCTCCACCTTTACCAGCTGCAACATTAAAGTAATGAACATATAAATGCATCAATAATTATAATCCAATAATATAACAGACATTATTCTGAAATGAGCAACTTTGCACCATGAGTACTTTTATTTTTGGTACGTTAACTATACTTTGATGATAATACTGTTGTAGTTTTACTTAAGATTTTGAGTGCAGGACAAAGTAACAAACGTACACCGTACCACTGCTACTTAAGGTGGATTTATAGTTGCATCAGCCATAGACTACGTACATGGCCTACACCATTCGGAGCACTTATACTTGTGTGGTGGTGTGTCTGTCTTTCTACAGTTACACCCCCAAAACACTAGTTGGTGGTGCGCTTTCTGTGACATGCTGTAAAGTCTGATTGATTCAAAACACACCTAAAACACACATTAAAGATGGCTTAATAGCTACAGGTTATGGCGTAGGGTATGCATCTGCACATAGCTTGCACTGTGGGTAAGGCATCGATTTGATGTAGTATAGTAGTAAGTATAAAACAGGCTGATTTGTAAATGTAATTCAGCTGCACATTAAACCTCTTGTCATGAAGACAGCAACAAATAGAGGTGTAGTAAAGGTATAGATGTAATAATACAGTAGGCCGCATGAACCAAATTATGCAGGAGTTCAAAAACATAAGAGATTCGTCTGCTTCCATGTGAGCTGGTAGAAACTCCACCACTGCCTTCACAACAGTCCCTATCTGAAAGATGCTTCAGTTATGTAGAGTGAACAATTTAACACAGATAATACAATAACGGAAAAAAAAAACAGACCCTGCATCCAAACACTCCAGGAGAATAATCACTTCCTGTGAACACCACAGTTGAGAAGATGCCAAGTACCAACACACAGAAAAAAAAAGAATGAGGCCATAGAAATGTAAACTCGCGTTGTGTCTGGTCTGTCCACAGTGCAATGTTCAGCCAACATATTTTAACATCCTCTTTAAAGAAAAAGAACCAGAGAAGGTTTTAGTCACAGAACAACATTTCTGAGAGGCAGAGCTGCTCAGCCTGAAAAATCTCATTGACTGGGATAAAACCCCAATGAATGGAGTCAAAGCATCACAATTTCATGGCTAAATAACATAGCATCATAGCTCAGTGAAACTGAGAGGCGGTAGCTGGTACTGTTAAGCCCTCTTTGTACAAGCAAAATTAAATGTTAGCAAAGATGTCAAGAGATTTAGGTGGGATCTCTTTGAGATTTGAATTCAACTGAAATTAAATATAAACTATTGATTCATGACTTTGTGATGAATCTGAGGTCACAAGTTGTGATGTGCACTGACATGCTTGATAGTTACTGTTCTTGTCTCTAAGCAAGTAAAAAAATGAAGATAAGAATAATGAAAAATCAATTTTTGTTGTCCGTCGCCCAGCAACAGTTTCCTCATGAGTACAACCACTTGAATGTCCATTATATTAGCTACCCATAGTGAAGGACACAACTTCAAGTCCTTCACTTGAAAAGGTACCTTTTGTCTCGCATTTAATGGTAAAATACCATCACTTAAGATTAAACCGACACATAGCAGGGTATTTTTTACAAACATAGCCTTGAACCATACGATAATTAAGTTGTATTTCCATTAATAGAAAACGAGAAAATGATAACGGGATTCATAAGAATCAGCCATACTGCACATGCTTACTGCATAAACCTTGAGAACATTGTTCTTTCTGTAAAAACAGATAAAGCAGATGATAAGTATCAAGACATTAACAAAGAGAGTTTAAATGTGCAGCCGGCCATGTTGGTATGGAAGAACATTAATCAAATAATTAAGCTGCCTCTATTCTGAGTGCCAGAGCAGCTTAGATGTATGTTTGATCAGGTTTAGGTCCTTATCACACTCCTGCTTGTTGCTGCCATGTCCTCAACAGAAAGTGATGCACGTTTCAGTGCTCTAAGGAGACATGTCAGAGCTTTATCCATTGACACCAAACCCTGATGACACTGATCTAAGAGAAATCTGCTGCCAGTTTGTTGCTGAACATGGCAGGAAAAGACATGGTGAGTCTTTGTATGATTCCAAAAAAATAGATCAAAAACCTTCTACAGCACATCATTAAAAATGTACTTCTGAAGTGATGCTGGGTATGTACCTGCAGGAGTCCCAGTGTTTTGATCTTAACGAGTTTTTAAACCGTTAAATTAGTGAGGCGTTCATTAAATGTCAGCGAATAAGTGAATTCAAAGCGGACTTTAAGGTTTTCAGCAGATAGGCTCTGAGAAAGAACGAGATAAAGTGAGCTCTCTATGAATCTGAATATTGGTCAAATTTAGGTTTCAAAATGCAGATGAAAGGCTGAAGTTTCACATAGGATTTTCAATCCATACAAGAAGCCCAAAAAAGGCAAACATGTGCTATAAATATAAAATATATGAATTCGTTTAACTGAAGCTCTGAAACTAAATTCAATATTCCAACTAATGTGTGGCAAACTTAAGTATGCTGTTTTTAACAGTTGGCAGAATAGAGCCATGGTTAAAATGGAGTCCAAAAATCTGTTTGTAAAAGTGTTTTCCTCTCTCCCAAATGATCTTCCAAATGACCATAATGAGCAGAAATGAGCGCGTGGGTGGAGTGATTGAGCGCAACTGTTGGTATTATCTTGTTTCATACTTTGAATTAGATGTGAGCAATTCAAACTGCAAATGCACATTTTACATATCATGCCAACATAATGGTTTGTCAGTAATTATCTGTTTTGTACCTCTAGCATGATTAGAAGCGTTGCAGACTGCCTGTACTTCAATTGATTTTCAAACAACTTTATAATGAATACTAACAAATTTCAAAATCAATGTCCACTGAACATGTGCAGACAGAGAGGAGACTGGTGTAGGGGTCACAGAGGTGGATGGGTTTATTCAGCCCAGTTGCCAGAGGAAAATGTTGCCTTTGTACAATTCTCCAAACCATGAACACATTTCATTTGTAGGTTTTGTTGGTATTATATCAACGTTTTGAAAGTGACATAATTCTGATTATACAGGTGTATGAGCTCATCAGGAGGTGTAGAGGATGGTGGATGGTGTGACACCAAAGTGAGATGGCTGCTATGTTGCAAACCTCTGCAGCCCCCTGATCAAGACCAACAAAACGGTTGTTTTGGGGTGTTTTTAAGTGAAACTTTGGTGGCGTTTCTAGCAGAGATTGTACCACCAAAACTGATTTTGTTTTTAGTAAGACAGTGGCCACAATTCCAGCCTGTTCTCATTCAGGAGTCATCACATACCATCGCATTGTAGTGATTTTGGCGTCAGACTGCTGACACTAAAAGCCACCTTTCCCAGTGGTATGATATGCTGCCGGGTGGCATCAGTTTGTAATGCAGCTGGGCAGTAACCTTTTATGGTGTTATGATACACCGCTGGTCAGCCAGACGTCACCTGTCGCCCCAGTTTGATACTCAGATGGATGGCATCAGATGATAATGCGACCACTGGGCACCTGTTGCAGCACTATGATAGTCAATGTGCAGCATGAGGTTGTAATGTTACTGGTAACAATGTAATGTAAGGAGCTTGAAAGTCCCTATAGGGTGGGTGGGAGGGTTGGTACAACAAACCCTGACTTTTACCCTGAGACCCACTTTTCACTTAAAGGTGGAGTCAAACCATGACAGCTTTTATAAAACCTCACCATGTGCTTTTGTTGACGTCCCGGCTTTGGCTGCCTGGAACATCAACAGCAGACACAGGAGGATACCTAGCACATATATGTAGCCGTGAAAGGCCACTGACGAAGCAGCTATATGTGACGACTTGGGATGAGAGCGTGTTGGCATTTCCTGCTGTGATTGTGCCACCAAGTGCAGGTACTTTAAGCTAAAACTGATCTTTTCCTAATCATAATCAAGTTGTTTTTGAGCCTCCACATAACCATGTTAACCATAGCATTGCTTAAATGTAAAGAGACATAGCTTCAACATATCTGCTAAATAATAATGTACAAATGTCATATATTGTGTTGTTATACAATGTTATGTATATAATGCATTTTTTTTCTTACATTGGCAAAAGCTTGTAGGATTTGTGTGAATCTGTGTGCAAAGTGTACATGCTTATTGCAAAACTACTTGCTTTTTGAAGATATAAATGAAATGAATGTTTTGTTTAGATGCACAGCAACAATAGCACAGCGGATTTAAGCAAATATATAATACTAAGTCAGATAGACTAAATATGTACCAAAGTAGATAGCATATTGATGTCTCTGTGTTATTTAAAGATGATTGTAATGCATAAAAATATACTGGCAATAATTTAAATTGTAAAATCTTTGAATAAAATTGAAACTCTGCATGCATAGAGATCTGTGCTGTGATTTCAGCTTGTGTTTGAGTTCAGTGCAAAACAGTAACTCCAAAAAGATAGTTAAGCACATTGCAACTTGAAGACAAATTTATTTATGAACGTTCAAGAACACAACAAGAGAAAAATACAGCCTAGTTTCCCGCCTGGAGAACTAGGACAGGGCCCACATTTGTGATGAAGGATTTTAACCCAGTAACATCTTCAAACAAGAATACTTTCAGCTGTAGAGCTTTCAGCACGATACCAAAAGTGGGACAGAATCATAGAGGACACAGAAGATGCTCAACCAAAACCAAAATAACTACAGTAAATGGGTTGCTGCATAAACATGATACAGGCATTGCTGTAGTTTCCTGTAAATGTCAGCAAATTTCATCATCGTGCATCACGGCAGCACAAAACTTCAACTTGACCTTGACATTGAGCCAAAGCTGCCCATCCATTTCCACCAGAATGATGGATCCAGGAAATATATTAAGCCTAAGAAGTCATTTTTCCCCTCAGCACAGTCCAGCACACCATCCCAAAATCTCATCCTAGTCATGCATATGGATCAGCCCCTGCTACTATGGCAACAGACACTCCGCTTTGCCGGCCAGGCTAGTTTGGCTAGAATTGGTCATACCATTTAAGAAAAAAAATCCTTCACATGCCGTTGGTTTTCACACTGAAATGCCACTGGGCACTGTCAAGAGGTTTTGCTGAAAAGAGCTTCAGTGTGTGAGCCGTCAGCTAAGGCTTGCTGCCCTGTCAAACCCAGCCTAAAGCACTGGACTTATTAGAAACTCCACGGCTCACTAGAGTTGAATAGGAGTCAAAACGACGACAGATCTACACTGGAGTATGAGGGATTTCATATTGGAGAGAACAGTGTGAATTGACTCACTTACCTTTTAGTAGATGAACTGAACTCCAGAGAGATGAAGGGAGAGAAGTTCTGCCCGTTGGAGGACAGGCTGGGTAGACCGTCAGCTGAGCCTCCTGGGTCTGGATCGTACTCAGTTTGAATGTAAAGTTCTGTGGATGTATCAGCAATGTGTCCCTTTAAATGATCAGTCTTTGACTATATCGTCCCAGAAGATGTGAAGCTGTAGTCTTGTTCTACACTGTGCGTGTTGTTGTCCAATTGGATCCGGTTTTCCTTTGTCCACTCAAGCAGGGAAACAGATGTTGTCCCAGCAAATGGCTCTTTCCCCACAGGTCAAGGCAAGAATTCTCAGAAGCAGAGCTGAAGGAGAGAAGGAGAAGAGAGAGGGAAGGAGGTGTTAATAAAACTTTAAATTACACTGGGTCAGAGATACACGCAGGGAGAGAGAGTTGGAGTGGGAGACGGAGATAAAGATCAAATCAATGCAAAGCGTAAATTAACTAGACAGACTTGATTAGGTGTGCATACCAAGTGCTCCTTTCCTGATTGAAAAATTGTGTTTGGTCAAATACTTTCTAATATTTAGAAGCAAATTCCATACTGCATTATAACCAGTCTGATTTTATACACAGGTACCCAGGCCAGCCATTAGACATTATGGACACGGGGGACAAACATTTCCACATTGGGAAGCTCATCCACACATACTCCAGCACCACCACCCACCCACCAACCCTTAGCTCTAACACCAACCAGGGCAATTTCATAGGAGATGAAAAATGGCAGTGCCACTTTTTCTTTTGCAAAAATGTAGCCTAACTTTGTTGCTGTTTTTCAAGCCCCATCCTAACAAGATGCATGACATAGGTGGTACAAATGTATTTTTTTGTTTGGTTGTTTGTTTTTTTGGTGTGTCACCTTTGGCACCATAGACAGGCCTGAAAACAGACTAATAAACAGTAGAAAGCAGCATGCAGGCCTGACAAAACTTTACGGTGGTCATTTTTTTATACATATATCTTATTTATTCAGTCTCTCTTTCAAGCTTGGTGCAGAGTAATTGGTTCGATTTTGAGCACTGCATGGATGGAGACAGATGTTATCTTGTGGTGGCAAATCATTGCGTCTCGCTGGTTAAGGGGTTAAAATTAGCACGTTCATGTGGGCATCATGTTTCCATCAATGCCGCTTAGAGCCAGAGCTGATAAATACCATTGACTACTGCAGTCATTTGACCTGGGTGTGAATGCCAATAGTAACCTGTCCCATTACATTAAAAAGCCAAATGTTAGCAGGTCTTTCGTGCAGTGGAAATAGGGCTCTAGTTTTATACCGTACCTTTACTTTCAGGCTAGCTTTAAAATTAAGCCTGATACAGCAGATTTTCTTTTCTAATCAGCCGATCCCCTCACCTTTGCCACATTTAGCTTGATCTGTTATATCTGGTGTTTCTTCACACTTTTTTCCAGCCATAAATTTGGCCATTGCCTCTCTGCTCCCATCATGTTCTTGTTCTCTCTGTAACCTCGCTTTTTTTTTCTTTGATTTTTTTGCGAGGCAATTTGACTTAGCCAGTCAGGCTGCAGTTCGCTTTACATGAAGTATGTATGAAGCCCACTGAAAATGTGCAGTGCTGTTTCTCCCACTGGCCCTACCTGCTATTTCCCACTTGGCTCATAGACTTCACATTTTCACAGATTTTTCAACTGTGTTCCTCTGCTTCAGGAAAGTTTTACAAATAAAAAGCCTCCGTGGATAAAAAATTCACAACAGAAAGGGTCATAATTGTCCTTGTTTGCAGTTCAAAGTGTCCTTTCAACAGTTTTACAGATGTCCCTTTTACAATGGAGGTCTATGGAGAAAATACTTAGGGGGCAAAAGAGGATTTTTTTTTTTGCTGCAATACCAGGAGTAGTCACTGGAAAAAAAAAATCGGGAGCAAGACTGAGCAGCGTTCCTTGAGGGTTGGGTATCAGATGACAAGTTTAAAATGTGTTAAATGGTAGCCATTAATTTGTCATGTACATACACATAGCATATGTCAACCATTGACCTCTACAAGCAACCACCATCCGCCATCCCCTGTCAGGCCTTAGGTCAGGTTCATCTACACCCTTTAACCCCCCTGAAGATGGGGCTGCAGGTACCATATCTGTCTTTGAGCAATAAATGCACAGAGAAGACAGCTTTGTGATTGTTGAGACCAACAGAGAAAAGACTCCCCCTATTTAATTTACTTTTGGTACCAACATAAGCTGATTTTTTTTAACTACTGAAAGTCAAAAAGAAGGTCAAATTAAAATATAAACTGTCTGAATAAGTGGACAACACACTAGGTAGACAACTTTTACAGTTACAGGCAGCTCCCGGAATCATGAGAGAACAGGACAAATTCTTGCAACTTTCCCAACACAGGAAAGAACATCCATCCAAATCTGTTGCTGTTTCTCACATTTATGCAGCAATTTGCACAGACCAGCAACTGATTCAGACTGAACTGCAATTGGTCCAACTTGGTCTTATCTGTGAGACAAATGATAGCTATAATCAGCTCATCTAATGTATACTTTGCCCTCACCCTTTAGCCCACAGACCTGAGGAACATGCCGCACATGTAATGACTATGAACTATGAAACAAAAGCAATGGGATAACCTCTCATTTTACACAAACACACAAACATACATCTGTTGGGCAAAGGACGAAGAAATGTGCTTGGCCCACTCAAATGTCAGAGCACATTGACACGGGTCAGCGCCGACGTGTCTGGTATGAAAGGGGCGGGGCAACTGCAGCATTTTAGAGATATTAAGTGGTATCAAGAGAGAACAGAGCCGAATATCTCTTTTTCTACATCTTCTTGTAAATCTTCTGGCTTTGAGTAAAGGTTAGACGAGAGAGGGTCGAAGGGAGCGCGTGTCTGAGAGAGAAAAGAGGAAGAAGAAAGGGAAGGATAAGAGGAAGGATAAGCTTGGCAGAAGGAGAGAATAATAAAGTTAGCCTAAATGTCAAAAACAGGAGGTTACTGACTATAACCTCACAAAAAATGGTGGTGCTGAGTATGTGCGGAGGTGGCATAAACAGGAATATCAAAGCACAGGGCAGGGGGGGGGCAAAGAAAAAAATGTGTGTGAGTGATAAAGGGGAAAAAAAAGGACTCCATGTCCTTGGTTTAACTCCAAACACACAATAAATGTACTTTGAGAAAAGGAATTTAACAACAAACAAGGCTTTGTCAAGGCCCAGACTAATTAAAGGAAACCTATTGTGTTTATTTTTATGTTCATACTTGTATTTTGGGTTTCTAATAGAGCATATTTACATGCTTGTTTATAAAAACACTTTATTTTCCCCATTCTGTCTGTGCTAGAACACCTGTATTTATCCTCTGTCTCAACACTGCATTTTAGCACCTGTCTCTTTAAGTCCCCCTGTCGGAAAAAGCATAATGTGCTCTGATTGGTCAGCATTTCTGGGTCTTCCCAGGTCCCCAGGAAGTGTGCTGGGCTTTGACAAGCCTCCAGGAACAGCATCGGGATTGAAAGACAGTTTTACATAGTGGTCAGAAGTGGAACTACACCGTCCGAGTCACATTATGCCATTGGGCCGTAACAGACTTTTCCCAATAGACTTAGATTGGGAAAGAGACTTCCATAATTCAGTAAATACATTTTTTGAGTGTCACAGCACCCATGAACAGACTGTTTACTATCAGCATTTGATCCATTCAGTCTGGTAACATTTCGAAAGTCTAACAGAGCTGCACAGTTAGATCATTTTGTCACCATCAGGTTAGTGGAATGCCAAACCGGAAGTTAGCCGCTCGCCAAGGCCAGCTGCCTTAAGTCTCTGGCTCTATGAGCCCCAGAATGCAGAAGATCTGAGTAATTTCATAACTTGGAAATAGAGGTTTTCTGGCCTCATAGGAATGACGAGGGGCTCGCCCCCAATGCTGTATCCAGGTCTCTTAATACATCCATGGGCTTTGAAGCCGATTTTAGTTGTGGCCAAACTGTAATTACATCAGTCACATGATGCCGTGTGGCCCAAAAATACTTTTTCCCATGGCGAAAGAGATGTCTGTAATCAGTGGATACATTTTTTTGACATCACAATCATTAATTTCACCACCAGAGTTGAATTTATTCAGTACAATTACATTTGAAAATGCTGCATAATTGAATGATGTTATCCACATTCAAGTTAGCAGAATGCTAAACCAGATGTAGATGACTGTGTTGGCAGAAGTCTCTAGAGTGCCTGCTCCACAGGCCACACAGTGTGGAAGCAGTGCCAATCATCTGAGTAATTTTCTACGCAGCACTTGAACTTTTTTGGCCTCATGCGCCACTGAGCAACTTTCATAAGAGTAAACAGGGACCTGCCTCCAACACTGTACACAGTTCTCTTTTTACATCCAAGAGTTTGTTGTGTCTGCACTCTCCGCAGCTCTGCACCATCGCTGCAGCCAGATGTCTGTTACGAAGTATAGCAACACTTTCTATTGTGAAAAATCACCAATAAAGGGTTTTTGTTTATATTCTGTTATCTTGTGGATTTTGTTTTGGGGTTGTCTGTTTGTGTTCTACTGGTTTCATGTTTCATGTTTAATGTGTTTCTTTCCTTTTGTGTCATGTCTGGATCTACTTCCTGTCTTTGTGTGTTTTCCAGCCTGTTTTCAATCACACTTGTCTTCCATCAGTCTTGTTAGTCCTTCCCTGGTCCAAGAGTCTTCCCTTCACACCTGTTCTGTATTAATCTTGTTTGCTGCACCCTGGTGTTCCCAACCACAACTTTGTTGTAAGCCAATCCCCATTTCTCTCCTTTTGCCTGTGTCCACCTAATCCAGCTGTGTCTTATTCTTGTGATTAGATTTCTGTGTATATATATACTGTTTCCCTTTGTTCCCTGTCAGTTCTACTGCGTTCATTTCTGTGTTTATTCCCTGCCTGGTCTTTTGTTTTTCACTTTTTGATTTCTTCTGAAGTGTATTGTGTTTAGTTTTGGTTCCTCTTTCTTTTGGACTTTCCGTTACCTGCCTGTTTTTATTTGTTTCCTTAAAGCTTGTGTTATGCTGCCTATTGCTCTGCATTTGCGTCCTTTACTGAACTACTTCCTGACACACTTGCAGTACAGCATGTCTGGAGCAGATGACCATATAAAGAAATCCACCAAGAGCTGAGATCAGCTTGTCAAAAAAAAAATGATAATAATAACATTTGAAAAGGAGTATTCAGACAGTCTGAACACTGAGACTTTTGCTCACAGAGATTACTTTTACATATGTTTACTTCCAGTATTTGAAACTTTGGCTGCATTCAAAATTAGCATCCGACATCGAAACATATGACAGAAAATAAAGAGAAGCATAATAGGTCCCCATTTAAAAGAAGCTGTTATTAGTGAGAGAAGAGAGAGATGACAGAATGATGGAAAAACCAGGCCAGCGTTCTTTGAACTAGAGTGGAGGGAAGAGACAGAGACGGTGTAGATTCAGGCCAAAATAAATGGGTGAAACTGATGTTTTGATCCACTGCAGTGTCCAACAGTAAGCTTGAGGCCATAATCCATCAACGGACCGAGAAGGCAAGAAATGGTGAGATATAGAGTGAAGGAAGGGAGGGTGGACAGTGAAGGACAAGAGGGGGAAAAAAAGTAAATGGAGTCTGGGGATGAATGAAGAGAATATAGAAGTGAGGGCAGCCTGTTAGACAGACTGAAATGAAGATGGATCCACACAGAGAGCTATTAAATAATTTATCAAGAAGAGATGGGGCATTAAGTCCACATATGTGCAAAATAAAGATGGTGTGTGCCTGTGTGAATCCAAATGACACAAGTGAAGAGGAGCTGAAGCTGTGGTTAGCTGCAACCAGCAACCAAATGTTGGGAAAAATTCTCTTTGATAAAAGAATGGAGTGTTTTTTAGTTTATAACGATTGAAATTCACAGTTCTATACAACTGCCTGTTCCAAAACGTACACCCTGCTGGCTGCCGTATGCTCCTTCTAACTGTCGGCGATCAAATGAAAGCAAATTGGTGGCTCTCTTTTTAACACACTCCTAATTGGCTGTATGTAGCTCAGAGTTATAGCATCAAAACTTCTGAAAACTGATAATTAAGGAGCATAATGTGAGCTGGATCATGATGGATTTAGTGACATATGGCCTTTAAGGCTTTGTGTTCCCTCGTAGTGTTCTTTGGGTCTGGCTAATTACTAAAATAGTTGTATTAACAGGCATTCATTACCCAGTACCTCCCATAGTTGGAATGCACATTTATTGTATTAAGTAAAAATGTAATCTGGGGTTCAGCAGAGTCATCCAACAGTAAAATTTTACTGGGGCATTTAATATTTGCTAATGATATAATTTGTCTCAACAAGACTGAATAATAACTGTCGAACCTTTGAGGCAATTAGCCATTTTTGCAGTAATTACCTGAACATGATGCACTTAGCTCTGCATTTTATCTCAGAACTCCCTAGCAACAACAGTATACTGATTCTGAATTGAAGCAGGTTATCAGTATGCGAGGTAGCAAGTCCGACAAGCAACCCTCAGAGTTCAACAACATTTGTGTGAGGCTGCTGCTTGAAAATTGCTGACAGACCTATCCATGCTTTTAATTATTGTTATTTAGTAAGTAACCTCAGTGATATATAGGCCAAATAAAGTTTTCAACTTTTTTTTATTAATGTTTACTCCTGTTTTTATGCTCACAGCCACCACCCACCCCCCACCTCAGTATCAAGGCTGTGTGATGTGTTTTGAAGATAAATATAGAGGGAGGAGATCAGTCCTGTTGTGATTTGTGAACAGGCATATGAACTTGCAAACAGACTAATGGGAGACCTTGTCCTAACTTTATCGTCTGCTGTGCATACTGATGAGTTTGGAGAGCAGTTTTGCTCTGCATCCCACTAGTAATCTCTAAACCTTTGTGTACACACAATGAACGAAAGTTCAGAGTTTAACTACACATTTGGTCTGTACTTAATGATAGATGTTTATAATGGACTCTGTGGGTAATAATCTAACCATTAACCCTCATTTTCCAAATATATTTGGCTAATGCAAGGGTTTGTTTGTAACCTGTATGATTTGACTCGTGTTTCCGCTCCATTAAAGATCAGTAGGGTTGGGTCGATTGATCGTCCTTTGCCAATGGCTAACAGTCATTGACCACTGAGCCTGACAGTCATTTACAAACCACCCCTTACGTCCACACCAAAACTGGGCCGCAGGGTTGCAATGACACCAATAGCATTCATTAAAAAGTAACAAAGTGCGCATAGCGTTAGTTCAGGCAGGACACAATGTCAAGCTCAGCTCACATCCCAGCTACATCAGCTGATCTCAAACAGCCCAACTGATGGAGCAGCTGATTGATGGAAGGGAGTCAGCTGATAGATCACATGATTCGTTTCTATGAAACAAATTGATGAATCTCATTCAGGGCGCCCTATTTAAACTCCTCTGGCCTGCCTACTGTTGCTGCTTCCTCTGCAGCTGCTTTGCAACCCGCCTCCACCCCAGCTCCTCCTTTTCATGCTGTGTCTGACTTATCAATGACATTTCTGTTTGTCATCGATGCTGGTCAGATCTGTCCCTGGGGTGTCTTCGCTGCTCCTCTCCCTGCCTTAGGCTTTCCATGTAGGCACATGGAAGGGCAGGGAGGTTTGCTCTCTCTACTTAGGCTTTCCTCATTTGCACGTGGAAGGGCAGAGTGGTGTGCTTTCTCCACCTTAGGCTTTCCATGTAGGCACGTGGAAGAGACTTTCGGCGGAGGCCTGCGGAAAGGCAGAGAGGTCCCAGAACAGAGCCATGCCGCCAAATATAATACTGCAAATGGAAATAACGTTTTCTTTGACTAAAGTGTTCCTGACTGAACTCTGACTTAACTACCAAATGAACTGTAAGTTGCCAGGTAGGTGAAAAAGTACCCTTTTGGTCAACCAAGTTTTTTTGCCACCATCATGAATATTTACCATCATCACTGATCAATACTGACTCACAACCGCTGATGTTTTGTTGTTGTTGTTGTTGTTGTTGTTTCAATTCATTGGTAACACTATATAGTTTCACAGGTGACAAAACAGCTTTCCAAGTAGAACAGAAACATTTCATGCAATAGTCCACCTTCTGCCTTCTCTTTTCCTCTCTCTGTCTCTGTCTCTTTCTCTCTCAAACACAAACACACACACACACACACACACACACACACACACACACACACACACACTCCCTCTACCCACTACCCTGGATTGGAACCGGGAACCCTCTTGCTGTGAGGTGGCCCTTCATCAAAGCTGTTCCTCAATGTTTTTTATTCATATTTTAATAACTAAGTATAAAACAACAAACCTTCTTTCTAATATTTTTGGCCTTGTAACTGTCTCTAGGGAATTTCTCTGTCCCTTTAAGAGACTGGCCTACTCTCTAGTGCTTGTTGCTTCGATGCAGTCTTTGTTACCTAAATGAACTGTATTCTATTCAGTGTTTGTTTTCATCCCCTGTACATCTTTTGCATGGATTACATTAATAATTATGCCTACTCTTACTGGCTTTTTGCTTGGGCAATTTTGTTGCATTTGCTGTGGCATGATGTGTGTGATAGATCACTGTTTGTCTCTCCTTCGCCTGTGGTAAACACTATGTACCAGAGACGACCATAAAACCCAAGAGAGAGGATAAGTAATCAGTCTCATACGGCATTTTGCTGCCATTTATGACATGTGGGGTTTTGCGGTGGGTGGGGTTTGGAGTGGATGAGAGTGTAGAGTTTTGTAGAGATGACAAAAGCTATGCTCTTTACATCACTGAGCATGAAACCTTCACTCCTAAAAACACCTGTTTGACACCTGACATAAAACAAAGGATTGGATCGGGCTCAATACAGCTGATCCCAATCCATTAGAAAATGCCTTGATCGGCACCGATACCGATCTTTGAGGACATCTCTAGCATAAAGCTGGCAGTTTGTGGGTTGGGTCTAGTTCCAGTGGTTGATTAACACATCTTTCTTTATCTAATGTTTTTTTCACACATGCAACCAATCAATAAATGTGCTTCAGTGCAATATATAAATATAAATAATAGCAACAAATCGAATGAATAGGAGTTATAATAAATAACCTAAAACTAAGAGGCTACAAGAGAATAATTGATATCAGTTATTAAGAATACAGTGCCAGAAGAAACACTTCCTTTTTCACCTGCACTATTTAGCAGTCTAATTGCTGTGGGGATAAAACTGTTTAACAGCCAAGTTGTCCTTGTTTTGATGCTCCTGTATCTTTTCCCGGACTGCATCAGTGTGAACAGGCAGGACGAGGGGTGAATGGAGTCATTTCTGCATTCCTCTTTCCCATCCAACACAGATACCATCATCCATCAGGATTTTTCACTGTGGGCATCGTCCTATGCCATTCAGGAAGACATCATTCAGCCCTACTGAGCGCTTAACTCAGTGACTACCATCAGTATTGCCAACATAAATATTGGCCAAAACCAGGCAGTATTAAACCAGAATTATCCATTAAGATCTCCCCACTCCCTTGAGTTCACTTAAAATAAAGAATAAAATGAAACCTGTAATGGTAATGAGAGAAAATTAAGCCAGAGGAGGAGAAGACAAATTGGGGGAGAGTTAGAAGGAGGACTGAAAGAGTCAAAACAGCTGGTAGGGTAGAAATTTGGCAATGAGTAGAGGAGATGGATGGACTGTGAAAGATGAGGCAGAGGAAGAGGACAAACAGATAACGTACAGTGCGAGCTTGCACGTAAATGCAGGTAGGAAAGGAGAATGACAGCATTAACAGATAACAAGCAATGCTTTGAGGAGGAGGAGGAGGAGGAGGAGAGGGAGACTTTAAAGGTGAAGGAGGATCAAACGCAGATCCACACAGTGAGGAGGGCGGTGGGGAGGGTTGAGTGGGTGACTGCATGTTTCCCATTAGGCTGTTGTCCCTGGCAACCATAGTCTCCTTCTATCCCATTTCTTTCTTTTTTACTTTTTGTCTTTTGCTCACTGCAAGCTAAATTATATCTCTTTAATGCACATCCTAACTGCTTTCTTCTCCTCCCCGCTGCACCAAACTATCTCTCCCTTTCTTTCATCTACGCCTGAGTCGTGCAGCTTTACTTCGCTGTTTCTCTCATCTCTGTAGTCTCACGACTTTCTTTTCTCCTAATGACCATTTCTTCTCCTTCTACTTCTACTTCTCTCCTCCACCCTCTCCTCCCCATCCCCTTTCTCCAGCTCTTTCTAACTTTAAAAAACCTCGCTCTCTTCTCTTCTGCTGCTCGTACCATCCAATCTACTGTTGTCTTTGTCTGAGTGGGTGTGCGGATGACATTCGGATGACCGTCACACAGCCAGAACCCACTGTTACTGCCACTACCCACGGAGCACAACTCTAACCCGCCTGTTGAAATTCCTCCTGCCCGACAGCCCCATGCTAGCTGACTGGTTTGTCAGCTGGGACAAAGTCACACCCACATGCTGATTAACAAGTGTGCACACAAATTCACATGCAGACGCAACACTGCCCTCATCCTTTCCTAACACCCGAATCGATGACAAACTTGGCCGCGCGCACAAACAAACACGCGCTCACTTAAACAAACATCATGTGGAAAATCGGCTCGGGGAAAAGTCGATTAGAAATGTTCTCCTCTGAGAAAGACACTTAATCTAGCCAATGGCTCCAGTGGAAATGTTCACTTGCCACTTGCGAATGAGTAAGCATGCTTAGTCAGCCCTGTCTGAATAAATATAAGCTGAACTCATATACCATGTAAGACCAACTCTGAGTTCACACTAGAAGCAACACATCAGCTGCAGTGCTAAAGCAGCGTCCATCCATCCATCCATTACAAAATCTGTCATGGCCGACGCTGTCCCCACCACCAGCTGTCCTTTAAGCAGCACAACTCCTGAGATGTTGAAAGAACAGTGGTTGAACAAATGACTACTATCAGAGAAACAATTTGTCAGTTTAATGGACGAAAAAAAAAGAGGTAAATGAAAAGCAGGGGGAAATAGCTGCTGTTTTTACAGAGACAATAAAAAAACTGCTCGTGGTATAGGGCACATTTTCCACTGTTTTGTCTCTTTGCTGCTGGACCATTAGATCTGAAATGAAAAATTGACAACAGGTTAAAATTCTGACTCTCAAGGTCATCACATCTATGCTGGCTGAATAGCACAGAATTTGTGGCCTTTTTTAAACACAGTCCACCAATTTTAGAAAGCAGCAGAAGGACAGTGATCCTTAACATACAGACAAGGTCACCAAAAAGCTTTTCATGGACAAACAGTGGAATGGTCATAAAGTGGCCAACTGGTCACTTGATCTCAGTTCAATGCATTTCATTTGCTGAAGACTAGACTGTCGGCAAAAAGTCCCTGACACAAGCAAAAATGAACATTGGTGGGTTTAGGGGAAGTGTAGTGAGTAGTGGCAGTGAGTATGTAAGATGATGCTAGTATCATACAGCAAGAGTGGAGTCAGTTTGTGTCAAGTCTACAGGTTTGTAGTGCTGAACAATCAGCAGCGAGAGAATTGCTTAAAGCAGGCTAAACTTTGTCACACAGCGCTTGAGTGAGATATTATTAAAGGTCGTTGGCAGTTAGTTTAGCAAGATATAAAAGCTAAGTAGGCAGAAGACGACAAGAACCTTTTTCAGTGTCAGAGTCAGAATGCAAGGTCGTGGCTATTTCCTGAAAGTAATACAAAGGCTACTAGTGCAGACTTGTGACATACTGTGCTTGATAAAGACTTGATACAAAGATTTATTTGTTCATTATTTTGCCAGGTAAAGTCTCAAGTTGATGTGCTGACTTTAAAGGTCCAGTGTGTGGGATTTAGGGGGATATATTGGCAGATATGGATATAACACAGTTTCTTCCCCTAGGCTGTCACTCTGATGAACTCCTAACAGTCACAGAGTGGCAGGACAAACAACACTCGCACCTGAATATTGTATTTTTTCATATTTTTATATTTTATATTGATGTATATTTGCACAATTTCTTGTATATTTTGCTTTTACACTGGTAATTTAATTTTTAGTACTTATGTAAATACTTGTACACTGAGAGCAAAGCCTACCAGAGCCAAATTCCTTGTATGTACACACGTACTTGGCCAATAAAGCTGATTCTGATTCTGATTCTGATAATATAATTTCTTCAGTGTATAATCACCTAAAAATAAGAACTGTTGCGTTTTTTTTTTTTACCTTTGAATGTCTCATCTACGGAGTCTGCCATGTTATGATAATAATAAAAATACGTTGGATTTATATAGCGCTTTTCAGGATACTCAAAGACGCTTTACAAAGAGCAACAACAGCAATCGAAAAAAAAAAATCCATAGGGGGGTAGGGAGGGGAAGTAGTCCAGAAAGGGCAGGCGAAGTACACTGAATTCGCACCAGTGTTGCACCTCCCATGTTTCTTCAAAAACGGGCTCTAAATAGGGTGATTCATATTTTTGTGACAGCCACCATAGTTAAAAGCCCCTCCGAGATGAGCAGGGTCAGAAACTTCTAAAAAAAAATTAATATAAAACGGCTTTATTCAGAATTTTTACTGATTAAAATACTGGATCCATTTGTTTTGGAGAGCAAGAGACCTCTTCAGATAATTCAGCCCTCAATAAAAACCTTCTGAGTGTCTGGATCTTAAGTTATGAGAGAAAAAATGAGAGCACACATTAACAGGTGCTAAGCTAACAGCCGTCTCATGCCAAACAGCACTGGAGAAACACTATTTGCATCCTGGTTTATTTGGTGTTTTTACTGGTTTAAATCACTGTCTCTGTTTGCTTTGGAGAGCAAGAGACTTCTGCAGATAATTCAGCTCATGAAAACCTTCTGAACGTCTGTATCAGTAATAAGGTGAGCACGCATTAGGTTATCATAGAAAAAAGGTGAGTACACATAACACTGGGCGAGCAGCCCGACAGTGATGTGCTAAACAGTGTAGAAGAAACAGTAATTTGTAACATGAAACTGTCATTCAGTGTTTTTACCAGTTTAAATCAAGTGGTCTGTTGTTTTGTAGAGGAAGAGACCTCTGAGAATAATTCAGCTCCTGGTAAAAACCTCAAGAACAATGAACACTGACAGAATTCTAACTAGCAGAAGCTTCAGCTGCTTTCAGTCTGCAAACCCCACCGATAGGCACCACAAAATCTTCTTAAATCTGCTCCTCTAAGACACCTCATCAGGAAGCCTTCTGACTTGGACCTCACATGAAATGTGTTATATTAAATGGTCTACCGGCTCTATTAATTTGACTTTGTTCAGTTATTTCTGAAAACCTATTTCTTCCTTAGAGGTGCAAGGAGGCAGTCAAAAAGTCTTTATGTGTGGAATGTAATAGTTTTCAAAAAAGCATGATTGCAGGATCAACATTATCCAAGTCATTAATTGAGCACTGAAAACATCAGTGTGTGTGATAACTGCCCTTTATATGAGCTGTTTAGACGCTGCAAATCAAAGCATATGCTTTAATGGTGCATTACTAGCCTTGTATCATCTTAACGGCCCCTGGGTTCTTCCATTGGAGCGTATCTGCGGATTATGAAGCTGCTCTTGATTACGTTTGGAAATGTGGGAATAATTATCATACACAGTGCATGTGGATTAAACACGGACACGGCAAAGGCTACTGCACCGTCTTCATATAACTGCTCCCTCGGTGCCAGTAAAAGATCCCAAATATACAAACATACATTCATTTATCGACTGCAGAGGCTCATCGTATATCCCCGTGGGAGAATTTGCACAACACATTTAAATGAGCCAAACCGCCTCGCATCAACCCTTCAGCTTCCCCTTGTCCTCTGCTCCACCCCCTCCATAAAAAAACTATCTCATCCCAACGCCATTAACCACCACACCATCGCTGCCTATTTAGCTCTGCCTCATAATCACAGGATCAGCAGCTGACAGCCAGGATTGATGGTGATGGAGGGACAAAAAGAAACACCGGAGAGGATGGAGAGAGATGTGCGCCTCTGTGAGGAGGGAGAGATGGAGGAGAGGGGTGGTGGTGAGGAGAAGGCACAGCCATTTTGGCGACCCCGGAGCACGTCAAAACAGATGACTCAACAGGATAAAAAGAAGGATTTAATGCAGCCAACGCACCCCTAATGTTGAGAAAGATGTAAAGTGGGAGGGAGGCAGGGAGGGAGAAGAATGGGATTTTATTCTGAGCCTGTTTGGTAATGTATAAGCATTTTAGAACAGAACAAGAGAAACAGAAACGAGACAGTGCTGATGAGCAAGACAGGGATTAAAAATACAGTACAAAAGCAAACACAGGACAGAAGAGGAAAGGTGGGCCTCTCTTCATATCTCTACCTCTCCATTTTACTTTGCACCTGAGTCATCTTTCTCTTTTCCTGTCATTATCTTCCCTCTCATTTCTCTCCCCTTTCCTGTTCCTGATATTCACATTTTCTGTCTGTTTTCTCAAAGGAATAAGGTCCCAACTCATAAAACAGCGCATCGCCAAGGAGATTACCAGCGTGCTCGCTCTGAATTCACCACCACTTTTCACTCCACTTGGCTTTCTCCTATTGTCATTCTGTTTCATTTCTGTCTTTGTATTCTCGCTACAGCTTTCTCTTCCCTTACTCTCTCTTTGCTCTGTTAGTGGAAAGCCAAAGTTGCAGTCCAAAAATTGCCTGAACAGCCAAGAGATTATCAACATACTTCATTTACAATTCTCTCCACTTCTCGTCCTTCCTTTCATTTTGCTCTTTCGTCTCCATATACTGTACATTCTCACTCAATACAGCAACTGTTAACATGTTGCCGCATACAAATGATGCAGCCCAATCCCTGGTCCAGCCAAGAAACTTGATTTCACCTGAATCCTAATGAGAAAATGTTGGAATATGAAACTGAACTGAAGTGAATCTGCAGCAACCCTGAGGAAAAACGACACCAATAAAACTAAGACCCTGACAGAGACATGTGATTCAGTGAGGTTAGTGTTCGCTCCCATTGATCCCAACTGACTGACCATCAGGAGGTTTGAATCACCCTTCTTCAATTGGGCCTGACTATGCAGTATGGCTAATCTATGGCTGAGATCAATCTTACAGTGACAAACAAGTCAGGCGTGTGTGAGTGCGTCTTACTATTGTCTGTTTTAGCCAATATCATTGCAGTTAGTGCAAATACAGCATATCAGCGGACAGCTTCAATAATGAGGGCAATGCTGGCCTGGCCTACAGTGCAGCCAGTATTAGGGGTAGTATTTTAGGCATTCTATGACCTCAGTGTTACCAAATTACTGACATACTGTACTTTTAAATAAAAACCTTATTCAAATAATGGCAGTTGGACTGATTGAAATATTGCTGTGAATTGTGTTCTGTGTCTGATTAATTAAAAAGGAAGGGAGCTAACATCGACAGCAAATTAAAATGGAAGAAGATCAAAAAACAGAGAGGCACCTCACTAAAATATGGTAAAATATACAAAACAGGAAATTAGAAAGAAAGGCCTGTCTCTAATTGTCCCCCACAGGCACACACAAAGGACACTTTGACATGTAGACATGAGGACACAACCCTATGATTAGCAATAGATGACCTGCTCTACCACCTGAGCTACAGCCAACTCAAGAAATACAAGCCTGTTTCATTTCGAGACCTGAACCTCCCTGCAGCTGAGAACACTATTTTAGTATTTATAGTTATATTGAGTGCAGCAAGGGTACATGCTTTGAGAGAAATAAGAACATACACTGTTATTAATATTTTTAAAATAGCAAATTGGTTATATACGAGGGTAAAGTACAGTATAATAGACCCCTCATTTTTTTTAGGTTATATTCAGCCTTCAAGACTTATTTTTGCCAGTTCAACAACAAAGCACAGCCCATGACTGACCAATCTTAGAACCCAATGGCTATCTGTGTGACGACAATAAGCTTCTGGGGCAACAGCCAATATTTCAGGAGACCTGATGAAGTGTATGAATGCAGATAGATCTTAAAAACAGCAGATTTAAAGCTGAATCATTGTTGATAGCTGATGGGTTCAAGATTGCATTTTGGCCAATGCATTCCACCTCTCTACAAGTACTGTTTACCTGCTGCCCAAATGGAATCGGTCAGTATTAGTCCGACTACAAATGGAAACCAAACCAAACCAAAACTTTGTACCGCTGCCTACACATTATTAGCAACTGACTGAGTGACACACACGACATTGAAATGAGCATGCACAACAGTATCAAGGTTGACTACTGGGGCAGCCTTCAAACTGCCATGAAACTTAAACTTCCCAATTAATTGCAGCATAGTTTATATATAATTTATACCTTGTTTGGTCTGCACCAGGGTTCAATTCACGGCTTTCACACCAGCCCAAATGAACTGCGCTAACCAAACAGACCTGAGTTCATTTTAACCAAACCAAACAGGTTAGGTGTGAAAGTACCCTTAAATTAGACTAAATTATGACCTTACTAATGATAAATGTATGATTGATATTATTTTTCATTCATTCATTTTCTGTCATGCCTACATGGTACATGGTCGCAGGGGTGCTGGAGTCCAATCTAATTGAAATTAGGCGAGAGGTGCGGTACACCCTGGACAAGTCGCCATACTATCACAGGGCTGACACGTCAAGATAGACGACCATTCACGTCCACATTTACACTTATGGGCAATTTAGATTCATCAATTAACCTGTGCATGTCTTTGGATTGTGGGAGGAAGCCGGAGAACCCGGAGAAAACCCACACTGACACAGGGAGAACATGCAAACTCCACACAGTAGATTTTTGTTAACCTAAAATAAAACAGCTAATTACTGTCTTCCCAACATGTGGAAGTTCCTCCTAAACTAACTGCAGCAGACAAAAAACTAAACAGGTAAACAGGACTTTCTATCTCTCTCTGGGTTCACAGAGGTAAGAAAGTATGACAATAACCTTCAAAGTCTTCAAAGAAACTCTGCATACACAGACACTACACACACACACACACACACACACACACACACACACACACACACACACACACACACACACACACGCTATTCATATCCTAGAGGTGTGCCAAGCGGGCATAATGAGTATGTACTCTGCATTTGGCTGCTGGGGACTGATCAAACATGGTGGAAAGCAGACTCTAAAATTCTCCCCAAAATTGACTTAGTTTTAATCACTCTCATAAATGCAATTAATTAGTCTCTGCATGTGGCTGCTGGATCTGATTTTGCTCAGAGTTGATGACATCAAGGTTACCTTTGCGCATGTTCTCTGTAAAGTACTTTGGGTGGAAGCTTTCATCAAAGGTTTATGCCAATTAAATGTGTGTGCATGGAGATACACTAGCTCTCAGTCACACACACACACACACACACACACGCACACACACACACACACACACACACACACACATACACACACACACACACCATTTAATATAAAGAGTGAAAACATGGATTAAAGAAGAATGAACCAAACGGGGTGCATTATTATAAAGTGGATTCCTGCCACTTTTGTTTGTACACAGCGTTTGTTTTGTGTCTTCTAAATTAAGCTTAACTTTGTGGATAAATGACTTTTCCTGTTTTGTTATTAGTGTTATATGTTGTCTTCTTTTTCTCATAAATCACCATTACATGGTTGCTAGCCAATTAGGGCTGCTACCTGGGGTGGGAGTTGGCATAGAAACCCCGCACGACAGGCCAAGGTGTCAGAGGGGGGCAGGATATGGTGGGCGATCAGAATATAAATACTGCGGCGTACGAAAACAACAACAAAAACATAAACCTAAATAGAGTCGAAAAGCATATGGCAGCCCTCGCAGTGCGGAGTGGGTGGGACACATGCAGGAGCTCATGACAGACTTAAGAGGTGGAACCAGAAGAAATTTAAAGACCCCTCCCTTGCTCTTTGACAACATGCTCGCTGTCTGAACCATGATAAATTTGTTTCTCAAGGAAAAGTGATGAAAGAGACTGCCAAATCAATATTATTATGGGATATCAAAGCATGATGTATTAGTTTATTACGAGGCATTTCAGCTGTGTGTATAATTAGCTACTGTAGGTCACTGATCTGTTCTGGGCTCATCTATTTAAAAGGTTTTTTCTTTTTGAAAGCTACTGTAACCTGCCAATACTGCAATTCTTTTGTTGCTGATTGAGGTCAATAAAAGTCATAGATTACTTGTTGTCACTTTGAGCTGAGCTTTTTAAGATCCCAGTTGCTCCAGAACTCCCTGTAGCCAGCAATACACTACAGGCTTACTTGTGCTGGGCAGGTACAGTAGGCCTACCTCTGATTGTGCAACTGCAAGTGTATGTGAATGAGTAGCAGGTTTGAAAGAAACGATGCTGTAAGATCTAATTTTAAAATCTCATTTGTTCGTTCAAGAGATACTTGGCCTTTCAAATATGATTTTTTTTATTTAGTGTTCTTAAATACAGGTGAAGTATAACAGTGAATGTGAAGATCTTTGCATAGATTTATCTTAAAAAGAGCATCTAGGTCATCAAACCTCCAATGAAAAAATACAGATTAAATAAAGGCAAGGCCTTCATGGCTTTACAAAACATTGGCATGAATGACTTTTTACACATTATGTCCTTCATTTAAATGAAAGATTTGAATGGATGTTGTGAATGTAAAAAGATGTTTTGTAAAAAACTAAGCTCACTCTTTTTATTTATACCATTGAGGGTATTTAAGTGACTCGTGTCAAGAGCAGTGTTCAATTACAGTTTGGTAAAGTTGAGAGATATCACTCTTTAATCTCTTTAAGCTCATCTTTTTTTCTTTCTCTTGGTCCTCAAGCAAAGCACTTTCTGCTTAAAGGAATACTTTGCCAATTTTTAACCAGCTTGTATCAAAACATCTGACCAGCGCCCAGATCTCCCTGCACTTCTCTCAGCTTAGATCTGCTGGATTTTCGCTGGCTACAGGGCTCCTGCTCGAACTACAGCTTGTAATTCTGCATCTTCATATTCCTGTCACCACAGACACAAAGAGTATAGAGACAGATTAAGAGAGAGACCAACCCCTCTCTCTCTCAAACTCAGAACAAACTTATATCCATCCATTTTCACCCACTTATACGGGGCTGGGTCGTGGGGTCAGCAGGCAAGCAAAGCACCCCAGATGACCCTCTTCCCAGCAATGCTTTCTAGCTCCTCCTGGGGGACCCCAAGGCGAAAATATGTAATCCTGATCAGATGCCCAAACCACCTCAACTGACCCCTTTTGACGTGAAGGAGTAGCCACTGAGCTGCCACTGGATGTCCGGATATCATCTGTGCTGGGGCCCTGGGCATGCTGATCCCTGGTGTCACAGACAAGGCAGTGCTGATCAAATATCAATCAAGATTCTGTCATTGCAGTGCCTATTTCTCACCTAAAATGTCTTCAGGAATAAATTCTGGTGCATTGTTTGGCTGTAATACAAAAATATGTGAACAGAAAGTGAGCACCATACTGTTTCCTCTCTTTTACAAACCGTGGCTGAAAAATATTAGATCAAACAGTAAAACTAAGCAGTGCTGATCAATTATAAACCAAGATTATGTTAGTTAGTTAGTAACTCTCACCTAAAATCTTTTCAGAAACATACTTTAGCCTTACCAGCCGCCATGTTGTTTCCTTTGGAAAAACTGAGTGGGGATAGCTACAGCTGGAGCAGCTATGTGACCCCACCACTAACCACGTGACTCTTCCAGCATACAAACACATCAGTCCACACTCAGCCCCCTTTGCCCCTTGGCCTGGAGGTGAAAGCCCTGTTGAAAATGCTATGTTAGCCTTAAGCTAACTATGAAGTATTAGGTTAAAAGAGATGGGGTTAAGGTTAAGGTTGTTACTTGTAAGTACAAATCATGTCTCCATGTATAACGTATTGAATATAATGGACTATTGCTACATTTGGCCCCATATTTGTTCACTACAACATTGCGTTGTAACAGGATTCAGGTCATGGTCGCAATGGTGGGTTTGTCTTGCGCTAGTGTTGGGCACTGTTTGTAGGGGTGTGTTGTGTACACTACAAACGGAATATGTCTGCAATCATACATGTCTTGGAAAAACATCCAAGCTTGCATTACGTCACCTGCTAGAGGGAGAGTTTATTGGTCTGGTGCAGCGCAGTGCATTCTAGAAGTTATAGGTTTTCTACCTCCTGAGCAGAAGCAAATGTCACAACACTTTTTCTCTGTTTTCTCTGGTCACATGGCACCAATTTCAAAAGTATTTGCATCTTTGTACAGCAGAGCCTAGTTTTATGAGAAGACCATCCTTCCAGCAGTGAAATACTTCTTTAATTTACTTTGGTTGCTGGCAGCGTTTTCAGTTTAATTTGTAGCCAACATCAAGTCTGTTTCTTTATTACTGAGTTTTAATAAAGAAGTTTCTTGTGAACAGCAAAGAACACATTACATAACAACATCCTAAAAAGAGGTAAACACAAAAAAAAGAACAAGGACAATACTAATTTTCCAATAGAGCCAGGGTCTTTGGGATCTCTGCTTTTATTCACAGTTGTATACTTTTTGTGTTTTGGGTGTTCCTGCCCACAGTTAGGCTCCCCTGCTGCCGGGACAGCAGGACGATCAGAGGCATATTAGGTGTTTGGGGAGCCTCTGTGAAAGATTTCAGTGGCGTGGTGACAATGCAAGGCCACACATCAGTTGACCAAAAGTGGGCAACAGCTAAGAGCACAGCATCATCTCTGTGTGACAGCAGGAGCCTTGCTGAGCCCAAAGGCTGCAGCAGGGAGGGATGGCCTCCTTTGTAACTTTCTTTTCTGTCTTTGTGTTTCTTTTCCATGTCTGAGTTGTCCAAGTGCCAGTTTAAATTTATTTGAAGGATTTTAGCTGCTGCTTTCATCCAGAGGGACTTTATCAACATGGAAGCCCATTAATATGCATGAAGGATTCAAGGTTTTTACTTATCCAGATAGCAGTTGTCAGCTGAAAAAAGTTAGACATTGTCAGCCTGTAAAGTGGGTGGTAGAGATTTAGAAATATCTGAAATTATGTAAGCAAATCATTCACCTCTGATATTTTGTACACAAGGCCGCTAGCTACTTTGCTCTGGGTGCGATTGCAGACTCTTTCAATTCCCATAGTTCTTAATAATTAAAACAAACTTCCATATCTATTTAGAAGTTTACATTTTATTCACAAAGTAGCCTATATACTGAGGTCAGAGTCAGCTGCAAAATCAGCTAAACAACAGGGCAAGGAGCCCTAGCATAACTCAGGAAGTAAACAAACCCCATGTGATTAAGATTAATTATCTATGTGCAAACTTTAAAATTATAATGGACTTGCTTTTCTTTGTCATCTAGATGAGCCTATCAGTACCTCCCCTACAGTACATCTGTCTATAAATGTTAGGGTACAGCCAGCAGCTGGCACAAAGACTGGAAACAGTAAAAAACAGCTGACCTGGCTCTGCTGAACGGTAACAAAATCCAGCTACCAGCTTCTCTAAAGCTTACAATTAACATGTTATATCTCTAGGAAAAAATTTAAATATTAAAAAAGGATAAAGTTGCTGATTTTTGGTGCATAATGCACCAGACAATGGATGCTTGGCAATGGCTTCCAGCCAAGAAATACTCCAATTCGTTAGTTAATTGAGAGGTAAGTGATTTTGCTGACTTGATAGAGCCAAGCAAGCCCACAAGGCAGCACCAGGCTTCGAAGCCAAGTTAACATAGTGGCTAAACTGGAATTACAACCCCTGGGTCCATCACATGATGCCATGCCATGGGGTCTAAAAAGACATACGTCACAAACCCATGAAATGATCAGAATTTAATTCATGTGGTCTGATAACATTCTAAAAGTGTAGAAGCGCTGGACTATAATGTGGTCATGCACCACTGAGCAACTTTCACAGGAATGAACTGGACCCCGCCTTCAATGCTGTATCCAGAATCGTTTATACACTCATGGTTACCCCCTGTTCGTAGTCTTTAAAACAGCTCAATCACCACTAGAAAATGTTAGCAATATACCTTCCTGCAAAGCATGGATATGTTACTTTGGAAATGTTGACATGTATAAAACGTACAAATGTGACAAAGTTGTGATTACATGTATATGAGCTGACTCTGTCATTGGCAGGTGGAGGAGAGGATGGTGAATGAAGTGTATTTAACTGGCTATTTAGCACTGGCTACCCATCAAATACAGGATTGATTTTAAGGTTCTTTTATTTGTTTTTAAAGCAATACATGGACTGGCACCCCAATATATTGCTGAACTCCTCTGCCCCTACTCTGGCTCCCGACCTCTCAGATCCTCTGAACATTGTCTTTTAACTGTTCCACGTTCGAGGCTGGTCGGTAAGGGGGACCATGCCTTTACATTCGCTGCTCCAAAGCTCTGGAATACCCTTCCACTCACAATTAAATGCTCCCCCACCATCGACACTTTTAAGATAAATCTTAAAACGTACTTGTTTTCAATGGCCTTTGGTTGTTTGTAGTGGTTTTAATATTTTAGTATTTTATAATCTTTTCATGTTTGTAATTGTTTTCACTGGTTTTTAATTTTGTTTTATATTAGTGTACATTTTATATTGCAATATATTTGTGTGTCTCTCTTTTAGCACTTTGGTCAACTGCAGTTGTTTTTAAATGTGCTATATAAATAAATTTGATTTGATTTGATTTGAAAGTAACATCAAGTGTTTAAAAGAAACACCAAAGTTATGTTAAATAAATGCATATTGTTCTCAAAGCCAGTGAGTAACAGTGTGAAATTACTCATTGTTGATTAATCATGATTTCAGTGTCAATCAAAGTAATTCTAATCATTATTTTGGCCATAATCAAGCAGCCCTAACCACATGTTAGCCACACTGTTGTTGTAACGTAGAGAAACATCAAGTTCCATACCTCCAAATGCTACACATCCATGGATTACAGAAATATCGAATGCCAACATTTATTCTGGTGATCGGATTGTGTAAAAAGCTTAGCTAACCGACTCCTGGCTCCAGCTTCAGATTAATCATACAGGCAGGAGAATTTTCTAATACCATATTTTGAGGTCTAAATCATCTGCCATTTTGATAAATGTATCCAGCCCCCTCTCCCTGCCTGCAGTGCCTATTGTGTGGGGAGGAATAATCCATGGCATTTGGGATTGAAAAACAATACCAATTATTTCCAGTTTCTCTTTACTGTACACACACTCGCACACCTCTACCCACTATCACCTCAGGCGTCATTTTCATAAGGTTGTTTTGATGCATTCATGAGGCCTCGTTTGCATAATACTCAAAAGGCTGATTGTTTGCTGATTGGCCAGAGCGCCCTCCTGCTTGTTTAATCATTCATCTGGATGACCTGCACTTAATTGGGTTGGCCCATCCAATGATACGCTTCGCTTCTTGCAACGGTGGCCCGCACCCGTTATCCAATCAGTGAACTGGATGTGAGTCGGTTTCGCTAACTGTTGACATATGGGGGACGTGTTCCAATCATTTGAGCCGTCATTACTCAACATGAGAGGTCTGTCACTGCGAGGTAGAGCAGTACACAAGTGTGCATTTTCAGCCAGCAGCTGCAGGGTTTTTGAGGTTTATTTTATAGAGCAACACCATTTTTCTCTCACAGAAACATTTGATATCATTTAAACCAGCAGATTAGTTGATATTAAGGCTGCAGTTATGTCCTCTTTAGTTGTTTACTGCAGGTAATATCTGGAATGAACAGACTTTGTACAGCCAGTTATTTCAGCCAAGCAATATCACTGTCTGAAGATTCATTCTAGCCTCGCCATAAAGTCCCATGAAACACATGTTATGAGTGTGACACTGGTTGCTGTGGCAACTCCTGAAGTAACCAGGCAGCTAAATAAGACATAATCCAGTTTGCCTTTGTTTATTTATTGTAATACTTTTAGACTACTTAAAAAAAAAAAATGCTTCAGTTACTGCACTTGCGTCAATAGCCATTATATAAAAAGCCATTACATCCCAGAGGGAGCTGTTTGCTGTGATTATGGGGGGCTTCATTGCTGCCGACAGTTGTTATTTGCCACACCATTTTTACCCATAATCACAAAGAATTATGTCTTGGTGGGGTTTATTGTTAACTATCCGACTGATTATATAGCCCTGTATTCTTGAGGAGTCTTAAAATTACCCACCGCTGAGATCTTTTGACCCATAACACTCTGGGTGTGGAAATATTTTTTACATGGAATATCGCATATAAAAACACAGAAACACTCTGACTGACACTTGTATATAATATGTTATTTTAAAAAATGAAGTGCTAGTTAAAGCCTTGTAATGTCAACTTGAGTTTCAAGCTCCTTCTGCAGCTGTACCCCATTATACAGAGGATTTCATACAGCTCTAGTGGCCATGGGAGGAAGTTTAATTTAACCTCTCTTGGCATACAACACCGGAAAGATTCAATTTCCCCCTCAAGCTT
This sequence comes from Cephalopholis sonnerati, assembly GCA_019142605.1. Lineage (NCBI taxonomy): Eukaryota > Metazoa > Chordata > Actinopteri > Perciformes > Serranidae > Cephalopholis > Cephalopholis sonnerati. The sequence goes on from JAGQAX010000003.1 coordinate 42,489,601, forward strand.
TTTTAATAAATATATATTGATACATTATACTCAGATAGCACTTTTAATATCACCCTGGACACCTTTTCCAATTTTATACGAGAGTCAGTAAACTGGATTTGGATGGGTTTTGGGGGATTGACAGAAAAGTTTTGTGGGGGGGTGAAATTGGAGCTGTGCTATCGTAAATGGCCTTAATCCACTAGTCCTCTTAGGACGGCCGCATAACGGGGAGATAGTAGTTCATGGTGGATTCACTGACATGTATTTGGAACAGAGAGTTCGGCCTTCAGGTATTTTATGGAACAGATATACAGCTCTGTACCTGAGAGAAGTGCCTCCTATGTACGAATGCCTGGTTTCCATCTTTACAAGTCAATTGATTCACACAGGTCTGACCACTACATCACTGAGACGCAGTGCAGTCGTTGCATTAATCCCAATTTAATTCTGTTTGGAGTTCATTATACTTAGTTTCTGGATTGATGCGACTTGTCTCGGTCTTGCAGGAGCAAATTAACAGCATGCTTTTTACCCTGTTTTGGTTTATTCTTTTTGTTTCACAGTTATACTGAAAATCGATGCTGTAATACTGCAGTCACTACAGCTGCTCAGTTTATTTCATGACTTTAGAGCCGTGGGATCAGAGTGCAGAACTCGGCTCAGATTGCAACCACATTTTATGTATTATAGATGTTGCTATTGTTCGTACCTGTTGCTCTCTCTCTCTGTTTTTGCTGTTTTTCTATGTTGCATTGTGAGCTGTGTTATGTTAATAGTTTTTCTGGGGGGGCGATATGTTTGCAGTGAAGCAAAAGGTTACACACCTGCTGAGTTGATGTTAACAGCAACAATAATTTGCTGTTTATCTGTAACAAGTGGTGCTTGCTGAGAGCTGCATTTTAAGCATGACTAAATGTATTTACTTTGTCTAGGATATCACTATTTATAGCAAATGGTTCTACTGTAATTTCCCCTTAACAAACACATACATGAACACGAGATGTTAGAAAAGCTGCAGAAGAAAACAACACTGGCAAGAGAGCATCTGTGGAGTTGTCACCATGTTTATCTACGTGAATATGATTTGATGCTTTTAGTCAGCTTATCGGATGATGTACGAGCCACTAATGACGAAGCATAAATGAAACAGCTGAAAGCTGATCAACTGAAGCAAGTGTGACTGCTGGACTTGATGCAGTAATTATTGAAGTGGATACTCAAAGCAGCTCCTCCAGGATGTTATGATGTCATGATTGCAACAATTAACTTAAATTCCACCAATCCCTGTGAATTATGTGCGACCTTGGAATTTTCTCAAATTACCGCAACTTCTCACCAAACTCTTCCTTGTTTCCGGTCGTGAAGATCAGATGTGTGAAAAGAATGTCTCACATTTACTAACAAAAATTCCTGCTAAAAAGCATGCAAGGCAGTTACCTGGGGCCGTATTCACAAAGCTTGCAAGTTCTAACAATTGGTTTTCTTTGAATTTCCCCTTAAAGTTGAGACTAGGTCACACATTTTGCACCTAACGCTGAAACACCAGAAATAAAGTGATCAACACTGAGATATCTGGAAAACTGGAAAAATGCAACAGTGCAGCAGTGATGACTTGAGTCTGTCTCAACCTTTTATCAGCAGACTGACAATGACAACACTTTGACAGGCCTCAGTTCATTTAATTTCCGGTGGTTGTCCACACCCTGCAGGCTCGGTAAAGGGTGTGTCTGTGACAACCAATCACATCTGTTAAAAGAATGCATCATACCTAGCAACAGGGTCGACCACACCTCCTCACTAAGGTAAAAGTTTCTGTCCCTTCCTTGCTCAAAGTTGCTCCGAGAACTTTCTTAAATCACTCCTGAGCTAAGACTCCTTACTAAAAGTTTCGTAAAGTCCGGAGCTCTCTGAGAGTGTTCTCAGAACGTTTGTGAATAGGGCCCCAGATGTTCAGCACAAAAGCAGGGGTAAAGTGTTTTGCACCACATGTAATGTTGTGGTGGAACACAAACGAAAGTCATTGATTGAAAACCACTTTTCTATCACCATGACAGAAGCTGTTGCATCAACATCTGTTGCAAGGCTAAAAGAATCAGGGTGAGTGAGATAAAATATGCATGGCTCATGGTAAAATCAGCGAAGTATAAATCACAGATTCAAAACAGTGAGGCTTTATTCTCACAGCAACAACTTGTTTGATTATTTAATGAATTAAACAAGGAAAAAATGCAACTATAATTGCATTTTATTCGCTAGAATTGCAAGAAAAATGCCTAAAAAATTGCAACATGCATCTATTTTTTTTTTCTTTAGAAAAGATGCCATGAAATCAGCCATTTTAAACCACAACAATCTCCCACAAAAAAGCCCAAGAAACCCTGGAGTGGCTGTTAAAGCAGAAGAAGCCAAATTTTCTAGACTTCAGTCTTTAGAAGCAATCAAAAATATTGAATCCTACATTTCCCCTACAGCAACGCTAGCATCTTTAATCAGACCACTCTTGCCCACCTCTTTGCACCAGTTTGTGATGCAGGTTTTCTGTTAAATGTTTTAGTCTGTAGCCCAAGTCGAGATTACCCTAATGACATCATTATGACTTCATCAGAGCTTCAGACTTGACAAATCTCCCTGGGCAGTACTCCTGATGACTGAACTGAACTGCATGTGTTAAATTGATGAAGTGCCCTTTAAATGAGATGATATAATCACCACCAAAACTTGGGCTATAATATAATTAGGACATTCTCTATATGATAAATAGTTATGACTAGAAATGTTATTGGAAATGCATGTGATCAAAAAAGATAACATTTCTTTGCATTGACTAAAACAGCAGCTGTTATTTACTGATAACACCTGAAAAAGTGATTTTCTAAACAAGTATTTAGCAAATAGCTGCAGGCTGTGACAGGTAAAACTGTTACCTTGCACTTTAGTTTGACTGGACTACTACTCCTGCGCATCATAATAATGTATTCGTTATTATTGATGTGTCATTGCAGCGCATGATAGCCCCTGTGCTGTGTGACAATGCGTTGCATTTCATTGCATCACACTGCTGCCCGCTCGTTCTGCAGAGCCACAGAGCCCTTGACAACACGCTGGGTGGGACTGCTGTCACCCACTGAGTGTGGACTCTGACAGGAGCAAACACAAGTTACTCCAAGACAGGCACAGTTAATCTGCGAATCTTTTCTTTAGTTGAGCCTTTTCTGCCGCACTGCATCACACTTCAAGAAAATGGAGGCCAGCAGACAGTGTGGAGAAGGTGAGCGATCCGCCTTTGACCGTCACATAAATAGTACCATGAAAGCGCCCAAAATAACAAAAGATATCAGTGATCCAACTGTTCTATTCTTGTATACCGTCTCACAGCAGCATTTCCTTCCTGTTCATACACATACACACACATTCTCAACTTATGTAATTTTTATTTTTTTTGTGTGTCACACACAAGGACACACCAACACACACACACGGTGACATGCCAGCTCAGATGTGCCACCAAGGGAGACAGAGGAGAGCGTCAAGGGAAAAGCAGCAGGCCCACCTCGGGGCCATTTGTTTTACGTCTGTCTCTTTCTTTGTGTCAGTGTCCACTAGTGTGTGTGTACGTGTGCTCATTGTAAGTCACTGTAAATGACAGCATCAGCTAAATGTAAATCATACATACCTAGTTGTGTCTATATGCAAACGTGCAGTGTGCAGTATACTGGGCCCAAGGGAAAAGTGTCAGCACATGTCCTGCTGAGTAGCCTCTATATGTGTGTGTGTGTGAGTGTGTGTGCATATGGGCCAAGCATATGCTGACTCCATTATATACATGCATGAGGTGGTACCGTAAGTGGCAAAGTATCATACTGTTGGCGGTGATGGTTTGAGTGCAGCTGCTGAAAGAAGGACAGCATACGCTTTGAATGTGCACGACACAATTATATATGCTCAACATGAGTTTTTCAGTCCCAGTGGAGAGAAAACACCTGTCCTTAGTCCTGAAGGTGAGACAGCGGGAGACTGTTTAAACCGGACTATCATGACAGCTGACACTCTCTTGTATCCAAGAGTGTCCTAATTAAACTTGACGTGGTGCGGCCAAAGCTGTGTCCCCATTCTGTGTCTGTAATAATTCTGAGGTTTCGACTATGTAGTGTGTTCATACTGTTGCAAAGTCAAATAGTCAATATGCATTCCAAAAAAGTATTAATTTTTAAGTGTACACAAAGGACATGGAGAAGCATCTCACTGCTGGAGATAAAATGTGGATGGTGGTGAAAAAGCTTAAGAAACCATTCAAAAATTAAATAAAAATTACTTTTGGAAACACATGTTTGTCTTTTTGTTGGTGAAATTTGAAAGTAATAGTTTGAGTTGTGTCTGACAGCACTGATATTATGTCACTTTCTGTTAAGCATTAAGTAGTTTAATTTCTTGTTCTACTTCAAACACTATGAGGGCTTCATATTTGGATTGAATGGGCATATTCTTGGAACAAAGTATGCAGCTCTCCACTGAAAATCTTTTCAGTACTTAATACTCATTGCACAAAACCATGGCTCATTGGCAAACAAGCGAAAGATGCTGCAGGGGCTGTTTAGAGAGTTTTTATGGTCATTTTTATACAATTAGACACACAGGGGTTTTTTTGTCTTGACTGTAGGTCTCCATTGGAATCCATTGTAACTGCTGTGAATTTAAGAGTCTGTGTCCACTGAAGCTTTTTTTCTCTGAGGCCTGTGTATTTTTAAAATTCTTTGCAATGGGAAAGCCACATATTTATACTACTGCAAGCAGCGTGATGAGGCACTGAGAGTCTATTCTGCACCGAGTGCTGCACATTTTCTGAGTGTTAAGAGTTAAAAATGTTCAATGTTACTGTCACTTTTTACCCAGCTGTCCAATCACAGTGGAGGAGGGGCAGACAAATACTAATACAAAGACCAATCATCATTCTCATCGCAACTCATCAAATAGCACCGTTTTGTCAGTGGACTTTCACATCCACATGTGACTCGCTAGATATCCCCCTGCACCTGTTGTTGATGTTCAGGGACGCTGTGTCAACTTATGCTTGTTACATGCATTGTGTCTTTTCAAGATACACAGGACATGTACAGTTTCTGATCGTTAGATACATACAGCCTTTTTCAAAAGAAACTTACAATGTCAGTAAAACACCAAATATTTACTTTTATTTCCTGCAACAAAAGCATGTGGTTATGTTTGGCAAAACATTCACATGGGAAGCAAACAGCAGTGAAAGTCCAGGGTTTGTTTGACCTTTCCACCACCCATCACCCAAGCCTTTTAGGGACTTTGCATTGTTACCTGTGGCATTTTAAACTGATGCCATCTGGCAGCATGATGAACAGATGCCACCTGGCGGCGTATCATACTTACATTGTTACCAGCGGTGTTCCAAACTGATGCTGTCCTCGTAGCCCAGTGGTGTATCATATCACTACAAAAGCCGCCTTTAGTGTCAGTGCTTGATGCAGATTCACTGACAAGATAACGATATTTGACAATTTGTGAATGAGAACCAGTGGATACATTGATATATGTTTTCTCTCATGAACCCACAGACCAGCACAAGTTTTCTTGCTATTGTCCTTCTAAAAAATAGTACTAACATTTTATTTTATTCACTGGTATAAAAATAAAAATGTAGTACTAAAATTTTATTTAATTTTTTTTATACTTTTATTTCCTTGGATATTCCGTATCATAGCAACCAGATGCAACCAAAGCATCTCAGCTGAAAAAAAAGGAAGAAGAAAAAAAAAAGCAGCACCTCCAGAGCGCTCTCAGCTAAGAAGCTCCTGGCATTTCAGTTGGGAAAAAAAACTTTGATGGAACTGCTGTCCTCAAGGTACAAACTTTTCAGAGCCACCTTTCAAGCCTAAAGGCAGCGAGCTTTTTATACTTAAAATACATATTCCTTTAATATATCTGTGGTTTTTGGCTGCTATGACACCCCCTTTTTGCAAGGTCTAAAAACAAAGCTTGCATTTGAATTAGAATTTCAAGTGACATGCTCAAATACAACATATGAAATTAATTTTATGCAGCTGGTAGAATCCATGTTCAGTCCGTACTCTGGGCATGTTCCGGAAATAATGAATGCAAGATGGAAACACAGAAAGAGAGACAAAGACAGGAAGAGCGAGAATGGCAGTGGGAGTTGAGAGTGACAGGTGGGAATGCGAGTTGTCAAAACACAGCTTCCCCCCTCATGGTACGACACAGGACGATTACAGCAGCCATGTCAACACGCACAGAAACACACCTATGATAACACTGGCATTCCAAAATGTGATTCATCACCATTACCTCATCCATGTACTTCTCCTCACCCCATGACAGTTCACTGACCTTCGGGTAAAACAGCAAGACCCAGCCAGCGACAGTAACAATCAGCCAACAACAGACTGTTTGTCCTCTCAGTCCTGGCATGATAAACATGGCAGGAGGCTGCAGCCAATGAGTCAACACACTGTGACCGACTAGACCGATGGGCAATATGGCCAACACTGGCACTGTTTGGACTGGAGCTTCCAACTGTTTCAAAACAGACTCAGGGGTCAGGCAGGGTATATTACAACAGTAATACAAATACATCTTAATTGAATCATATTAATTACATTTATGTCATAACTATACATTGATAGAATATGTCTTCCTCTACCGAAGTCTTTTTAAATTAAATTTAGTCACGGTATATCTGTATCTGTAAAGGTGTAGTTTATAATGCTCGCTAGACTGGAAAAAGTTATTACATTTAAATTGGAAAATGTCCTTGGTATATCCTCGTCAACTATAGAGCGTATGTTATGCCAATCACATATGCATGAACATATAGAATCCTGTAAGGTTGGTAATTTCTGTAATATTTTCTCCAGCAGCTTATTTGCTCTTGTAGATATTATTACTCACTAATGTAATTGAATTTACTTTGCCATTTGCAACAAGCAATCATCTGCTGCAGGTACAAAATTGTTGTATGTTGCCATGTATGTCTCCATCAACCCCGACTTAATGTGCTTCTTGCCCAGAGGTTGAATTCCTTCCTCAGTAAAAATGACTGTGGCTGCTGAGAGAAAAGAATCTCTGGAAAAAAAGGTTTTGAAAATTTTCTTCATTGTAACACGATTATTTAAGATGGTAATTAAATCCCATTGTCAGCTACTCTAGCAATCAGTGCTAAAGGTCCACACTGCTTTAGAAGGGAAAAGCCACATTGCTCACATAAAATCAATAAATGTTCTAAATGAAACAAGGTGGGTTTTACTTGAACTGGATTGATTTGAAGGACATTGCTAAGAATGGAAGTGATCTCCCCTTAAATGAACTGAGATGGTCAGTGTTACTGTCACAGTACTGTTGTTTACAGCATGTGCACTGCCGGGCAGGGTAATATACTGCTACATTAAACAAGTGAGGTCCTGTACAGTTATGTTATCTCATAAATCACATGTGTGTGTGTGTGTGTTTGTGTTCTTGCATTTCTACCTTTGTGAGGACCAAGGGTTGGACCTTGAGAGTGAGGACATTTTTTAAAAAGCAAGGATATTTGTGAGGTCCCCACCTCTTCAAAGTGTAGTGTAGACATGATGTTAGGGTTAATGGAAGAATTAGGTTAAGGTTAGCATAATGCCATTTTCACACTGGATGTGGAAGGGCACTTATTTGTCATTTGTCACAGAAGCAGTTGCCGGGACGTTGACACCAGACGAACGTTTCTCCGTGTAGGTCAGCAAGTGACTCTGCTCCTCTGTACTTTTCTGATCATGTGTAAAACTGTGTCGCTGCTTGTGCTTTTTATTCAGATACACCTGAAAAATATGTGGAAGTAAGCTTGGGACAGCAAGTGTGAAGAGGTAGGTTTTGAGGGCCTTTTGAATGCTGTTGGTACAGGGGCATTTTTGATGTGGTTAAGTAATGACTTCCATAGTGTGGGGGTGGCCACTGAAGACGCTGTTACCCCAGGTTAATGGCAGATCATATCGTTCAAAACAGAGTATCTGTTTGTGTTTTTGGCAAGATTCCTTTGGGGTTTGCAGAAAAAATAGACCAGGCGCCAAAATATTCACTGCAGATCACAAACCAGCTATGGAGATAGAGGCGGCAGTGCGTCCAGTGTGAACTGCCCAATTGGTTAATATGGGAACCGAAAGGAAGCGGGCAGGGCTCCACAGGAAATTCGTGCACTTGGCTGTAGTGTGTATTGAGCAAGGGTCCTCAGAAGTAGGTATAAACATTTCTGTGTGTATGTGAAAACACATTTTTTTGAGTGAAAGCACAAAATATCAATACCTCACAACTGTACAGAGTTACTTTAAATGTTTGAACATCTTGTTAATGTTACACTCTCTCTAAAACAATGAATCAGTGAAGACAAAGAATTGCTATAAATACATAACTAACAGCCTGCGGTGTCTCTTCAGCAGCTACAGAATCGTTATCACATTCTCTTTTATAAATGCCCTATATTATATGTTGCATTTTATGACAGCATATACACCCTGCTATTATACTTTTATCTACTGTTACTGCTTAATTCTACTGTGTGTTTATCATGTGGGATGCGTGTTTTGGATTTTCTTTCAATAAACTGCCATTTATCTATCCACTAGTTCCACACTTAAGCCAATCAATAATTTGAAACAAAAATCCCCAGAGGTCTTTGCTGTCATTACATGTTCCAATGGCCCAGGTGTTTAGCATCAGGACTCACCATGTAGTTGTCAGTGACTATATATTGTTGTGTTTGCTGGCTTCCTGCTGATGCTTGTAAAGGGTCCTTGATGAAAACTCAATAAGAGAAGATTGCAGAGTGCAGATGTTAGGATTTCTCATATTGGACTCACTGGACTCCAGTGCTGCCAGCAAGATGCATTTTCCAAATATTTTATGAGATATAAATATACTTTAAAATGCATGAAGTTGTGCTGAATTTTTAAAGATCTGAGTGGTTTGATTCATGAAATACCTGCCCGGTTCTTAGTCAGCTATCCCAATACTCAATAAACCAGCCAGCAGCACCTGACCCCGGCTTTATTGCTGACTGTAAGGAAAGAAAAAGCATCACACTTGGGAGATGGATGTGTCTCTGAGATGGATGAGCTTGTGGCAGTATCTTTATACACATAGGTTACACAAGGTAGTAAACATTTCATTGTATTCCCCAATAGGAAGAGACAGGTCAGTGCAATAGATAGGAGTTTAACAGAATGCCAGTAATCTTTTGTGGAGGCCACCATCAAGTCCATAAAAGTATTTGTCTTGGTCAGATCTATTTTTCACTTCTGTTTACTCTCACACTGAATAAACTCAGGACCTTCAGAACCACTAGGGTTAGAACAAAATAAAATGAAATAATAAAAAAGAAAAGATGTTGGGTTAAAGAATTATTAGGATAACACAACAAAAAATGTACAAGTACTCACAATTCCCAAAATATTACATTTTCTTATATTAACATTTTGTGGTAAATATGGTTCAGTTGTTGGTTTTATATCACTCAGTACAATGGTGAATGGAATTCCATTTGTGTAATTTACAGCACTGATAAAATACATTTAAACATTAAATTTGAATAGTTACCATTTCTACATTAGAAAGTATCAAGTTTTGTTATATGGAATATTTGACCTTTTAAGTGCAATTTTGAGGTACTTGTATTTTCTTTTTTTAGGAATTTATAACAATATACTTAATTTTATATATTAATATTTCACTTTGTGCTCTGTTATCTAAAATTTGTTGGTACTAGTTAATACCTTAGTACCTCCTTTATTGTCCCCTTCATCACTTTTTTTGTTACCTTGCTTACTTCAATTGTTCCTTCTGTACCTCTTCAATTCATCCCTGTCTTTCTTTCCTTCTCTTTTTATCCTCACAATGTCGGCATTACTGACTAGCTTATGTTAGTGGTGCTTATGTGTGCATGCTATAACATCTGCTTTGCTCACAAAGCAGTTCATATGATTCCTTACAAAAATTCATATACAGTGGTTTATATGATACCGAATAAATTAGCACCCCATGAATTACGTTACATTCTCAACATTAAATTACTTGAGTTAGGTTTAGGCTAATAAAGTTATGCAGATTAGTTTTAGGAAAAGAAACAAGGTGATGATGTCCCCCAAAAAGACTCAAAGTTCACTTTTTTACGCAAGGTTCTGAATACTGGTATCCTGAATGAAGGTCCTGTGTTGTCTATTCACCACACCAGCCTGCCACCTTACACTGACTTTTAGTCTTTTAGTCTCCCTTCTTTTTTTACTTTTAGCACATTGGTCATGTGATTCCAGCCTTTCTGATTATGTGGATTATACACAAATTACTGGCTCATGATAACATGAGTTATATTCAAATTTGTGGTGCCTTACCTTTTTACAGGTGCACAAACAGTGCATGAAAACAGCTTGGACAAGTAGAGGTGAAAACATGGAATGTCTCTGAAAGGCTCCAATTGTTATTAGAAGTGGCTGACAGCATTGCGGAAAAGACCCTACAGAGAATTTTTTTTTTTTCCCTCACATTTGCCTGATCTGGTCTGTATGTAACCAAGTCTCACTCAAGGAGAAGTCTCGTTTTCAAATCTTTGGAGAGGTGACGTGTGAAAAACAACAGAGGAAACGTGAGTAAGAGTTAGAGAAGGCAGTGCAGGGAGGAGTACAAAAAGCATAGCTTAGTGTTATGTAAGAGATTTTAAATGCCATGACCATGACATTGTTGAGCTGTTGTTGAGATTTCAGAATGAGACACGCTAAAAGACTGGATCAGTGAAAGTTAAGGAAAAACATTCATTTCTCTGGGTCCTTTCTGTTATGTTGTCAGACACTGATGATAACAATCTGAGCATGTCAGTGGCTAAAACAAGCATTTTTAGATGACGAAAATTGACGGTGCATAGTTACCCCTAGGATTATATTACAGCCTGTTTTGCCACTGGCAGCTGCAACAGTCTCTTTAAATACCTGTCCAACTTTTTAAAATATTGTTGTCTCCATTAGTCACTTAGACACAAAACATGGAAAAATATGGTCTTGTTTTGGTTTAAGATGAACCTACCCTTCAGTGTATAAATTACTCCGACTTAGCACTATACAGCCTTGAAATGATCCAGTTAATAATCAATAATTTAACACTTTGAAAGGGGCTATTTTTAATAATAATCACTCTCAGGTGATACTGATACTTTTGTCTTGCTATCACAGAATTTCACTAAAGCTAAAGTCTGGTGAATGCTGAATAGGGGACCTCTTTTTTCCTCAAGCAGCTCAATGTGTCTTAAACAGATGTCCAATTTCACCCATAAAAATCAGTCTAGTGTCCCCATAGTCCTATTGTGTTTGATATTACATTCCATAACCTAATGTCACAAGACAATGGATTTAACTCCTGCCGAGGGACTTTTACTGCTTAGCCACAAGCTTCGTTCATAGAGCAAAGTCAAAAATATCTCAGAGAATCACCAGAGCTGTAAAACCACTTTCCTCAGTGTCATGGCTTTCTTCGATGTATAGCTTTGGGGCCCCACAGCAGCTCAGAGTGAGGTCTCTGCTGCATGAAGCAAATCAGACAAAGCCAAACCCTTTACATCTGTAAAAGCCAACAGGTTTTCATGGCAGGTCCAAACACTGCCAGGCTGATGACACGTCCAATGCTGGCAGCCATATTAAAAGTTGATAGAGCCTGCCAGAATGGAAAATGCGAGGGGGGTGGAAAACAAAGCAATAAGCGAGAAGTGGTGTGATACAGAGGGGAGGAGGGCAGAGGGTACCGAGGGACATGAAAAGCTGAAGGGATAAACAAAGGGAGGAGGATCGAAGAGACAATGATTGGTGAGGAAGGTGTAGCATTAGGCGTGAGGAGGTAGTTGGATTGAGTTTTGTCAGCCAGACATGACCTGAGTGCCCAAACAAGATGTGTATATTTGTGCGTCTCTCATGGTCACAGTACAAACCTGTGTGCATCATTAGTAATGGAGAGAACAAGAGGTCGTAGGGAGCAAGGAGTGTTGGAGGATTCCCGTTGCTGCGCAACTCAAAGACGTAAGCAGATTAGCATTAGCTAGGTAGCCTCACAGTGAGAGACAGGAAAGGTTAATGGTGCTGGAAATAAATGTGGGCAAGAAGGCGCTTAACAGGGTATGTTTGCATGTAAATCAGGGGCTGGAGGGAAGCTTTTATAGTCTCATCTAAGAGAACCATCCACAGCAAGTAATGCTACGACAGAAGTTATTTCCGTAGCCACAAGCATATATGTCCCAAAAATGAGGCTCAAAATGTTGATTAGAGGAAACACAGACTTGTCCCAAACTGAGTCTTTGTTATAAAATAAAGGGGAAAAGTCACTTTTGAAGTGTTGTGATTGATTGTATCTTTGTGTTCCACTTACATCTGGTATCAACATGTAATCTGTGTCAGGATATTCTGAGTAGATAAGAAAAAACACATGCAAGTAGAATGCTATCCAATTGGCCACGTACCATCTGGAGGTGGACTGGCTGGCATTGTCACTGTAACACAGTAGCCCTCAGCATTATTATAATGATGCCAGGGGTGGCCTTTTGCATTGTTTCTTAATGCAGGGGGCAGATGTTGACACAGAAAGGATCATGAGTTGACTCAAGTGACTACGAAGGAGATGGCGGTTAAGTTTAGGGTAAAAAGCTACTTGGTTAGGGTCAGGAAAAGATTGTGGTTGACGTTAGTCACGTACATCGACTCAGATGACTAATGTAACTCAAAATAACTCAACGTTGACTTTTAGTCTCCTGGGTCAAAATCCTGCGCTTGTTGGACTCACCCAGCTCCCCTCCCACCCACCGTAAGCATTTATTTATACTTTGTCTGTTGCTCTGAGCGTCTAAAAATGAAACAGATGGGGTTAAATTGAAGTTGGATGAAACCCTGGTGTGTCTCAAACAGATGCCCAAGCAGTCTATTTGGAAGCCCTGCAAGTGACAACAGGCTGCCCTGCCAGGTGTAAAGTTTGGCCACATTCTTAAGAGAAAAAGGTCATCTAACTTCACCTTTTACTCTTCCTGCTGTCTAAAGTTGAATTGGCAAATTGCTACAAACAACCCCTTCCTTGGCAAAGTAAAAATTAGTGGAGCTCCTACAGCAGCATCACTACTCCTGACCTGGGACACACCATGTTGGTTGAAGTCTGCAAGCACCGTCTTAATTTTCGTATTGAGATCTCTACACAATATGGGTAGAATCAAGAGTGCACTTATTAACATCAGCTGTAACAGGCTGATAATTAGTGGGCTTATTTTAAGTTTCTAATGTTTACTGATCCAAAATAGAAAAATCAAAGTGTCATAGCAGTAGAGCAGAGTGTTTTAAATATATTTTTCAAAAACTGCTTCGCACACAAGGCACAACAAATAAAGGTGCTATACACAATCTATACAGATTAAAAATAAAGTGAGAATTAAGCAAGTAAATACAAGCCCTAAAAACTGCCAGCCAATATTCTGACTTGTCGCACCAGGAAAAGCACAGGTGTAATTAATAACATCATGAATGGCTCTGTTTCATTCAAGGTCCCAACAGACCTTTTTCACAGCAGACTTGTCAAAGCGGGAAAAGCACAGGTGAAACAAATTTATTAATGATGGTTCAGTTCCATCAAGTGTCCCAGTATGCTGTGACAGTACGCCAGCATGAACAATACCAGGGATGTGGAACTAGCTCACCTCAATGAAATGCCTCATTTTTAATGATAGTTATTATACCTTTGCTTTCTCTGCTATGATGCGCTAAAATATCTGCTGTGCAACACATCTGTAAGTCATGACAAAGCCAGCTCACACAACAAGGACCTTAAATGAGCATTGTTAGTAATTGTAAGTGCTATATTGTAGGCAACTGGACTTGCTTGCGTTTCTTGAAGACGTTTTGCCTCTCATCCAAGAAGCTTCTTCAGTTCTAACTCACTGGAGAGTGAAAGTCTCTGAAACTAAGAGCTCACACGTGACCCTAACGACTCTGCCAGGGTTTAAAGCCTACATCTCCGTACCAGTCAGTTAGAACTGAAGAAACTTCTTGGATGAGAGGCGAAACATCAAGAAACGCAGCAAGTCCAGTTGCCTACAATATAGCACTTATGATTACCATGACCTGGATGACTGAGAATCTTGACCGACATTGTTACACCTGTGCTTTTACTTCTGTGATGTGTCAAAATGTTTGCTGGAGGAAAAAAAGGAAGCTGTATGGTTAAGATCCCAGCAGTACTGATACTGACATCATGAGACTGTTAGTGGTTCATCAGTTTGCTTTTGTACCTTCAGGAAAACAGAGTCCAAGGTGGCTCCAATCAGACTTTCTCCACCTCTCATATCACCTTCATCAGTTAAAAAACTACCTCCAAAGCCAACTTTCTCTGTCTCCCCTCCCTCCTCCTCATCGTCTTCCTCTCCCTTGAATTTGCGGATGTCTTCTCGCACCTCCCTCGTCCATATTCGGCATATTTTGTTTACCATGCTAATCTAGCGTCTCATCTGCAGTAAGCCAGAGTTGGGCTGATTATAATGGTGTCTTAATTAGCTGATTAGCGATAGAGAGAGCTCGTTAAGGATGCTAGCCAGACGAGAGGACACTTGATTAGATAATTATAATCGTGTGTGTGTTTGAATACTGATACAAGTTACAATGCAACCATGAGAATCTATTAACGCTCTCAAGATGAAGCCACTACAGCAGTTCAGTGTGCATGTGTGTGTGTGTATGTATGTATACCTTATAACTGCTGTCATTGTCACACTTATTTATATATATATGGGATTTTTTTTTGTTTTTTTTGTTTGAATTCCCTACTGCCTGTTCCTTGTTTATTGGTTTATTTTTAAAATATATATTTTTCTGCATTATTTTCTTCCTTTTATATTTTAGGGTGAAATGTTTTATTTCCAAGCCCGTCAGGTTTCAGTTCCCTCACCCACACAGTTCCTTTGGTTTCTTGTCTCATTTTCAGTTTATCACTTGTTTGCACAAGAAAACAAAACTTAATCCTTAAAACATATCCATTCCAGCACATTACTTAGAGTATATGGCCTAGAACTACATCAAATACAGATACATTTACTGCTAAAAAGTTAACTTGCTGGTGCACTGCTCAAAGCAGTTCTTGCTGTGTGATTTCCCAGCAGAAATGTCTCCATTTTTTTCTTCTCTCTGTTGAGACTGCAGCAAAAGACAAAAAAAACCTACTGTATGGCATACAGCAAGAAGCTTATATGCTCTGTGGGCTTGTGAATGCTATTGTAAAGATATGTGAGCAACGCTCCGTGAAACTGGTTTCCATAGAATTACAAGGTGTTTAATTAACTCAATATTTCAGCTATTAACTGCCAAAGTGTAGCTGGTGATTTTGCTTCAGATATTTCTCTTGGATTAACAGTATTTACTTACACAGTTAATTGTCTTTGAGTCTGTACAAGTGTTGGCATTGACATCCTCAAAATGAAGGTAAAGTAATTTAAGGGTGATGAAAAAGGGTTGAAATAGAAAGAGTTTACTGTAGAAATGTGATGCTGTCTGCTCTGACCTTTCCTGCTCAAAGTTAATCTTCACCACAGTTAATCAGTTTTTATTCTCTCCTCTCTTATTCTCTACTCTTACTTTTGTCGTCCTCAGGCTTACTTACATTCCAGCAGCTGTGGTGCTGTGATTTCTATTTTGTAAAGAATGACGCAGTGACTTTAAAGAGAATACATATTCACCTAACAGTTCTCATTTAAATTTAAAAATAAAGGCCTGTCACACCAACACAGGTGTTTTCAGTTAGTTCTGATTAGGCCTCCATTCAGGTGGAAGGTGTGTAGCGCTGGGAATGACATGATGTTACCAGAATAATAACAGTGTAGTTACCCTAATAAGTGCAACAAGCAAAAAGTGTGACAAACGTCAATTAAGCAGTTTGTACATGTACACAGTCCTGAGAAGAGGTCTTCTTATGCAAACTATGTGAAAACACCTATGTGGGGCCTTTAAATAAGAAATAAAGATGCACTTTTTCATTTAGTTAGAGTCTTGTTAGACTATGGCAATAGCCTAAGTCTAAGCATTACCCATAGGTCTAAATAAGCATGTTTCACTACAGTGTGGCTACTCTATTCATGATTATTTGGTACTTTAACTTTGCAGTGTTGGCAGTGTTAGCAAGTTAGCAAGTTTTTTTCCCCGTTAAAGGGTTTTTGGGGGGAGTTTTTCCTTATCCGCTGTGAGGGTCCAAAGGACAGAGGGATGTTGTATGCTGTAAAGCCCTTTGAGGCAAATTGTGATTTGTGATATTGGGCTTTATACATAAAACTGAATTGAAAGTCAATTTGCCAGTGTACTATTAATTCTCTTTTTTCCTCTGAGACTTTTGCTTTTTTTTGGATTTGGAATCTATAGCTAGCATAGTTTAGGAGACTCAAGACTAGCCACTACTATTGGTGTTTAATAAAATTTAGAGAAATGGGTGCCAGGCCGTACATGTATGATGCACATCGTAGTTGACAAAGTGTTAAACAGGGGACACATTTTGACAAGTGGAGAATCATCTTGGACTTAGAATAATGACAAATGAAAATAAACATGTCAAAAAATAACTGTTGTTCATTTCTATATATTTTTTTGTCAAAGGCAGAGGGAGCCAATGAAGGCTAAGGAGCTGCATGTAGCTCTGGAGCTTCAGGTTGCCTAATCCTGTGTTTGACTGACAATCGTTTACCCAATTTTTGAAACATCATTTGTGATGTGGCGGGAGATTTAGGAATTTCCATGAAGCTATAACAACTGTGTCTTTTAAAAGCTTTGTTTAAGCTTTTTTTTTTTTTTTTGGAGATGGGAAAATAATGCCCTCTGATGCCCCGTTAACCGTTAGTTCTTATTTCCTCTGATTTGTAAACTCACACCTCAGTATGACAGGCTGTCAGATATAATGTAAGTAATCTGGTTAGTTTATCTGTATAGAAAACTAATTTTATTCAGTGGTTGCAGAGAATGTGCTCAATGCCTTGAGTGTTAAGGATTCAGAAATTAATAATGGGTAAAAATGCTATATTACATACTCAACACGCAAATGTTCAGTTGTACATGAAAGCTTTTAGATCCAATTTAAAAGGCTGCATCCTGAGAGAGTGTGTGACTTACACTATGTGCATTTTATTTTCAACCTTGTGTATTACACTCACTGTCTTTCCCTGTAGCCGGAAGAAATACTGTTAAAATATATAAATAATTTAAATTTAAATTTTTAAATCCTCAGTGCTAGAAACGCACTAAGCTCCGCACGGCTGGGAATCGAGTGGGTGTGTTGCATTAAAAAGTAAAAAGTGTTAGTAAGAGATGTATCCCACAGGCACATCATCTAAAACCTGTACAACATGAACCCATGAAGAAGTGAAGAGGCCGCTCTCCCATCAGGCTGTACATTTGTGAAAGTCTCAAAGCCTACCAGTTGAAATGTGAGTAATACCGTTCTTGCTGCTTTGTTCTCGGCTCAAAACCATCACTCATCGACTGTAGGAAAGTCACAGCCATCGAGTTATTTTTCATCAGGAAACAAAAGGCGCTATTTCCTCGAACCAAAGCCTCCCACTCTGCATTCATAATGATGGATTATGGCATCAGATTGATGAGGATGGCTGTCTGAAGGGTATTTAGAGGCATTTCAAACTAAATGGGATCCTGTGAGCAGCTAAGGGTGTTTTGATTTTGAACGTTTATAACTCACTGCTGGCATCAGAAAACTGTCTGAACAGACTGTTTACCCAGATGCACTCTGCCGGCAATTTCTGTCTTCATTTAGAAGAGACGCCATGATAAACGCAAGTGAAACTTCTGAGAATTTGATGCCTGTAGTTGTAGTGTAGCCCAGCATATAGTTTGACAAAGACCTCTCACTTGGTTGCGTCAAGCTTCGTCCATTTTTTTGTGTGCCTGTGAGGGCCAAAAAACTCTAATGCCCAATGCCAATACTCCTCATGCCCTCTACCACTTGGCCATACCTCTCCATTTTGTGCATTCACATCTAGGGATAGGGTGTTGTGATTCTTGTTGGGATAGGGGAGTAGGGTGCTTGTCTAAGTGCTACATGGCTGACCAACCTGAGGTTTTTCAGAAGCACAATGCAAACTGAGTATTATGAGAAACCATCTGAAATCTGGCTGTAAAGCAACAAATGAAAGCCACAAATGTATTTTATTTGTTGATAAAGATTAAAAAATTACAAGAACCATTGTTTTATCTTAGTTTAATGTCATTTTTATGTATTATGGTCCTTTTCTTTATAACAAGCATAACAAAAGAAATCTCTAGTATGCCCATGCATCGGTAGCTAACTACCTAGGCAACTAGCTAGCTAACTAACTTTACATTGTTATGGCTGATTTGTGTATGACAGTCCTGCATTTTGACACATTTCCATGCTGCATTCCCACCCTTTGATGGCATATGATGCCCAAAATTTTACTTAAGTCCAGTAGCAAAGTTGCTGCACTTGCTACCACTCCTCTAATATCAGTGCACACTGGAAGCGTAGGAGCATTGGTTGCTAACATTAGCCTACAGAGCTCTGCTAGTTGCCTGGTAATGAAGCAATGTTCTTTTTTATTTCATGACTTGTTTGACAGGTTGATAGTGCCACAAAAGGGCTGTCTATAGACCATGCAGGAGAACTCACCACAACCGAAGACAGTGTATCCGCAATGTCCAGCAACACTCGTCAATTCTGTTTATGTTGACACCAGCATCCATGACTACAGATGAAGTATCAGGGTCTTAAAGGTTCCCCCGTTTAATGGGGGACAATTTCAACTATTCCCCCTCATAACTCTGTTCTTAGGGGCAAAATGGCCATCAAAAATGAGGGGAAGGGATTAAAATAAGAAATGGGATTGGGCCTGAATGTGGCACTTGAAGCAGTTCAGCATATTTGATTAAGCTGATGTACTTACATGATTCTTTTAATCGTTGTATCCACATGGGCACTTATTGTAAGCCACATTATATAAAAGTGTCAGCCAAATTAATGTCATATTACTTTTGTCTAATATCCCTGTGATATTTTATACATCTTGGATATTAATACAGTATATTTTCTTTAATCAATTTTGAGTGTCATGCACAAGCAGATGATTTGTTTCCTGAGAATTCACATATTGTATATGTTTGTTTTTGATTGCTATGCCTCATATCATTATATTTTGGTTATCTACAGATCTTTGCTGAGAAATTCCCACATTTTTTTTCAAATGAGCAGATCATTAATTATCTACTGCCAACAAGCAATCAAGATTGCTCATGGTAAACAACAGCACAACTCAGAAAATCTTCTATAATTATAAAGACGAGCCAATGTAAATAAATCCGTTTTTAAAAATGGTTGTACTATTTACAAGTACTTGAGTTGGAAATGGGAATATAAAAATTAGATTATCAAACCTGTTTTATTATTTATTTTAGTATTATGGTATCCCATTATCCTACAACAAGCTTTGTCTTTATATTGGGTAAAAGAAAAAAGAAAAAAACACGTGGAATAAATTCCCAGATTTCTTGAAAGTGATATTTAGATTCCAAGTCTGGGTTTCACCTTTTTAAGTCCTTGGCAAACATATTTATACACACTCTAATAATCCATATGTTTCTCTATACTGCATTTAACGTATCATGTGCTGTGTGTATATACATGTGCACATAAGAGCATAAGTATTATGTATGATATCTTTAGCTGCAGTGTTGTTCTATCATTTGCTGACACAACAACCGTTTCCCCAGAGATTCATCTTCACTTGTCCAGCCAACACATAACCTCACACAAACACACAGACACACACACATACTGACACATTACCCTGAGAGATGAAAAGCCAATAGCACCCAGAGGGGATTCTTTGATCCCTGTGAAGCCCCCCAGGAGCTGATGTGGAATCACTTCCACATCATGTCGTCCTGACCTCACCAATTAGGAAGGAAATTGAAAAACTGACCTATCAGTGTGAGGATGGGTGAATTCGATGTTTCTGACTGGGACAATTAACTTCAGGGAGCACCCATGGGAGCAGAGACAAGACCCTGGGACACAAGCTTAGACTTCTCTGACTGTGCAGTACTTACACATGTTCTCATACAGTATGCCCTATAGTTTTCAAACTAAACCTTTTACACTTGGTCACATGTCAGTACATGTGCATTAACAGCATCAGAAAAACAGAAACTTCCTGCTCTGCTTTGAAGGACCTGCACAGCATGTAAAGGCACACACACAAATGTACACCACACACACACCTTAACCTGCTGCAGGGGTCTGAGTCTGAACACACAGGCAAAAGAAAGAAAACAACATTTATTTGAATCAGGGCCTGTGTGCCTTTTTACACAATTTATCGTGGGTCTCCTTTCCACCTGACATTACCATGCATCTTGCGTGTCTACATCTGATAGAGCTGGATTACGTTTAGGCTAAACCCAGAATTAAAATGCAGCCCTGCTTCGCCCCTCGAAATCCGACTGCTCCTTTCCTCGCCAAAACACACATTGCCATGCATACGCCTTTTGCTCCCCTCGGCATTAAACACTTTTTTCTCACACTGCGTTCACGCTGCAAGCAGCTTGGCTGATGGTGTTAAGTTACTCCCTCTGCATTTATGTCCTGTTCTGCAGTTAAAAAGTTGTAAGGCAAATCCTTTACTTTTTACTGCTTTGGTTTTGTCTTTCATAATGGTAAGGAATTATAAAATGAACGCAATTGTTACATGGGCATTATTTAGACAGCATGAGTGAAAAATAATAAATCAAACAGACTTTCAAATACAAACAGGCCTTTTTTATTCTATTTTTTTTTTTAAATACAAGGAATGATATTTCGACATGATTCCTATCAGCAGCATTAACTAAGACTGGCTTTGTTGCAAATATTTTTTTGGACCCTTACCCAGAGTTATCATTATTATTATTATTATTATTATTATTATTATTACTATTATTATTATTATTATTATTATTACCCTTCATTTTAACTTAGAAATACATTGAGGTAGAGACCTAATTTACAATGTAGCCGAGTAAAATAATAAAAAAATAAAAGTACTTGGACACAGAAAAATCAAAGAGAAACCTACATAAAAGTGGCATTAAGAAGTAAAAACAATAAAAGGCACAAGTAAAAACGTAAAAGAAAAATAAATAAAAGCATAAATAATGAATAAAAACAGTAAAAATGCAAAACCATTAATCAGGTAAAACAGGAGCATCTAAGAGTAAAATGTGATACAGTTAAAGATTTAAATTGCCCTAAGGATAAAAATAAGGGAAAGCTTTAAATGGTTCTGCACGTAGCTCCATGTTGCAGGTGCACAATATGAAAAATTGGATTTTCCAAGTTTAGTAAAAACAGCTGGCAGTTCACTTGTGTGCACACAAACACACACACAGACAACCAGGGGTAAAGTGGGTGCTGGGTTAGTTCGGGGCTCAGCCCCAGCCCTACTCCGGAGGCTCACCCAGGTAGATAATATCCAAATTTCAGTTTTTGCAGTGGGCTGGTCTGATCCAGAGTCTGGGAGGTCCAGGATCAGAACCTGCCTTTGGCTTTGCAATGGCTGAATTTGAGTTGCTACAGCTGTGGTCCAAGAGCTGCTGCCCGCTCTCCTCCCGGCGAAATAAGGCCAAAATACACCGCCGCCAAACAGCACATGTCAAAACAGCTGCCCCTAGCATTGGACTGAAGGACACCCTCTCATCCTGCAAACCAGCCTTTGATCAGCCCCATGGACAGCAGCCAAAGTGCCAAACATGTCAAAGCTAATCTAACAGCCAACTCTGGACTCAAACCACCGGCACTGACAGCTTCTGGGCCCCAGTGCACTGCACTGGTTGCACCGTAGTTATTTACAGCATTGATTCCAGTAGATATTTATGAATATTTGTCCTCAACAAATATCAGAAAAACTGCTATCACTGGAAAGAATCAGCTCTGCTAATTCCAGCAGTATGTGTCTGTCAATTCTAGTTTGACTTACTTATGACAGGTGACATGATGCAATTTCAGAGGCAAGAGGCATCAAGTGGATGATAAGGGTCAAGGTACGTATTATCAACAATTAAGCATACCACTGCACAGACAGGTATTTTGAATTAAATTTCAGAAAGAAGTTGGAGATGTAGTGTGATAAAAACAGGACTTTTTTTTAGTATTTCCTTGAGGGCTTTATAAGATCTAACCTCATTCCCTCATAGCTAACAGGTAAATTATTCTCTGATGAGACTGTGACTGGAAGTGAGGAGAGGCTGAGGATGAATGCAGCGATAATGGAAAATGTGTAGGACAGGCAGTATCTGAGGATCTTGCTGGTGTATATGATACCAAAGGTGTAAACACACATGAATGCAGAGTGCTGAGATATTTGACACAAAATCCCTCATACGAAGAAACACACAGATATAGACATGTAGCCCAGGAATTCTTTTATATTCTTTTTTAGCAACTTGTGAACATTGCTGTGAACTTGTGAATTTAACTGCCTGGGGTTAAGTTTCTACCGCAGAGAAAGTCCTAGTTGTACTCTTCGATGGCCTAGCAGCAACCACAGAGTAGAGTTGAACATCACTGACTGACTTCAGCCTCAAGACTGCAACAGCATCTCCATATCTTTTGTTCAGACTTCTAAACTAGTCTTCGAAAGAGAGCGTAAAAGTGGGCAACCAAGAAAAATACAACTTTATTTACTAATTGTCTCAATGTGGTTTTGTACTATTTTAGAAAAATAACCCAGCTGATCATCCCTACTTTTCAACTGATCTTTCAGTCTCCCTTTCCACCTTTTTGTCTTTCATTTCGAACATCCAGTCAAACATCAAACGTTACAGAGGACACAACAAGGGCTCTGTGTTTTTCTCTTGTCATTAGCAAATATTTGATTGTGAAAAAAGCTGTTCCATTTCAATCCTTTAACAGTCCAATTTAATTAATCTTGTTAGTTCCTTAAAACTGAATACCAACAGGACTGTGAAAACTAGTGCTTTTATTTTCCTCTTAGGACTATTTGTCCAGAAAGGGCTAAAACATCAATACATGCCTCACCCCTGAAACTCACACTTACCTTTACCTAATGTAACCTTAACCCTAAAATTTAGTTTACACCTGCAAACAGCCCTGAGGATTGGAAAAAATGTACTCCCTTTTCAAAATGTTCTCGCTTTCCACGTATAGAACTTGGTCCTCAAAAAGATAGGAAAACGGGAAACACACATTCACACAACTCACAGGTCTATAGTCACACATATATACAAACACACAAAAAAAGACATAGAAATCTGCTACTTACACAAAGAAACACACACAAATACACAACTGCATACAGTACACACTCAGGACCAAAGACAAATACAGATACCAGGACAGTCAGAGCGACAGACGCACAAATAAAAAAGACAGCCATCACATCTGCTGTGTGAAGTTTGAGTGCGAACAAACCCATTTCTAAAAAGTGCTGCTTCTTGTGTTTTTTTTATACAACTCATGAAAAGCAGCGGCAGCAGCAGCCAGACAGACTTAAATATTTATTTGTGGGTTTTGGAGCCAGATGAGCTCTGACTGCATAAACAGATTAGCTGCCACTCTCTGCAAACATGCTAATGTCCATATACAGTACACATACACACATACACAGACACCTTACAGCACACATGCAACTATGTAGAATCACATCCACAGTGACATATTTGATTGTCACCGTTACACACACTTCCTCTGCAAATGCTCTCCTTCTGCCCTCATCCATCTCGCTCTTTCTGTAATATACGGCTATGTCACTCTGCCAGACGGCTCCATTGGGCGACAGACAGCATAAGGCAAACCCAGGCTGTTCTCTCCAAATATTTGACCATGTCATTGCTCATTTTCTGTGTGTGTGTGTGTGTGTGTGTGTGTGTCTCGCCATTTGCCTTCCTCACCTATCGTTCTCTGATGTCAGTGAAACCGCCATTCCCCCACCTGCTTTCTTCTCTTGTTCTTTAGCCCCTCCCCCATCTAACCATCTTTTACTTTTTTCTCTTCCTCTCTTTCTCTCTCTCTATCCTCTGCCCCACCACTTATCTCCCTCTTTATTCCTCCCTTCCCTGCAGTCCATCCCCCTTCTCCTGTCTCATTCCCTTCCACTGCTCCCTCCCTGTTCAGCCCCATCTCTCTCTTTCCCTCCCCCTTTTATCTCAGTCACAGCTGTCGACTAGCTTCGTGATGTGACACGCTTATTCCCACACTTCTGCTTTCTAGTCCCAAAGGGCAATGGCGCCACACGACCGCAGCAGAAACCGAGGCCAGGCAGGCGTTGGGGTTGGAGGGTGTTAACAACGTGGGTTCGCTGGCTCAAATCTCCCCTCTTTTCAGTCACTGCCATGTTTTTACAATAAAGTCAAAGGCTTTGGATATGTGCCTGTGAGACAGACAAAAAACAGCTGTTTGGGCTAAAGGGCAACTGTTTGTTGTCTTTTTAGGAACAGGGGACCAGCATTTGTATTTTTCAGAAGAGAGCATGTGTTAGCGACTTTATACCGACAACAACAAGGAACATGGAAGATGGAGTTACACTCCACCTGAGCAATACCTGTATTCCTGTGATTGGTCAACACATTGTCACTCTGACCTCATCACTCTGACCTCTGACGTTTGGTCATGGACCTTCCACGTCCAGATACATCATGAAAGGTACCTTGGGTGCATTGGCTGTTGACGTTCTGGGACGCCGTGTAAAGTTATGTCTGTTACATGCATTGTCTTCTTTAAAAATGTACTTCCGTTTTCACAGGAAATTTACCGTTTACATGCTGTCTCTTTCAAAATAAACACTGTCAGTACAACAATGTGAAATGACGTGTTTTTTCCTTCACCAACTAACACTTGTGGTTTGGGTTTTGGCAACAAAAGCACATGGCTGGGTTCAAGAAAAATGAACAAGGTTTGGCGATATAATCTTGCAGGACGCAAACTCCGCTCTCTCGGATGAAAGTGGTTGTTTGTTGGACCCATCCACCAACCCTTCCACCCGCCATATTCGGTTACTCGCTGCCTTAACTTTTGCTCTTGTTAAGCCGTGTTTCTCCCTGATGCCCCAGCGCCATTCGCATATCATGCTGACGTTAAAGGACAGCTTTTTTCATCTGTGTCTGAAGCCACAAGTCACTGCCCAAGCGTCGGATTTCGACAACTTCGGAGTGAGACCAGGTTGGATTGGTATACAGAAAGAACATCATGTCCTCATCCAGATTTCTAATGCTTTACCATCACAAAGTTTTACATTTATTTAAAAAAATAATGATTAATCATGGCTCACATAAACCAGAGTTCAAATACAGTAAAATGTTACTGTTACTGACGGTCATACTTCTCTTAAGATCTATGGATGATTCCTTGGGTCCCTTTTTTTAAATCAAAAACTCAATGGAGAAATTCTATTAAAACCTACCATGCCACACAATGTAGCTATCCTTCCCTCTAGGTTTATAAAAGACATCATCGCTGTTCTACTCTCTGATTTTAATCATACAGTAACCAGTGTGTGTGAAGCACACTGAGTGTGTTGGGGCAATTGCTGGTAATGCTCTGAGAGCTGGACATTATTTAAGAACATCACCAGTTTAAATGAAACCTTTCCACTCCTTCTCTCTTAGCCCCTTAGGAGCCAATCAGTGGGCTCTTGATTTACTACAATCAGCTGCTGCTTCATCTCAGTGTCGTCCAGCTCCAAAACACTGACGTTAATCTGCACTTGAACATCATTCTTTTAACTATCAGCATTAAAGGTCTACTTTAACCCAGTGTGGTTAAGTGTCAAGCTGGGAGTTATTAGAATACGATTGTGTAGTTTTTTGCACAACTGGAAACAGACTGAATAAATGCTAATATCAGATCTATGGTTAATCAGGTAAACCTTAAATGTTTAGATCTCTCCTGATTAAACTTCCACAATCTGTAATGGGATTATGGTGGATACAAAAGCAAGATGTGGCCAGCTTTTTTTCACATTTAGTGTGTCAAGGTAACAGCCCGTCATCATTTGGACGAAGTAGCTAGGTAGCTGCTTGATAGACATCTTGTCACAGCTGAAGATTCTTAGGTCATGTTTTTTTTATTCCATTCATTCATGTTGTTTCCTGTTTTACTTTGAAAGTTATATCTCCTCTCATTTCAGATCACTTCACTTCCTGCCCGTGTGTTTTCCCTCCCTTTTGACGACTTCACCTGTGTCTGATTGTCTGCCCCGCCTTGATTATCCTCACCTGTGTCTGGTTATCCTTCCCCTCACCAGAGTATTTAGTATGCGTCTTGTTTTCTCTCAGTGCCAGTTAATCTTAGCTCCTTGTGTGTCTAGCATCCCAGCATTTTGTTTCCCTGTGTCCTTTTCTTGTTTTTTTTTATTTAGTGTGTTGATTGACTCTGCCTCTGCCTCTGCCTCATCCCTATTGGATTTGTTTGCCTCCACTGATAGACCTTCTGTGTACCAAACCACCCTTTTGCCCAGTACAGACTGTGTTATTTTACTGAACTGTCTCCAGAGTTGTGTGTTTGAGTCCACTTTCACCTGGCTCACCAGTTGTTACACATGCATATAATATTCATGGATGGACTACACAGATTTTAAGTCAAAAGGGCTAACCTGGGCAGGAGTTTTACCATGACCAACATTTTGTCACAAGCTTTGGTTTTAAGCTTTGTACTCTCCATTCCCAGAGGCTCAAAGGCTATAGCCCCCAGGTGCAGTGCCAGACTTTGAAGGCAGCTCGACATGAGGGACAAACCATTGAACTACAACATCTGGGTCCGTCATGTGCTGCCATTGGGCCAAAAAAGCATTTTCTAAATGATTAAAATTGTGAAAGAGACATCTGTAAATGAGTTGATACATTTTTTTGTTTGTTTTTCAGCATCACAGACTTCGTGATATGACTCATGTCACTATCGTGATTTGACCTATTTGGTCAGATAACATTTTAAATGTCTAGAAGGGTTAGAAGAGCAGCATGATGAAATAATTTCATCCCCATTTAGGATTGCAAAGGGCTATATTAGAAGTCCACTGCTCGGCCAGCAAAAGTCTCTAGTGCGCTTGCTCTGTGGGCCCAACAACGCAGAAGATCTAAGTAATTTTACACCCAGGAAGGCAAATGTTGATGTCTTCATGCACTACTGAGCAACTGAAATGGAAATGAACTAAGCAGCAACCTCTGGGGATAAAAAATAAAGTCAACATGGAGATCCCAAGAGCTGCAGTTCCTTGAATGGCCACTTGAGGCTGGCTCCAGAAGGCAGTCAATCCTCATTGACAACCACATTAAAATGCCAAACCTTACAGTAGAAATAAACATGTCTAATTTCATGCTAATTTCAACATTCATGACAAATGTATGAGGGGTTAATGTTTACCTTTCTCTCCCGTTTACATTTTATTAAGGCTTGACCTTAACATAATTAAGGGTAGGCTGCTTTGAGGCTGATTGCCAACAGTGTCCTTGGCTTCTCATTGACATCCAGCCTTTGCTCCAGCCTCTGGCCTAAATATGGTTACTTCTGGCTCCAAAACAGGGGTCCACCAACCAAGAGGTGACGTTGATTATTGTTACAGTCAATGGAATGAACAGAGCCCCTCCTCCAATGCTGTATCCCGCTTTCTTTATATATCAGTGCCATAGACACACCTGTGTGTTTAAACACACATGATCAGGTTTTATCCCGGTATGTGTGTTTATCAGACTTTGAAGTGGTGGTGCGCAGTTCTACTTTGCAGTGACACCTGAACAAATATAACCTTCATGGAAGAGTAATCAGAATAAAACCTTTCCTGTGTCCTCACAACAAAGTCAGTGTCAGAAGTTTGCAACGGAACATCTAAACAGGCCCGATGCTTTTTGGAAACAAGTCCTGTGAAGTGATGAAGTGAAAATAAAACTTTTTGGACGCAATGAGCAAAGGTACGTTTGGGGAAAAAGGATGCAGAATTTCATGAAAAGAGTACCTGTCCAACTGTTAAACACTGGCTTGGATCGATAATGTTTCGGGCTTGTGTTGCAGCCAGGGGCACGGAGAACATTTCACAGGTAGAGGGAAGAATGGATTCAGTTAAATTTCAGCAAATTCTGGAAGCAAACATCACAGCATCTGTAAAAAAGCTAAAGATGAAGAGAGGATTGCTTCTGCAACAGGATAATGAGCCTAAATACACCTTGAAATCCACAATGGGCTCCTTCAAGAGGCAAAAGCTGAGGGTTTTGCCACGGCCCTCACAGTCCCCTGACCTAAACATCATTAAAAATCTGTGGATAGAACTTAAAAGAGGAAAGCATGCAAGATGGCCCAAGAATCTCACAGCGCTAGAAGCCTTTTGCAGGTGGAATGGGTGAAAATCCCCCAAGCAAGAACTGAAAGACTTTTACCTGGCTACAAAAAGCATTTAGAAGCTGTGATACTTGTCAAAGGGGGCACTACAAAGTACTGACCACACAGGTTGCCCAAACTTTTGCTTCAGGCCCTTTTCATTTTTCATTATTTTGAAGCTGTAAAAGATTTAAATTAAAAAGTAATCTTGCTTAGAGTCTGATAAATCTTCCTGCAGGTCTTTTGCAGTCAGACAGGGGTTTTGATTTGCCTTTCTCACAATGCTACAAGCAACTTGTTCAAAAAGATTTCTTGGTCTTCCAGACCTCAACTTGACTTCCACAGTTCCTGTTAACTGCCATTTCATAATTACATTACAAACTGAGGAAACAGCTGCCTGAAAACACGTAACTATCTTCATATAGTCTTCTTATGCTTTGTGGGCATCAGTTGTTTTAGTTGTCAGAGTGCTAGGAAGTTCCGTTATCAACTTGTCTAATTAAGTAACCATTTAAATAAAAGCTAAAGTACATTTTAAGGTTGGGGTAGGCTTGAAACAAACTGGTTTGTACAAAGTGTCAGTAGACCACATTCAAAGGCAAAAGTCTCCCATCTGTCATCTGTAGTTCTTGGTCCTTTGTCCCTTTCTCTTTCCCACTGTCCATCTCTTTCATCTTCATTTGTATCTCACTTCTCCAAGCTCCTGTTGTCTTGTCACCACGTTCTGTGTTTTACCCATGCTGCTTTGCTTCCATCTCCCACCTCATCTCTCTCTCTCTCTCTTTCTGGAGTTTATATCCCAATCTGTCATCCTCTCCTCTCCCTTTCTATCTCTCTCCATCTCTACTTCCTCATTCCGTTACACTCGGCAGATTTCTCAATCTCGAGCTCCATCTTAAATCTCAGACCTCATCTTCTCCGTCTGTCTCTCTCCTCCTCTGCTTCCCCAGCTCTCTTCCTCATCTCCGTCCTTCTCTCTGCCTTTTCCTCTTTTCATCTCTTCACCACATATATTCCTAGACATACATATTTATATTCTCAACTTCTCTTACATATTCAGCCCGTCTCCATTTCTCTCTCTCTCTCTCTGCACCTCTTTGGTTCCAGTATTTCATGCGTGAATAATCCATGTCGGTCTAATCCTTTTAGCTATTCTCCCCTGTAGCCTAATGAGCCTATAGCACTGCTGCACTGTCTCTCACACACACACACACACATACACACACACATGCACATTTGCTATCAGTACTGTATGCTTCAGAACATTAATACCACCTTAAAAGGATTTATCTCTCCTCTTGGTTCCTTTACATCCCTTCCTCCTTTGGTCAGACTGGTCTCTCATTTCCCCTTGAAGCTCTCCTCATCCCTTATTTAATCACACTAATATCTCCCTTTAATGACATAATTGGCATAGAGTCTTTACCAGAAATAACATTTGCTAAGTGGCTTAGTGGCAACTTGTGTCACAAATCTCCTGTTAGTAACCACAGCTGGCGCCATCATGGATGTCCACTGGAGACTTGGCCAAGTAATTATATATATATATGGGGGAGAGTGGGGTAAGATGAGCCAGTGGGTCGGTTGACACACGCTTTTCAAGGGAAATGTGCACATTTGTTGCTCACAATTAGAATGCTAACAAGCTGACGTTTAGCAAGTATAATGTTTATCATTTTTACCATGTCAGTTTAGCTTGTTCATACGCTAACATTTTCAATTAGAACTTAAGAAAGAGACCAGCTGAGACTGTAAGGCAGTAGTTTAGTGGTAGTTAATAGGGTGGGTGTATTACTAGGAAGATGGGTACTTTGTTAGGTACACCTTGCTAGTACCGGGTTGGACCCCTTTTGCCTTCAGACCTGCATTAATCTTTGTGGCACAGATTCAACAAGGTGTTGAAAACAAGATTTGGTCCATATTGAAATGATAGCGTCACGCAATCGTTGCAGATGGTCCCATGGTCCAGCACATCCCAAAGGTGCTCTATTGGACTGAGATCTGGTGACTGTGGAGGCCATTGGAGTACAGTGAACTTATTGTCATGTTCGGGAAACCAGTTTGAGATGATTTGAGCTTTGTGACATGGTGCGTTATCCTGCTGGAAGTAGCCATCAGAAGATGGGTACACTGTGGTCATAAAGGGATGGGCACGGTCAGCAACAATACTCAGGTAGGCTGTGCTGTTTAAACCATGCTCAGTTGGTGCTAAGGGGCCCAAAGTGTGCCACCACCAGCCTGAACCGTTGATACAAGGCAGGATGGATCCATGCTTTTATGTTGTTTACACCAAATTCTGACCCTACCATCTGAATGTCACAGCAGAAACCGAGACTCATCAGACCAGCAACGTTTTTCCAATCTTCTATTGTCCAGTTTTGGTGAGCCTGTGTGAACTGTAGCCTCAGTTTCCTGTTGTTAGCTGACAGGAGTGGCACCTGGTGTGGTCTTCTGCTGCTGTAGCCCATCTGCTTTGAGGTTGGACGTGTTGTTGCTTCAGAGATGGTCTTCTGCACACCTTGGTTGTAACCAGTCGTTATTTGAGTTCCTGCTGCCTTTCTATCATCTTGAACCAGTCTGGCCATTCTCCTCTGACCTCTGACCTCTGGCATCAACAAGGCATTTTCACCCAGAGAACTGCAGCTCACTGAATAGTTTCTCTTTTTAGGACCATCCTCTGTAAACCCTAGAGATGGTTGTGTGACAAAATCCCAGTAGATCAGCAGTTTCTGAAATACTCAGACCAGCCTGTCTGGCACCAACAACCATGCCATGTTTAAAGTCAATTAAATCGACTTTCTTTCCCATTCTGAAGCTTGGTTTGAACTTCAGCAGGTCGTCTTTACCACGTCCACATGCCTAAATGCACTGAGCTGCTGCTATGTGACTGGCTGATTAGCTATTTGCGTTTATGAGCAATTGAACAGATGTACCTAATAAAGTGGCCAGTGAATGTATATTTCAGTGGCTTTTTGGCTGATAGGTGGGTATACTGTAAACGGACGGAGAAATAGGTGGGTATGCCCTCCAAATGACCACTTTGTAACAATGACATCACCTGATGACATCATTAGGGTTTTGTCAGACTTTACAATATTCCAGAGCTACAGACGACATTATGTGGTGATGGAGACATGTGCTTGTTTTTCTTGAGAGGTCCACTATGTTTTAATAGTTGTTCTTGTTGTTTTATCGTGGAATTTTTTTTTTCTGTTTAATATGTTGTATTTGTTGCATCTTAACATGTTTGTGATTGGCTGCTACCTTGGCCAGGTCTCTCTTGTAAAAGAGATTTTGAATCTCAATGGGACTTCCTGGTTAAATAAAGGTTAAATTAAAAAAAATAAAATATACAATCATTTTCACAGGCTTGAATGCCCCATTCATAACTGGACTAAACTTGGAAAAGTCATTTTACAGCCAGGTTGTGTTTTTTAGATGCCTTAGACCTGTAATATAGCTGTCAGAGTTTTATAATGTAATATCCATGAAATATTGCTACTCTTCAACCATATTATAGAGAAACAAGAACATCAACAATGGTAGGAAAGCAGCAGTAAAACCACTGTGAATGGAAGAAACTTTTATAGAGACCAGCTGATGAGCACCACACTACTTTAAGATCTTTTTTCATGACAACAGGTGTTTAAAAGAATTTAATGAGCCTACCTAAGCTAAGCTCCACAGCTTAACACCAAATATATACCCATACAAAACAGACATTTTTACTCCCCAACACATCTGAGCCAGATGGTGTTTTTAAATAAATTAGTTTGAAATCATATTTAATACAGCAGTAGGGGCATATGAGATATTATAGTAATCATGAGTTTGTGTAAGAATGTGTATGAGTGCATAAATTAAAACATGCACCCTACATAAACAGTATGAATGTTTAAATGATGTTTGGTGTACAGTGATGTCTTCTGCAGCCATCTGTGTGAGATATTCTACGTGTGTTTGCATGTGTATGTCGTGTCACATGATGGTCGGCCTCGCTTGTTCTCCTCCTCCCTCCCTCTCTACTCTTCAACATCCTCTCCTCCATCATCTTCAGAGCGCCGTCCCCTCGTCCGCAGACACCGCAGCAGGACAAAAGGTTTGCCGTTTCTCTCTCTCCATCTCTATTTGTCTCCCTCTGTCCTCTAATCAGTCTCTGTCATCACCACCCCCCCCACCCTGTCTCCCCTTCACCTTGTCCGTCTCGTCTCCCCTTTGTTATCGACCTCGTTCCCCCTCTCCATCATTCTGTCTGTGCTTCCATCTGCTCGATTGCTCCTCAGCACCAGGCGTGCCGACAGTCATCTGACAGCTATATGAATTTTACACACTCGCCGAGTACAATTATGTTCAGCTAATTAGCTGAAATGGCAGCTAGGCGCCACAGCACTGGCACTTTATGACCTTTGATAGCAGACTTCCACAGTCTATGAAACTTTGGTTTGTTTAAAAATCAGAATTGGGAATCCAAAATGGCTTTATAAAACTAACATTTAAATACTATGAGTTCTTCAGTTGTTCTGAAAAGCATGGATTGTGAACTCTTTCATTTCTGCCTTCGGAAATTTTAACCCCAATTAAAATAAATCATTTTCCTTGGTAAAAAAAATTAAATGAAATGTTGTAGCTTTAGTTGCTTTACTTTGAGTCAAGCAATGCCCCGGAAATTTTGCAAATGGGGTGGTCAGATGGGGTCACAAAAAAACCTTGGGCTGGAATTCCAAAAGTAAAAGCCATGACTTAATTTCAGGGCTTTACTGATGCTGCACACAGTCAATGTGAGACTAAAGGAATCACATATTGATGTACTTTGTTTTACATTTACTGGGAACAAGCCTTCTTAAGCTAAGGGCAGACTAATGGGTTTCATGGACTGTATTAAATAATGGATATAGCAACCACGATGTCACCCATTGGTTTGTGGACCCTTGTTTTGAAGCCTAGAGTTTGACCGTCGCCATCTTGTTTTTTTCGAGCAGAGGGTGACCATATTTGGATGAGAGGGTTGAGCTCTGGAGGAGCCAGGGGTGGATATGACTGAGAAGCAAAGGTGAGGCCTTGCAGGCAGCCCACCCTTAAACCTTAATTTGGAGTGTTTTCTAGCCCCCTTCCCAACAAGCTATGCCAACACGGTTGGTACTAATAGATGCCTAAGGTTGTCTACTTTTATAAAAGAGCACTACCTAACTACTATATCATCTTAATGATAGTTATACTGGCCATCTAATTATTTACTCCCAGCCAGATAGAGGGGCCGGCATTTGTTTAGGGGGGGCATAGCCTCCCATGGCCCTCCTTCGAGGCACCACTGTTTGGGTCATGTACGCAGCCAAATACAGAAAGTTTAAAAAACATAAATAATTAAAATAAAGACCAATACCAGTAGAGTTAACATTTTAAGTTCCACAACCATCCTGTTTCAATGTGTAATGTATCTATACATGTTAGGCAATTCATTGTTCTTCAAATACACTGGTTGTCCTTTTCCTTAAAAAGGCAAATACACAGCTTGAATTTAAAGGAGTACAGTGATTGTTAGGAACAAAACATTTACTGGGAACAAGCCTTCTCAGGTTCAGGGTAGACTAATTGGTGTCACAGACTGTATAAAGTAGTAAACATAGCTAACGTGACATCGCAAATTGGTTTATGGACTCCCATTTTGAAGCCTCGAGTTTGGCCGTTGCTATCTTGGCTTTTTAGAGTCGGTCGTGACCATATTTGGATGAGAGGGTTGAACTCTGGAAGAGCAAGGGGTAGATCTGACTGAAGGAACCTCACACACTGCCCCCCCCTTAATCATGTGTAACTTCAGGCCTTAATAAAATGTAAACAGGTAAGTTATATAAAAATTCACCCCCCAATCAGTTGTCATGAAGGGGGAAATTAGCTATAGAGACCAAAACTGCTGACACCTGAAAAGGAGTACAAAGAAGAACCCATTTTCATTCCGATATCTTAAGGCGAGAGTTCAAGGGATCCCTTTGAAAATCAAGGCACCAAAATTTTGTCTTAATTTGGAGCTTCACCTAGCCCCCTTCCCAGAAAGCTATGCCAACATGGTTGGTACGAATAGATGCCTGAGGTTGTCTTGATTTGATAAAATAACTATCATATCCTCTTAAAGATAGTAACATCAAAAAAAAAAATAAGGATTAAAATAATTTGTCTACTTCGATTAACTTCCTTCACTTCTCTCCCATAGGGCTCTGTCTCCCATAGGTGATGTCCCCCACTGTTCAACAACCACTGCTTTAAATAACTGCTGCAGGCTGGAGGAGCTCTTTCAACTCCAGAGCACAGTTGTGTATATTACAGGTTTTTAAACTAACTGCTGGCAAATTTCCTCTCAGGTATTATTAAATAGATTTCATTTCCTGAATTTGCATGTAGCAGCAAAAATGTTTATTTACTGAGTAGAGTTCTGCTCAGCAGATTTTCGTGCCTGCCTCATGCTCTGAGTTGCACACATTCACACCTGAGAGCGGACCAGTAAACACAGCTTTGAACTACTGGCAACTGAGCAGCTCTACTAAAGTACCTGAGATGTACTTGCTTTAGTTGAATCTTTCTTGCTATACTTGTGATTTTGTAGTGCCTTCAGATTCTTACAAGGTTGTGTTAGTAAATTGTGGAATTAAGGTGACTGAAGACATTGTTCTGACTGAGCCCCGCACACTGTAAACCTGGGAGAAGAGCATAAAGAAAGCAGCACAGATATCTCTAAATTAAAATAAGCAAGTCTTTAAACTTTAGGGGACAATGTTGTGTTTATATGTCACTTATAATACAATCCTGCTTGAGAAATAGGTTTTCTGGGCTTTCAAATAAGGCATGATTCTGTTTTCACACCAATGTAGAGGACTGCAACTGTCTTGGGTGTGGAGCTGGGTGAAGGTAAAGCACACTGGTTATGAGGAAGCTCACATAGCAACAACTCCTTCAATGTGAGCAGGGTGAAAAACAACACCTGGCTCTCAGCTGTGCTGTCAAACTCAGCTGAGCACGTATTTGTTGTCTTGCCTAAACTGGATATTAGAGAGGAGACAGGTGGAAAAGACTGAGCGTCTTCTGGGTTATTAGATGGACAACTCCCACCACAGATGGTGTGTTAAAGGGAGAGGTGGGTGAGTACAGTAGAGAGGAAATAGTTCCTCCATGAAACTGCTCACAACAACGTTTGTGGATTAGCTGGAGTAACCGGGGTCATGATTTCTGGTAAGAGACATTGCTCGTGGGTTTTTCAGGTGTATTTTATGGCGCTTTGAGAACACATTCTCACTCTGACCTCGTCATATATTGACGTTTGGTCATGGGCTTTCCATATCCAGATATGACGTGCTAGGTACCCTGGGTGTGTTGGCTGTTGACGCCATGGGACACCGTGTCAAGTTCTGACTGTTACATGCATTGATTTCTTTCAAAATACACCTCTGTTTTCACAGGAAGTTCACTGTTTACATACAGCGTCTTTAAAGATTAACGCACTACGCCAGCACAACACCATGAACTGACATGGTTTGGTTTAGGAATAAAAAGAACAGGGTTTGGCTTTACAGTCTTATGGGATGCAAACACATATCCACCACCCCTCCTGTCCATCCTACTCAAAATTTTGCTGCCTTAACTTCCATTCTTGTCCCGCCACATTTCCTTCCGACGCCCCCGGCTATTGTTTAACTATAAGGGCAACTGGCTGCATATCATGCTGATGTTAAAGGACAGCTTTTTTTGTCGGTGTCTGATGCCAGAAGTCAGCGCCAAAGCACCAGATTTTGACGACTTTGGAGTGAGACTGTGTTGGCACTGCAGTACCTCTTAGCTTAGCAGCTAGATGACTGGTGCCTGATGGGTACCGCTCACTGTGAGTAATCAGTAGTTGCACTTGCTGTCTCTCTGCTAGCTTCCCTCCTCTACAGCTAGCCATGTTTGTAGCTTAGCTAAGCTCAAAATATATCTTTGGGTCAATGTCACTGATGGTACTGAGGGCAGGAAACAGTTCTCTAGATTGTGTTTAGCTAACATCATTGTTATCTAATGAATTACATAGCTGCTAATGCTAATTAGCTAATGTCTCTTAACCTGGCAGACAAGGTGGCTTATCCCAGGGAGACGCTGCAGCACATTAGCCCTCCCTCTTCGCTGTTACAAAGCCAGTCAAAAATGATCTCTCCAGATGTTGACAAATTATTGTTCTCTTTTTGACTCATATGATGCAGCTGTAACGTTAGTTTTTCTTAGGGATTTCCACTTCTAAAAGTCTGGGATGTTAAGCTACTGATATGGATGTTTAAAATAACAATTTGGCCGATAGCCAATACCAATGTTTTTAAAGGATGGCTTTTTTTCGTTGGTGCCTGACGCCAGAAGTCACTGCCCAAGCACTGGATTTCGACAACTTTGGAGTGAGACCAGATTGGCTGTGAGCACCACAAGCCGAGTGCCATCTAGCTCTAGTTTACTGGAGAGAAGGCAGACATCTCTATGACCGATATCACCAACACTCTTTAACTCACACCAAAACAATCTAGACTGACAACACTACAGGTGAGAGGAAGAATATGTATTTTTGATTTGGGGTTAAACTCTCTCTTTAAATCCAGCTAAAACCCTACAAAACAATTCCATCAATAAAACAATAGGACGAAGATAACACAGCTTAGCTGCTCGTGTAAACAAACCTCAGTAAACTCTATAAATGAACCTTGTTAACCAGGGACAGCACATCACATTGTGCACTCACACGCCACCCACTTAGACCCTTTGCACAAATTGCATCTGACTGATTAATAGGACCTTGAAGGTGTCAGAACACATGTGTCCAAACACAACGCAAGTGGCGCAGACAGCCCCTTTTTGAGCAATGTGTTGTTTATTTAATAAGCACATCGGTTGGAGCGTGTCAATTATTTCGGGGCACGGGGAGGGATGGAAGCAGGGCGGGTGTGAGGACTGGGGGTAAATGGAAGATGAAGCACGAGAGGAGCAATCTGTAGAGGCAACAGTGGGTGTGTATGTTAGTTTGTGCATGTGTGTCTATGTGATTGGTGATTGCAGAGGCCCTAATGGATTCCAGGAGGGGAGCCGTAACAAACACGAGGGAAATCAAACACTAGAAATTACAACTCGCTCCAAACATCGCATCAAGAATACGCCGGCAGGTTCGGTGTCTGTCCTCTATCCAATTACACAGATGAAAAATAATATTCATTTTTTCAGCCTGTTCAGTGCTTAACTTGCATTGTAGCATCTGGTGGGTGAGAAATTACCCAGTACTGGAATGAGACAACAGAAGGTTTAGACCGCTATCTCTGGAGCCACATGTAGCCTGCTGGCCTGAGATCAAATCCCTGCAGTACCTATTCTCCAACGTCTTCTCCTAAGCCCTGTGCTGTAAACCGTCCCACTCTTTCAGTGAAAAAAAAAAAAAATCCCAGTGGGTGTCGACCGCAATGCTGTTTGAAAACCCCCTAACTGTGTTACATTCAACCCAAGAGTTCATTCATTATTCAGCCGTTGCTGTGCAGTCATGTATAATTGTGTCTCAGGGTTCGACTCATCATTTATTGCTGATGATGTGCGAGTGTAAACTCAATTCCAGCCACTCTGTCAGAACCTCTAATGCCTCTGAGGCAAAACACATGATGTTAGAGAGAGAAGGGCTGCTGCTGTGGGCCGGAGCTGCTGTGACGCTCGCAACACAACATCAACAATGCAGCATCAAAGAGCAGCAACAGAGCACCAGTCCAGCCAGCACACACAGCTCAGC
This sequence comes from Cephalopholis sonnerati, assembly GCA_019142605.1. Classification (NCBI taxonomy): domain Eukaryota; kingdom Metazoa; phylum Chordata; class Actinopteri; order Perciformes; family Serranidae; genus Cephalopholis; species Cephalopholis sonnerati. The sequence continues at coordinate 42,527,732 of JAGQAX010000003.1, forward strand.
CCACAGATCCCACCCTGCTCCATCACACTGAGTTAGACTCAATTAGAGCAAACATACTGGGTCAAAATACTGCCATCCTTAATCCTGTCGTCTGTGTGGATGGGTAAAGGTGTACAGTACCAAGCCAAGAGGCTGTCTGTCTGTTACACTGTTCACTCCAGGCGAGGCCATTGATAAGTTGGCAAATGGTCAAAACTGAGCGCACATAACATAAGCTTATGTACAATGTACTGACGACAATGTCGATAAAAGAAAATATGAGCTTTTTCACCAGTGTTTTTATGCCTTACTGATTATGGGAGGTAGACGGACTTTTAAAATTTAGAAAAAGGAGGGCTCACGGTGAAAATGATTCTGTTTCCCTCTGTCTCAGGTCTTGATGCTAAGCTAGGCTAAAGTTTCACTTGAGTATTTTTCAACCTGGACCCCAGTTTCCCATGTTTTTGTGTCTAAGTGACTGATGGGAACCACAGTTTTTGAAACTGGTCCAGTATTGCGCAAGAGTGCTGCAGCCAGCAGCCGCGAAACAGGCTGCAATGTAACCACTCTGGCCATGTTTGATGCTGCCACTTATTATTCTAAGTGTCTGACAATTTATGAAAAGGACCATACAGAGATAGACCTTTTTGTAAAAGAGGAAGATCATTTTTGTTTGACCAGAAACAGACCCGAAATTGCTATCGCCAAACCCACCAGACTCCTTTAAAAAAAACAAATAATTTATAATCATAAACACACTTCATTCAAAGTTGTCAGACACAAAACAGAACTCAAAAAAGCCATTTTGGATTGTCTTTCCACTGTTCCAACAATCACAGACTCTGGTTTGGTTGAAATAAACTCTTAGCTTACCCTCTTAAATGTGAAAATATGCTAGATTTACAAATGCTAAATTTACTGTTTTTTGAATGGAGTCTGGTTGGTTTGGCGATAGCAATTTTGGGGTTGTTTTGGGTTAAACATAAAGGATCTTACTCTTCAACAAAAAGTTCTGTCTCTGTCAGGAACCTTTCCATAATGCTGTCAAACACTTAGAATAATAATCTGAGCTTGTCAGTGGCAAAAACAGGCATTATTAATGGACCTAAATTGATGGCATGAACGTGCCCCGAGTGCTTACACTGCAGCCTGCTTCTCGGCTGTCCTCAATACTGGACCAATGTCGGAAATTGTTGTTCCCATTACTCATTTAGACACAAGGCTAACACAGTATATTTTGACTGATAAAGCTGAGGTACACCTGACAATGTAGTGCCAGTCAGCCTTAATGAAAAATGGCCCAAAATGGCCACCATCCCAAGGATGAATGTCTTCAATTGACTGCACTGGCAGGAGAACTTCTCTATTTCTTTTCTTCCAACTTATTGTGGCATGCAACCTGCTTTTCATTTGCCTGTATACTTACAGTTTTACAGTTACTGCACAATATGTGTAAAATTAACCCCATCAAATCCAAACCTAAATCAAAGTAGAAACTAAAACTTTGAATAATTGAGGACAATATAACACCAAGTTAGATATGCAGCACCTTTTAAATTGAACTTTGGATTTAATTGGACTACTCATACAAAGCATGTAAAAAGTTATGTCATATGACTGATATCTGCTGTGAATCGCTCCATCATCCCAGTTGGTGAAAGCAGCAGTACTGAGGCAGTGTCTCGGTCAGGGAGAGGTTGTTATAGACAGGCTGTAGTTGGGAGTTCATGGACGGATGGATGCTGCACCCTGCACTGTCAATTACCAGCGCTCTCTTCAGCCAGAACCTTGCTTGGCAGCGTAAGTGTGTGTGTGCATGCGAATGTGTGTGTCTTCTCCTTTGGGCCAAGCTTAAATTTGCCGATTTTTTTTTTCTGTCTCTGCCACCATCCATCAGCTTCTCCTCCCATCAGCCAGCTGGGCCACCATTTTGATTTAAGCAAAAGGCCCCCGAAAATAAGACTCGCCTTCTTCTCTCAGAGTGGGCCGCAAATCAGGCCGATAAGGCCTTAGCTTAGTATTAATGGTGCAGAAAATTAAATTAAGGCCAACGTTGGGAGAGAAAAATGTCTAAGTGGAGAGCAGGGGAAGCACAGGGAGGAGAATGCAGAAAGAGGAGAGGAGAGGAGAGGAGAGGAGAGGAGAGGAGAGGAGAGGAGAGGAGAGGAGAGGAGATGTAGAAGAAAGATGCAGGGAAGAGATAAAAGTTATGAGAAGATGAAGAAAGGATGCTCATAGTTAATTTGGAAGAGAAGAAGAACAAGAAGGAGGAAGGAAAGGGGGAGCTGGGTGGAGGTATAGAAAGAGGTAAGAAGGGAGTTGGAGAGAGAAAGAGAGGGGGCAGCAGGGTGGGAGGATTTTGGGAGGCAATTTCGGAAGGAGGATGGTAATTGTCCAGCTCTACTCGATAACGAGGCCTTTAAAAAACTATTTCATTTTCCTCCACAAACTCATACTGTTAATGGGATTTCTGCTCTCTGCCCCCGCTGTCATAAACACACACACACACACACACACACACACACACACACATAGAATGACAAACAAAAATGGTCTCAATTTCACACATATACCAATTCTCACCCTCTGTCTCTCTCCAGTGAACTCAGTCTTTATTCAGATAGCCGCTAAACACAGACAGTCAGTGATTTCTATTTTGCATACAAACACACACAAATGCACAAAAAAAACCAAGGAGGGAAACGAGGACATGGTGTGCTTGCAAATTTCCATCTTTTACCTTGACATCTTGCCAACATTATTCTCTACTTTCATGCCAATAAACCATGTCAAAGTGAACCGAACGGAAATAGAGTCAGAGATTATGAGGTGTTACATCCTGTTATTTTGCTCGCGGCTTTTTAGATTACACAATGTCCTCCAAAAAAGCTCAGAGCTGCTACTCAAACCATGGAATCACACATTTATCATCAGCACCCATGGATAAGAGAGTAAACACTTTACCACTGCAGATGTTCCGGGTGAGACAGGTGTGTGCATTGTGTGTGTGTGAGGGAGAGAGAGTGGAGGAAAGGAGAAGAATGTTGGAAATGCAAAAGACAAATTACAAATATAGTCATGTAGGCGTCTGAAGGTGCGTTTGCATCAGTTCTGCAGATCAGCCGATCTATAAGGTCCCGAGCTCATGCATGCTGATCATGACAGAATGTATGTATGAGTGTGTATCGGAAGCTAAATGTGTGTGTGTGAAATTCAGATTATTTTCTTTTTAGGGGAAAGTAAGTCAGAGATTTTCTGTTCCACTGCACAAAATGACCTTAATTTATCAGACTTGATTGGGTTTTTGATCGATAGCAGTGACTCAGCAGTTGCGACAGGTGATGTCGGTATCCTGTCATGAAGAAGAAAATACTCTCCTCTCAATGAAATGTACAAACACTCCTCATCTCATCCTCCACACAGTTTTCGCTGCTTAGCAATGGAAGAAAGTGCTAAAAAATCTACGACAAAGGCTCAAACGAGGAAAAAAAAGAATCAGCTTTCTAGTGCAGCACAGAACAAGTAAGCTAAGATCTAAGGTCCATCTTATCATTGCAGGTAGAGGAAGTGCTTCATGGCTTCCCCTGCATTCCTTTAAGAAGACTACAGTTCATTATATATTGGTGTGAGTCATCTTTACATAATCTTTTACTTGTTCAAGATTCAAGACGAGCGGCCAGACTTTTAACTAAGACCCAACACTCGGCTTGTATTACTCCTGTTTCAGCCTTGTACCACTGGCCCCAAGTACATTTTAGAATTGATTTTAGGATTGCTTTTTTAATTACCTATTAGGACTCGCATGGCAGAGCACCGGCATTTATCACTGAACTCCCCGAGAAGTCCCTACTGTACCTCAAGATGACAGAAACCTTTAGGATGTGTTCCCAAAGGTACGAAGAGGCAGTGCTTGCCTGTGGCATGGGCAGTATAGGCGAATGCTAGGGGCGCCTTCATCCATAGGGGGCGCCATGAATGGGGGAAGGAGAAAAATCAGAATGTTTATCTTTCAGTTTTTACTACCACTATTGCTACTATTATTTTGAAATATTACATAGGGCCACATCAACATAACTACACAGCAAAGCCTACTAAATGACAGAGACCTTTTTCCCCTCCCCAGCATACACAGCTCTTTCTGATGGAAACTGAACTAATGTGAAAGTTATCCATCTCTCTTCAAAGCCAGACTCCATTGACAAAAACAATCATTTTACTTCACTGAAGAGAGGAGCTGCTGGTCTACCACTGCCTACCACTTCGCTAAATCCTAACTTTATAATCAACAAGTTGTGTGAGAGTTGGCAAACAGATGTTTTGATGTTCATTCATCAAGCATCTTCTGTGTTTGTAGATTCAACAGAGACATGCATGAAGAAGTGAGTTTTCTTCCCAAACCAAGCAGCAACTTCTGAGGCTGAAAAATGAACCCAATGCAGAAGTTCAAAAAACTGCAGTTCATCAAATGGCCACTTGAGGCTGGCTCCAAAACAAACGCCCATGTTAAAATGCCTAACTGTAAGGCAGAAATGAACATGTTTACAGCTGGTACAAACACAGGTTTGAGTTTTTATAGCTAATTACAACATTCATGACAGCTGTACATGGGTACTATTTTTTTTATAACTCACCCGTTTACATTTTGTTAAGGCAGGAAGTTTCACATATTGAGTTACAGGCTGTCTGACGTTACAGTCTGTGATTCGACCCATTCCTGCTTCATCTATAGCTCTACTCTTCTTTTCAAATATGGTCACTTCTGGCTCCCAAAAAAAGATGGCTATGGCCAAAATGCCAAACTTGAGGCTTCAAAACAGGATTCCACAAACCAGTTGGTGGTGTTGCAGTAGCTGCGTCCATTATTTTATACAGTCAATGTCAGTAGTTGATATAGAAATGGTCACTGGTGGGTGAAGTACTCCTTTAAACATCCATTTTCTCCATTTTCTAACTGCTTATCCTCTTGAGGGTCGCGGGGGGGGGGGGGGGGGGGGGGGGGGGCTGGAGCCTATCCCAGCTGACACTGGGCGAGAGGCAGGGTACACCCTGGACAGGTCACCAGACTATCACAGGGCTGACACATAGAGACAGACAACCATTCACACTCACATTCACACCTACGGACAATTTAGAGTCACCAATTAACCTGCATGTCTTTGGACTGTGGGAGGAAGCTGGAGTACTTGGAGAGAACCCACGCTGACACAGGGAGAACATGCAAACTCCGCACATATGGGCTCCTGCACCCGGGATCAAACCAGGAACCCTCTTGCTGTGAGGTGACAGTGCTAACCACCACACCACTGTGCCGCATTTAAACAGCATTTTATGAAACAGATACAAATGTCTGTGTCAGATATTATCAAACTAACATTAGTCAGCTAATTTGGATAACTATGAAACACAATTTTAGTAACAACAACTCTCTATGTAAGGACTTATTCATGTGGAGCCAACCTTTTTAATTTAGTCCTGCTTGAATCTCCACTTAATAAACGCTTACATTAAGTCTGAACATACAGACAGCAGGCTGTGTGTGTGTGTGTGTGTGTGTGTGTGTGTGTGTGTGTGTGTGTGTGTGTGTGTGTGTGTGTGTGTACAGTCCACTTTCTATAGACAAATCTGTGGCTGTGGCCCTGCAACCCATTTTGTCACGGCTGTAAGGGAAACTTACACCTTTATTACTCTTATTACTACATGAAGTTTAATGGTCTCCGCAAAGTCCCAGTGTGGCTCCAAGCAATGTGAACCTGAGAAGAAATTTAGCCCATAATAACTCAAAACACCTGTGTGGGTGTCGAGGGGCCTCTGGAGCAGTGAAATCAGTTTCCATGGTGGGAAACACAAAATGCCAAAGTGGTATTCTCTCTGCAGCTCCTTCAAGGACAGAAATCAACCAACCAGCTCGTGTTTGTTTACTGTTTAAAATGTCACCACCTGCTGCTATGCGTATGCATACACACAAACTCACACATATACAGCCACACAGGGGGGTGGAAACATTATGAATACCTGCATAATTTTATACAATCCAATGTAGCAGCCTGGCAGTACTGTACTTTTGTGAAGTGTACTGCCCTCTGACTGTCAAAGAACTTTTTTTATTCACCTCTATAATACATTTTTGAAGCTGTTTTTTTGTGGTGTTGAACTACTGTGCACAGTGTTCATGTTTTTTTGTCCTTTCCTTCTGTGCATTCATATTTTTTGCTGCTGCTTATGTTGCAAAGATGCAAGAATGCAAATGTGAGGGCTATTCTGCATATGAATATTCACACTTACAGCCTTTTTGAAGCCACGTTGTTGGCATACGGAGAGATGTATTTTAATCCTTGCAGCCAGTCTTTGGACCAGACGTGGTTAATTGCAGTTTCTTGGTTGTGAGAATCTACTGAGCGTGACAGAGGACAGACGAAGGGGAACCTTGTTCACGGTCATAAAAGCGCAGTTACTGTACCAAATCTGTGAAGGAAAACAAAATGATAATAGATATTCTCACGAGGGTGCGAGAGAGCTGATAAAATATGAAAAGGTAAAGCTCTAGGTCCCCTGGACTAAATCTAAATTAAATGCACACATTGCCTTATCTCTTCATACCACTGTGAGGTTAAAGTGTTGCTCTCTACCGATGGCAACAATTGTGCTCCCCTCTCCCGGCATCAACACTGCAATACAACTGCAGACAAATACTTCACAGGGTAGAAATACACTGTAAAACTATAATTTACCCTGTCAAACCATCCAGATGACGGAAAAGTCCTGATAATTTGTAGCTCTCAAAACAGCTATTGTTACTCATATTGCTACCCAGTTATTTGATTGTTGTAGACAGCAATTTGCTGAGCCAGTACTGTAGATCCAAACTATAAAAGCAGAAATTTAGCGTTTCAATTAACTAATGAAACTATCAATTATTTCCACATGGCGTATGTTTATGACTGTATGCTCAAAGATCCTTGTGGTTGCTTTGATTCACAATTGTTGAAAATCCAGTTGACTGCTTTATGCAGCCATTGACTGCTCACTTCTCACTCATCTTAAACAACCAGGAGGGGCCACAAGTTAGCAACAAAATCACCTAACAAAAGAACAAAGCAAAAGACATTTCTAGAAGTCATCTCGGCTAAAAACAAGACACCTTACCAGCTGACGCAGGCCACATTTCAGCCTTGGTTTCATTTTGAAGTGAGGCATTTGACGATTATTTCCATACCCAATATGTTATGATCCACTAAAGTTAGGCACAATACCAGATCAATAAATCCCCATTTTTGTTATTTTCACTGACATCTTGACTGTAGGAGAGCCAGGATGGCCAGGATGGGATTTCCTGCTGTGCCATGTGCATTGTCTAGAGCAGTGGTTCTCCACCAGGGGTCTGGTGACCCCCAGGGGTCCTCAAGGGAGTTCTAGGGAGTCCCCACAAAAATGGCAAATACTTTGTTTTCACTAATGAAGCTCTAGCAAAAGTTCAGTCATGACGACTTTTGCATTGGCCTGCAATTTATTCTTATACCATTCACTCCTCACACGCATGCTCACTCACAGTTTCTTGACGTCATTGTCTGGGCCTGTCAATTGAGATATCAGCGGTTCTATCAGCTGATCTCATTTAACCAACAGCACAGCAACACGCTTTTGTCGTCAGCCCATTGTCTCGCTGCTGTCCTTTTAAATATGATTCTCTTTCTGCCTTTTTTACATCCATGCTGCAGTTGTGTGCACCCTTGCCGATTCATTAGCGTCATCATTTCATCAGCCTCATCAGTGTCATCAGCCCATCGGTCTCAGCATAGTCACCAGCCACCGCCACCCCCACCAGTGTCTGAACACCATGGTTAGATTTATGTTGCTGTTGCTCAGGGCAGCTGCCCCCAGACTACCAAATCTGCCTGTAGAGTCTTGCGTATTGCGTTTTTAACAATTATCTTTACTTCATTTACCTGTTTCTTCTGATTGATTTTAATTCACTACTGAAGGGAGCCCACTGTGAGTCACTAGAGTCACTGAGCGTGACTATCCTAAACACTGGTTTTACTCTCTCTGTGGTTATCTGCTCATCTGTAATTGACAAATATTGAATTGTGGTCTTAATTGTATCTAACAACATTTTTTTCTGAAGCCAAATCATCAAATGAGGGTCTGTGACATAATGTGTATCAATTTAGAGGTCCTTGACATGAAAATGGTTGAGAACCATTGATCTAAAGTGGCCACAATGGCCACCTGGCATAGCTCTGACTCTACTGAGAGCACTTTTCTAGTTCATTAGTGTTTTTCAAATAATTAATTTATCTTTTTCACAGAAAATTTCCCAAATTTGTGCAAAATGGCATCACAGGTTCTGAGACCTCAGCAGAGTCTTAGCCATCATCAAAGACTGAACACACTCAGGATACCATCTGTTTGATTTGCTGCCCTCTGGAAGGCGCTACAGATCATTCAGAACCCGGACAAACAGACTCAAATGCAGCTTTTTCCCCTCAGCAATAAAGACTTTTAATGAATTCAAATACACAGGATGGAACTTTTTTTTACTACTCGTAATATGCAGTATTTATCTACTACACTATATGTGCAATATTCACAGTCGTGTTATGTGTAGGTTTTTTTTTTTACCTATTACACTTTTTTATTATCTATTATCCTTTGGTGTATGGAGGATGTGATTTAAACTGTCGGCATCTTACAGGAGTGGCACTCCTAATTTTGTTGTGTTTATTAATGATACAATGACAATGAAAGACTCTGAGAGTGCAAGATGACATCGTCAATCAACTGATAAACCACCAGTGCAAAATCCAGAGATATTCAATTAACAACAATATAAAAACTACATGTTTCAGAAATTGGAATAAAGGGCATTTTTGCTTAATTTTTTTAATTAATCTATTTTAATAGTCATTTACATAACTTTAACTATACAGCCCTCCAGTCAGCTCTGGGGCAAAAGTTGTCGGCTCCCAGTGACCCACCATTCCTCCCACTCTCTGTGCATTGTACACTGCCTGTAAGTACCCATCCAGTGCAAAGCACACACTAACAGTTTCATTATAGAATTTTGCCTGGAGCCCCAAAAACAAACGAGCACGCCTACGCTGGATATTACTCCACTCAAGGTTTGCTTTGTCTGAGTTAGTTTTTTAATATGATTAGACACAAAGTATTTGGACCATGTAAACACAGTATCAGCTGAATTAATAAAGGTATTAAGAATAGACTTTATAAAAATAGAGAGCTCTTTTGCAAGACAAGACCTCAAGATTTGGGAGAAATTGAGACATTGGGCCTTGTTTTAATTGCTTCAGTTGTGCATTTTTACTAATTTACTTGGCATAAAATGCCCACAACAGCGACAAATCATCCTTGACTGTGGGGAAAGGTGTTTGTGGATCTGCTTTGTAAAGCACAGGTTTCAGTCTGCACTATCCTTACTGCCTTATTTTTCAATTGTGAGAGAAAAACTCCAAGCCAAACTCAAAATGCTGCCCCTTCCTGAGCTACAGAAACTGAAGTGCTCACTAATATTGAATTAATTACATCACAGAACCTCACCTACGGAAATCTAAGCAACCTCATCTCAACGACATGACAGGAGCGCCTGTAAAAACATGGTGCAAATGTACCTGTTGACCTGTTCTGCAGCATACTGAACAGCGGGTATCATGGGGTTTATTCTCAGTGCAGCTCGATGGGCACTGCCAGGGTTAGGAGTTCAGTTTTCCTCTGTGACCGACCACATTAAAATTCCATATGCAGCTGTGAAATTGGAAGAAGCTTTGGACCAAATCAGAGACAAATGTAAGAAAAAAAAAAAAAAAAACTCAAGCATCAGTGCCACAGGACGTCTAAAGGAAACAAGCTACACCCCAAGCAGTAAATTACACTGATGTATGTGTATGGAGCTTGAATCCACTGCCAAGTTTGTAGTTACACCACTGACTGAGCAGTGCTATTGGTTTGTTTGTGTCCACCTTGTTAGCTCTGGGCTGCAACAAAGTGGGCCAGTAGTTGTTGTTGTTGTTGTTGTTGCTCTGTGCCATTTCATGTTACTCAGTCCTGCTAACCACGACCTAGTTCATCACAGGCTGGTACTATAACCAGAGGTACACTTCTGTAGTAGAAGTCTTCTTTTATAAAAAAGATTGTTTGTATTTTAAATGTGTGAAACCAGCTCTAAAATGTGACAATCATGCAAACATATTTGGCTTATTAATGGCATTTATTTAGAAACATAAATGAGACTACATCTAAAGCTAAATTTTTCTAATGAAAACCAAGAAGTCCTCTACCCTATAAACACATTCTCACACGGCCTCGTCACATATGGACGTTTGGTCATGGACTTTCCACATCGAGATATAATGTGCAAGGTACCCTGGGTGCACTGGTTGTTGACATTCTGCGACACCGTGTCAACTTCAGCCTGTTACATGCATTGTCTGTTTTCAAAATACACTTCGATTTTCACGGGAAATGTACAGTTTGCATGCAGTCTCTTTCAAAATAAACGCATGTGGTTGCGTTAAGAAAAAAAGAACAGGGTTTATCGTGGTTGTTGGACCCATCCATCATCCTTCCCGTCCACCCTACTTGGACTTCCGCCACCTTAACTTTCATTGTTGTCCCACCGTGTTTCCCCCTGACGCCACCTGGCGCTGTTAAACAATAACACCGACCTCATGCCAACATGAAAGGACAGCTTTTGTTGTCTGTGTCTGATGCTGGAAGTCACCGACCAAGCACCGGATTTTGACGGCTATGGAGTGAGATAAGGTTGAACCTATACAACCAAATTGATGGTTTGCTCCTACCCTCTAATAGCGCTACCTGGGTTAGCTTCTACAGTGTGGTTAGGTTAAAAAAATATATATCATGGAATCATGGCCAAGTTACGTTACTAAACATAACATGTCATTAAGTATGTACGTAAGTTACAACAACTCAGCATTGACTCCCGTTTTTAATCGGGACACAAAAAGCAGTCTTGTGGGTCACAGACCTGTGTTTGTTGACCACCCTGCCCAACCTCCTTGCTACGTTGACTTTGTCGCTCATTATACTATGTTACCTGACTTCCTACTTTGCTCACTTCATAATAACTACAGCCAGTAGAGGTCACCACCTGAAAATAAACATCAACGCGGGGAAGACAGTCTCAATAAAAATGGGTCAAATAACTCTGTTCACTGTAACAGGTGTTGTTTGTAGTTAACTCCCACTCTGCAGTTCCCCTCAGCTCTATAGCCCTTTTTAATAACTTTCAGCGCATTGTTTTGGTCTTATATCCTTCCACTCTACTGTTCTGGTTCAGTCTCAGAGCTCTTTAACAGCTGCAGCAGACAACAGTAATCAACAAAGAGCCTTGACAAACCCACTGCGCGCTACCTGCCCAGCACCAAATGGCAACAAAGTTAGTGACTAACTGGTGAACACACAGTTGTGGAGCTTTAGCAGCTCGAGAGCAAGGTATCTTTCTCAGGGATTACTAGAGACCCAAACAGACCTAAAAGAAAAGTGAAAATTGGGCCTATATTCATCAGGTGGCCACAAAAAAGACACCAAATCAATGCTAATCTTGCTCAGTCTTGCTTGATAAGCCACTTTCTTGCTGACATATTTGCCATCCACTTTATAAGGTGATTATATGTCAATGTTGAGTTTGAAGCTACTTGTGCAGCCCCTAAGTGGCACAAAAATCAATTAATGCAGGTTTAAGTGCTTTGCCTTGCCTTTCATTTAATCAAAATGATCAACAACAAAGTGCCGTGTCTAAAGTGAGGAATACAAGTTTCCTCTAATAAGAATATTTTAACATCAAGTTACAATGGGCCAGTTTATGTAAACACCTTTTACTGTAAACATTCAGAATAATGTACATCATGTAGGCCTATGAGGATTTAAATAAGCAGCCATCTTGAAAAAAAAACCACATCACAATATGTTTCTGTTAATACTGATAATGTGGAACATCATGTGGCTACAATGACCAAGCAGTTACACGTCTTCAGTGGTTATTTTTCTCAGCTAGAAAAGTCAAATAAGTTGAGAAAACTGTTTTTCTGCTTTACAATCCCCCAGATCCCTCGTCTTTCTTCCTTCAGAGGCCTCGGAGACCGAGAGCCAGACAGGGGACTTGCTGTCAGACTGAACCCCAGGGGAAGTCTTCACACTCCGGCAGAACTTGGCTGGGTCACCCCCCTGCCTCCACCACTATTCCTGCGAGGCCTCTGGGAGGAATGTCGCAGCTTCTAATGGGCACAGATGGTGCGGTGTCACGAGCCAAGTAATGTGTGAGTATCTGGTTCCACTGTTACATTCCTTCAAAGGCACAAAGTCAACACTGCAGTGCACCATCGCATGACAGCACAAATGCTAATGTGCACATGAGCGGCCAAACTGTATTCCTGGATATGATTTCATAATTAGACCTTGTCACGAACTGGCTCACGGTTTAGACAAAGAAGTGCGGACGGCACATGAAAGGTCAGAAATGAAATTATTTATTGAATGAAATGATTTACAAGAAACAAGACAATGATGTGGAAAACGTGTAAAATCAGTGATTCAGTGTGTGCCATGGTGAGTAGAAGATAATACATGAAGACACTGGATGCTGAAAGAAAAGACAAAACCAAGCGGCAACCTCCAGAGTCTGAAAAACGCAGAAGTGCCAAGAAAACTGGAGTTCCTTGAAATGGCCACTTGAGGCTGGCTCAATCCCCATTTACCCTTGTGTTAAAATGCCTAATGTTTACAGCAAAAATAAACATGTTTACAGCCTGGTACAAAAGGCAGTTGGTCTCTAAAGCTTATTTCTCCATTTAGCACAACTGTGCAGGGAATACATTTTTATATAACTCACCCATTTAAATATGATCAAAGCTTAGAGTCTTGCACAATTGAGGGCATTACTGCTTTGATGGACAGTTGGGTGCCGACCATTGCCAAGTAGCTGTTACAGTGACAGCATTAGGTACCATAACAATGGCGTAACCCCAGGTTCACAGACTATAGCCGTAGCTGCAGCTTGTATTTTGGTTGCTTAAAATGGTCTTGTTCAACATTTGACTGTACCAAAAGACACTTAGAGGACTCAGATGTTCTGTTTTTTTTCCAGTAAGTACATTTTGTTTGATGGTTTTGAGCCTGTTTTTGCTAGCAAAAATTAGCTATAGCATTATTGCAGTTAACTATCGACTGTAAATGCATGGTGCTAACCAAGCTAGCAGCTAGGGTTAGGGTTAGCCCCACCCTCTCAGGCTGTTCTCATGCACTTTTCATACATATACCTATGAAAAGTAACGCACCACATCATGAGCCAGTAATCTGCGTTTAACCCACATAATCAGGAAGGCTGTGATTATGTGAACTATGTGCTGATGGCAGTAAAGAAGGAAGTAGAACTAACTCGTAAGGAGGCAGGTTTTGGTGGTTGATGGCTTACAAAACAGGACTTCACCCAAGAGACAGCTGTTTAGAACCATGTCAAATCAAATTAACTTTGAGTCATTTAAAGGCACATCGTCACCGTGTCTCCTTTCCTAAGCCTAACCTGCTTAACTTTACATAAAGGTCGTAACTTTACGTTAAGGTCGTAATTTCAAATTGAATACATGATGTCATTTGTAGGATGCTAATTCATGTGATATCAGATGAACTGTTGTATGTGCCTGTTTGTGAGCCACCCACCGCCACATCCTGCCTCCTTACATGGAGTTTTCATATTTAGACCAGAGGGTCAATGCTTTCTGATATCTGACAAAGCAGGATTTTACCAAAGAGACCAGTGTTTAGAGCCATGTCAAACCAAATGAACTTTGAGTCCTTTAAGGTATGTTGTCACCATGTCTCTCTTCCTACACCTAACCTACTTAACTTTACATTAAGTACATGATGTCATTTGTGGGGTGCTAATTCATTTGATACCAGACATACTGTTGTATGTGTATTTAACTATAATATGAAGCATTGTATGAGGATACGTTGACCCTCTGGTCCAAACATGGCCACATTTGGCTCCAAGAATCCAAGATGGTGATGATCAAAATGCCAAACTTGAAGCTTTAAAACAGAAGTCCACAAACCACTGGTGACATCTCCATGGCTACGTCCATTATTTTTACACAGTTTATGGACAAAACAAACCAAACAAACCCAAGAGACCATGGGACCTTGGACAGGTATGAAATGTGAAATTACCCTAACGAATTATTACTTAATAAAGTTCCAGTGGAAACAAACAGTCATAAATATGTAAAATATTATAATGGAAAGATAGAGAGTGTTAAAAGTGTGATTCACATCGCAATATGTAGTAACACCTGTGAATAAGCTGTCCACCTGTCAGTTTGTTAGTTCTGCATTCAAGCAAGATAGGCAAAAGGAGTATAAGATGCTGTGTGTGTGTGTGTGTGTGTGTGTGTGTGTGTGTGTGTGTGTGTGTGTGTGTGTGTGTGTGCGTGTGTTAGAGCCGTGAACCCTTCTGTCACTCTACATCTACCTGCCTGCCAGATGCCTGCTAACAAGGACCTAGCTCCTCGCAGGCTAATACTCTACCTGCCCATCATACACAAGCCCACACACACACACACACACACACACACACACACACACACACACACACACACACACACACACACACACACACACAGCATACAAACGAGGCAATGGCTTGGCTGCTTTCACAGACCGGTGCAGGACTGACTAATCAGTGTGACTCACACATCTCTGTGTGCCCAAGACCTGGCCTCATGCTTAATGCAGGATGTCAGGAAGTACACACATAATACGAACACACACACAGTAGCATGGAGGTGAAACCTACTCTGTATTCGGTGTGTGCGCTTGTCTTGGTGTCACTAACGCTGTCCGTCTATGGCTCTGAATTTGTCTCTATCAATTATGTACCTGAGATAAGACCATGACAGCTCTGCGTGTTGGGGGTTGTTGTGTTGTGTCAGTGTGTGTGCTTAGGTGTTGTCCTTGTCAAAATAGTGTAAATGTCAGACAGCGACTAGTATCGCCCTCTAAGAAACAAAGAGAAATCAAAAGACGGAAAGAAGAAGAAAGAGAAGCCTCAAAGAAAAAGAGGAAGTGAAGCAAATGGAGACACAAAGAGGCCAAAACTGGAAAGGAGAAAGTGAATGTTGGGCTCCTCCAAAGGTAAATAATGTCCCTCCTTTGCCAAAGAAATGTCCTTAATTAATTGGCAGATACTTATGATTCCATTAAGCAACCTATCTTATCAAACGTTAAATCCAATGTCTCCCTGCAGGTGAAAATAACTGCAAATCCCACTGAGAATCAACCGTCTGCAGTGCTGAGAAACCGAGAAGCTTTCAGCCACCTTCACTGCTCCACATTGTATATTCCCAACAGCACTTATATATATTCCCATGTAAAGCCTCAATTCTACCTGCACAGCACGACACAACCGAAAGCCAAGGTAAACAAGTGAGTGGTGGAGACAGCTGAGCATCTAGCAGCTGAGAGCCAGATATATATTTACCGCATAAGATAACAGTAAATGTCAGACTTAGATTTGACATTTGCTGAGGAGGAGGACTCCGCTGGGATGTCCACTCTGTATCGTTTTTATCTGATGTGTGAGGGTGCAGGTTAAACAGTGAAAAATACAGAGTGAATACCCATTTAATAATGATTGATTGGAAATCAATGCCAATTTACTAAATATTTAATGGCTCTCTTCACATCCAAAAAGTGCTCACATTGGAGGATAAGTTGCCAACACAGTATTGTCTGTTACAAGATGCAGTCTTTTTGCAAGAATATTTTCCTTTTGTGAATTACTAGAACTTGAAAAGACACAGAAAAAGGAAATAAGTGGATTAGCATCAAGCAAAGCTAAAACAAAACTGACACTTACATTTATTTGGTGCTTTCCCATTTCGGCTTGGTCCAAATCTTAAAATACACCCACTTCACTGAGTCTGAGTTGACTGATTTCTCTGGCATCGTGACACAAAACACTGGCTTTGTTGTCGGAATAAAAAAATGACCAACAGGCGCCCTGAGGAACCTCAATTAGCCAATCAGAGCCACGGGGGGGATTTACACCATTGTCAAGCCGTTGTCAAGCAGTGTACTGGAGCTGATGAGGGGTAATATCTACAACGTCGAGCTACTGAGGCTGTTCTAAACTGACGTGTCTTCTCAATATTGCCTTACATCATACTTTGTTTTTTTTGTTTTTTTACTTTGCTCTGCTCGGCTCTTTAAACCCCGGCAAAACAAGCATATTGGCATGGCTACACATCACTGTGGACTTATAATGATGTTTCAGGCAGCTATGTTGGTCTCTAGTAATTGTTTAGGGAAAACAAATACCCCCTTCCCTACAGAAATCACTTAGAGTGAATGTAATGAAGATGTAAACGGAGTGTAACCACTCGACAGTCCTTTCTGATATCAAGAAATATTCTGTCATGATTTTTTCACTAAAGAAAAAAAAATACAGGAACCGACCTTTTTACAAGCAGGTGAAGACGAGGTGTTGTATTATGACTATTTGACTAAAAACCACTCCAGGTCAGAGCTTAAAGGGAAACTTTTTTCGACCTGGACCCTATTTTCACATGTTTTTGTGTCTAAGTGATTAATGGCAACAACGATTTTTTAAAGTTGCCCTGTATTGAGCAAAATGGGCTGCAATGCTGCAATGTTTGCCACCAACAGGCTCAGTTTGCTGTTATACTGTAGATGTGTGACAACATTCTGGAAATGATACCTACAGAGAACTAAAATGTTTGTGTTTACCTTTCGCTTGATCTGGTATGTTTGTTATTGTCGCCCTGCATCAACTCAACTTGCGAGATTTCAGAACGAGACTTTGTTACACACATTAACAAACAGACCCGATCATGTGAAAATTATAGTAAAGTGTTTTATTTCTCTGTAGGGATCCTTTCCATAATGTTGTCTTATACTGACAATAACAATCTGAGCCTGACAGTGGCAAACAAAGCACTCTTACTGGACGTGGTACACTGACAGGGTGCTGTTGCTCCCAAACCATAACATTGCAGCCTGTTTCACGGCTGTCTCTTGCTCAATACTGGACTAATTTCAAAAATTATTCCCATTAGTAATTTAGTAACTTGCTTTAGTGGTGTACATTGCTCACAACCCCTTGGTGTTCCTAAACTGGAAATATAATTACAACCATAGATGCACTGGGCATCATTGGCCCAGGCATGTAATCTAGACATCAGACATGAGAAAGGTCTTGATAGTATTATTGCTGACACTTTGCCCTGAGTGTTATTTGCACCACATTGGGCATGTTTGGTGTTGTAGAGTAAAAATGTACGATGAAGTAATTGCAGAACTAGTGTGGATTTATGTCTGCTTACATCTTTGCCTCATTGGAAGAGATCTGTCTCTCTTCCTTATTCTGTGTTCCAGGTCTGCCACGCCCCCTCTCTCAGCTCCTGCATCACCCACACCTGTGTGCCTGCTCACCCACACCTGACCTGCATCCAGTCGACAGTGGAGCAGTATATAAACCACCAAAACCAGTGTTCATTGCTCTTGGCTTCTGAGCTGTGTGTTGGGCTGGTACTGTTGTTGTTTGTTTTTGGTGAAATCTAAGCGATATTAAAGCCCTATTTAGTCTGTTTGAAGCCTTTGTGTATGCTGACTAGCCGGTAATCTAGAGAGGCTTTTTAGGGGTTCTCTGCCTTTTATTTTTGCTGCACTTTTCTCTTGTTTTGTGTCTAGTCGGGGAGCTCGGTAATGTCTTTTTGTTTGGCTCCACGGGTCAAGTGAGTGCGGTTATTTGGCTTCATTTTGGTAAAATTATTGCAAAGGTTTGGTGAATCTTGTTATGTCACTCCATTTGTTCTGCTTAACAATTATGAAAAGCTCATAACATGGAACAGTTACAAAAATTGTTAGTCACTTGGACATGAAAACATGCAAAATAGGGTCCAGGTTGAAAAAATGTGTCACTTTACGCTAGTTGAGTGGTTCAGATAATCAAATGCTGGACCACAAACAACTGAGTAAGATCTTGACCACACTACGCTTCATCAGACTATTTAACATCACATTAGCACATTAGTCAGAAACAAAAAGCACATCAAGATGAGTTGCTGTGAGATTGTTTTCATCATAGTTCACTGACTGCAGTGCTGAAAATATAAGGCTGCCTGCATTAGACAAAAAGTCGAGGTAAAGCCCCGCCAGTCTCTGTCATATAGCAGAGCTGCATCCAAATCCCTGTAAATTCACCATATGCTTATATTCTCCCTCCGTGTCCCACAAACACTCCACCAGATATGAAAAAGATCTTTCCTGAATTTCTTGCAGATTTCCCGCATTATGTTTTTGTGTCAGATAGCCGTGACCACTGTGAGGGAATTTACTGTTATCAGATGGAAAGTCACAGATCTGATCCCTGCGAGGGCCGATAGGTTGATCCTTCTCGGAGGAATGACAAAGACCCTGCTCCAAACGTTCTCACTCGTAATACAGGGATTGAAAGAATATAAAATCTAAAACAATCAAACAAATAATAAAGCTGAAAACTCGACATGAGGTATTTCAGCTGTTCAACAGACTGACACAACATACTCTCCTTTCAAATGCCAAGTGCGGCTTCAGCAGAGCCTAAAGCTTCCTTCCTCTCAGTCGAATTTCATGTGTGCGTCTTTGGCAGGTGTAGATGAGTTAGCAAACCAATAATAAAGTGTTTAGCACTGAATATTTAGCAAGCCGCACACTGCTGAGCACACGCTCCTGCTGAATATGAATCCAGGAGCAACAAATTTGCCATCTTGCAGGTCTGAGAAAACATGTCAGTACTTGGATATTTATTTTCTCTGGGTGTGTGTGTGTGTGTGTGTGTGTGTGTGTGTGTGTGTGTGTGCGCCTTCACTTAATTTAGGTTGAGGCACAGTTATAAAGAGTACAAAATCCCAACACACACATTCCAAGAAAGCAAAATGGCTGCATGTACGAAGCCATGGTCCCTAAACCAAATGGCTCGCACAGCATACACACATTAACATATACATGCACACACACACACACACCCAGAGGCACACTTCAGCTGTCAGCTACATCTGCCAGAGCACGAGGCTCGCCACAGCCAGGATATCAGCCACTGCTATGGTTTATTTATATCTGTGGCTTGGCAAGGATTCACATACAGATTGAACTGGAGCATACAGCCATGCGGACACACTTATACGCGCACACACACACACACACACACAGAGTTGAAGTGACAAACTCACTTCGAAACACTTAAACTAAAAAGGATGCAAACAAAAGAAACTTGTGCATTCGTACAGCGCAAAGTCTGAGACAAAGCCACAATTACTGTCACAAGTATTGTTCCTGCTTATTTATCACACACACTGCTGGAATATCTGCCTTCAGACGGAGAACAGCCACCCTGAACTCCTCACACACTAGAATGAGGGCTGACAGAGGTGGAGACAATGGCGAGAGGACAGAGAGATTTAACCTGACAGGAAAGGAATTTTGTTTTCCTCATCATAAACGGATAAACCCCACAAACACACGCAGCCCACACATCCGTCCCACACACAACCCTGGATAATTGAAACAGCGCTTAGATCGAATGTTTGTGGATAGTGGCGGTGAAAATGCTCTCCTGTCTGGCCTCTGTCCTCGTTTGTCTCCTAATGGCTGAGATTGCAACGGAAGATTTTGGCTCTCAGGCCGAAGAAACGCATGGGAGCATTTAGTTTTTAGACATTTCACTGATGCTTTTAGCCACAAGGTTTTTCAATGTGCGAGCAGGTAGGGGCTCACACACCCGCGGTTACTGAGGAATTGAAAAAGCATCCTGTTTATCGAAAAACTGCTGGGATCCAGTTTTTCAGTCCATTTGCCTGAGGTGGACTTTGAATGCAATTTTGTGTTTACTATGAATAAATCCTGTAAACATTACAGATTCTATTACAGGCAAAATCTGGCTTAAAAAAGACAACACCAGTGGTTTTGCAAATCTGAACCCATTTACTACAAATTGCAAGCTCAGAATTTTGCAATAAATATCAATGTTCATCATGTTCTACAGTTGCCTCTGTTGGTTTCTGTTCTCTTCAGTGTACTGGTACTAACAGAAGACTTCACCTGCAAAATGACCATTTGTATATCAATAAATAACTGTTTGTTGCCTTTGTTTTTAGAAGGAAAACTTTGTTTTTGCTGCATGAGACATGCGCTTTTGCTAAAACATTACGATATAACGCTCAGCATTCACGGAAAGTTAAAGCAACAATCCACATGCTTGGGAAGTACTGAGCACACGACTAGATAAATAAAACGTGGATTATGCTGCACAAGTTGTGTAGGAGATTATAAAAGCATGGTCTTGATATAGTTTTGCTGCTGTTAAACACAGTCACCTATGACTTCAATTCACAAAGAATGGTTGGCTGAAACATGAACAACCCGTACTGGTCGCCCTTCCAATCACTAAAAAGACATTTTTACTGAATTAGAAAGACAGAAACAACCTCTCTTCATCCCAGTGGCATCATCGACTCTCTCAGTACATTTTAATAGAAAGACAAATAGCTTAAAAACAACGAAATTTATACATTTCACAATACCTATCTAACCAAGTGACATATGCACACAGACACATGCAAATACTCTTAACCTGTAACTACCTCCTCCTATGGCCAGTGACACAGAAGCCCCCACCTACACACACCTCAACATCTGCTGGAGTTTTGCATGTTCTCCCCGTGTCAGCGTGGGTTTTCTCTGGGTACTCCAGCTTCCTCCCACAGTCCAAAGACATGCAGGTTAATTGCTGACTCTAAATTGTCCGTAGGTGTGAATGTGAGCATGAATGGTTGTCTGTCTCTATGTGTCAGCCCTGTGATAGTCTGGTGACCTGTTTAGGGTGTACCCTGCCTCTCACCCAATGTCAGCTGGGATAGGCTCCAGCCCCCCATGACGCTCAAGAGGATAAGCGGTTCGAAAATGGATGGTTTGCTTTGTTTTTTACATTCATACCTGGCCAAGCTCTGTATGTCATCCTGTTTTCCTTTTTCTGTCCTCTGTGTTTGTGTATATACATCTTTTTTGTACATGTAAAGGCTCCACTGTGTCAGTCACCAATTTAAAAAAAAAAAAAAAAAAAAAGTGTTTGGCTTTTTTGGATTCTCCGTTCACCATGGTGGCAGATATAGATAGATATTAGGTATTTTAGATAGGTATTTTCTTCTCAAATCCAGTGTAACACAGGGTGAGTAACTGACAAACACATGATGATTTTGCCCGTAAGTTGCTTGAGTTGTATCATCAATCACAGTGAAAATGACTGCAATATTAGTGACGGCAGCAGCAAAAGGAAAATTGCATCTCTTACATTTCCCAATTTTTTTTCAATAATTAGAACTGTAAATGTAATAATTATGTCTTAATTTTTTCTCAAATCTCATTTACCGGGGAGTCACAGCAGCAGCCTAAAGAACACAGACACAAACATCAGGCTACAAAACACAACAAATTTATAATAGACAAAATTTGAAGAGTCATCAAGAATCAGCAAAGCAGATATGATCACAAAATATTTCAAATTATATAATCATATAATTGTCAGCAAACGTATAGTACACATACATACAGTTCTGTTTATAATAAGGAGATAATGCTTGTAAGCACACTTTAATTGTTGGAGCATTTCAGTAGCATTTTCTTCCTACAGTGGGCTTTCATGCCTTCCCTGTTCACGCTCTGACTGGCCACATCTGTGGCTGCTTGTCTCGTGGCTGAAAGCTCGTCGCTGGATTTCAGCACCACGGACAGATGTCTGCAAAGCTGAGCTCATCTGGCCGTGAAGATTTTCAGCACCTCGGACAGAGACACATTCACACTCAGCTGTGACTGCTCCAGTTCGCTGGGAAACTTTTCAGAACATCACCCTTCATTTATTCATAGTCTCCTCCAACTTATTCCTTTTTTTTTTTCTTAAGGGTCGTGGGCAGCTAAAGCCTATTTGGTGAAATGCAGAGAGACACTTTGGACAGGCCACCAGTCCATCACTGAGCTAACACAGACATGGAGGCATTCACAATCATCCCTGTGGGCAGTTAGAAGTCTCGAGTCCACCTGAGCTGGAGTGTGTTTGGACTGTGGGTGGCAGCCAGGGCATCTATTAGCAGAATATACTGACTCTACAGAGGGAGGCATGAGTGGTCACGTGCCCAGAATTGTGACTCTCAAATTGGGAATCAAAATTTTGTCTATGTAAACACCATGTTCACTGCTATTAATTCAGATTTTTTACATATATATATTTTATATACAATATTTTATTAATCCTAGAGCAAAACAAACAAACAAACTTTTTTTCCAACCCAAATCCTCTGTGAACACCAACCAGCCAGCTCCCTAGTATAAAATATTGATAAAAATTTGAATAAAAAAGGCACTTAACCTCTAATATTTAATTTATTCTGTAAATAACTTTCTCCCTGTGGTAAAAGAGAAATCACAGAGTGACATACCTGGAAAAACAGAGGCTTCTAAGCTGAGTCTGTTTGACCATGAAAGAGTCCCCAGCTGGCTCCAAACCTTTCCAAAGCCCCACCAACTGACGTCAAATAGCCTTGAGGCATTTTTCACAAACATGCCAGCTCGCTGACTTTAATAAACTCTTTATTCTGTGCATGTCCGGCAAGACGCATGCCTAAACAAATCAGTCTTCAATTTTAGCACCGGGAAGCCAATTACATTGTAGGAAATGGCAAAAGAGCCACTTATTTTCAAAGATGACAAAAGAATTAAAAGACAAAGACACTGTTGTTACTATTTAACCTTCTGCTCAGTTGTGACACATCAAATTACAGGAAAAGGCTTACACCTGTAGACAGAGCTCAACAGTACGCCCAAGTGAAATAGCCTTGGGCACTCTCTTTCTCTTTCTGCTTTTTTTTCCCTCTCTCCAGCAGCACGGTGTTCAGAGCACAGACCTGCTGCTGGCTTCAGCTTGCCTTGATCCTTGTTCAGCACCACAGACACCTCCAGAAAATATAATAAACTCCAGTAGCTGCTGGGCGTTTCAATACAATACAATCCTTCACTCATCTGCTGCATAACAAGTACACCTGGCCCTGTCTTCTCTCTGTATGGGTCCCCTTTGCACGATTGCTTTTCGGGGTTGTGGTCTTCCTTTAATGTGTGAGAGGAAATCAAGGGGGTGGAGGTCTTGAATTTAGACCAAGCCCAATTGATTTTACTAACCAAAAGGAAACGAAGAAAAGAAACACAGGCAATAAAAATGTTTTTTTCCCTCTCACAATCCCAGCCTTCCCTCCCCTGAATGATTATGGCTTTACATTTTATTTGCCTTATCTATTATTCTTACATTGTGTTGTTTTTGTTCCACCCTCTCTTGTATTAACTTATTCATTTGGTTGCTGTCAGCCGGTTCATTGCTGTTTTTGTTCTTCATGTTGATTGTTTGCTTTGTCTCTTGTTCAGATATTGGAGGACAATGTTTTCTGCAGCCCCTCGGGGTCTCTTCAGCTACGTACACACTGCAGCTAGATGTGGCTGCTGCTCCTTGTTGGACTGCTTATCAAAGATTGTGAGGATAGAGATCTGAAATATTCAGATACCAGGTGAATTATTACACTTTGAACGGCTCTGTGTGAGGCCGTACGTTGAGTAGCGCTGTGAGCTCAATGCTCACATCAGCATGCTAACATGCTTACAATAACCGTTAACATGCTGATGTGTGGCATGTATAATGTTTCAATGATCATAATCATCTTAGTTCAGCATGTTAGTATGCTAAGATTTGCTCATTGGCACTTAACATAGTCATCAAGTCAGCCATCATCAGAGTTATTACCCTGAGGAGACAATGACTGTCTGCAGCAAATGTCATTGTATGTTGGTGGGGGAGGATAAGTCAGGGAGTGCATATCACAATGATTCATCCTCTGGGTACCTTGAATAGGTGTTTTCAGGCCAAACTGTTTTGGGGACCCGCTGAAAGGAGCTGCCCACTGATGAGCTCCCTTGAGGGAGGGCTTTTTTTCTGATTGCATTCTCACTGCCAATAGGAACACTAAAATGATGTATTGTAGGCTGGCGGCTCGTATAGCAGCGTTAGTTTCACTTTGATGAGCGAAAATCACGTATTTCCACCATCACATATATGTCAGTAAAGCCTGGACTTCACCATTGGTCCATTTCTCTGTGTATTCTTCCATTCTTTTCGTTACAAGCTGTTTGTGTTGTCTGTTGTGTACATGGCTAGTGTTGCCGGTGCTCCACTGGCTGTGTTCAACAAATCAATGTACATATATGTCTGGACCAATCTTTCCTCTTGAGCCAGGAGAGTACCATTCATCTTAATCTTTTTGGAAACAGTGTGCACTCAAAACTTTTAGTTTAGTCCAAAACAGTAACATAAAAGTTCTGAGTACATCAGACACAATAAATATGTCACATGACCCTTGTCTGACAGAAATGTTATGTCAGTTTACATTATTTTTGTTTTGTTATTTGAGCATTTAATTCTGCGTCATATGAACATTTACTTATGCAGCTGATGTGGAACTTTCTGTTTCAAATGCTGATGGCAAAAAACAGTGCTCGTTCAGTCATATTGATGCTTCGCCATTGTGTTAACATTTGCCTGTCGCTCAGCAAGACATCACATGTTTTGTTGGTCTGATTGGTTGTAGGTCTATCCAATTGCATCCAGGTATTTTGGTCTACAGACGCCGATAATGCCCCCTGGAAATCAAAAATGAACTGAGAGGTGGCCTATCCTTTTTAATTCACATTTGTGAATTGGTGACTTTCCGTGATGTTTGATAGACAAGTGAAGACTATCTGTGATTTTCAAAATGAATACAAAAACCTAAATTAGTATTGATTTGCAAAGAGCGCTCCTGTTTTAAGATGTGTCTCTTTTCTCTATGAGAGCGCCTAAGAAATCACAAAGATGCAGTTAAGTGCTGTGAGACACTCTCAGAGTATTGATCTAATCTGTCTCCTTGAATCTAATGTTCTCCTACCTGTTCTGCCTTTTGGGGCGACTGAAATGTTGTGTGCAGGCGCAGATGAAATACCCACAGAGTCATTTAAAGGTATCAAGTTCATGTGGCGGAGACAGAAAATAAAACACTGCTGTCAGCTGAAGTTTCCTGAGATCTGAGGGATAAAGTACTGTTCTTTGTTTCAGTGTCACTACTTTGAAAACACAGGTGAAGGTAGTCGTTTTTTTGGTCTAACGTAAGCGTTACTGCAGAAATAGACGTGAAATTCAGCCACTACAGGATCACTTATGTGAAGTGGCTCATTTTACCCTATTCTGTTCATTTATTTCCAGCGTGTATGTCAATTTAAATTCACTGTCATTCATTATTTTAGCATCATATTAATCGTGTGACTGATTCCATAACTCCAGTGTTGCTCACACAGTTTGTATCTCTCAGATTCAAGATTTTGTTAAGGATTTATATGTAAAATAAACCAAACTTAACGCCTAAAGTGGCTAATGAGAGCTTGGCCTCACTCACGGTAAATGTTGGATGATGTTCAGCCTCCACAGATCACTGTTGTCAGGGATGATTACCACTTGGCTTCCCCTCAGACTCACTGATAGACTATTTTGCCCACTGCTCAGCTAAATCACTGATTGGCACCTGGAGGAACAAGATGTGGTGGAATATCACTTCCTAAATGGAGCCAGTTTGCTGATTGCCAAAAGCTGTGATGAAGCCAGTTCCAGAATATAGGCTACTGTGGATTTTAGCAAACAAAGACAGGAAGACGGCCGAATGAACTGTAATCAGGAAAAAATGTTCCCGTATGTCTGTGTGTGTTTATGTGTGTATGCTCACACATACTATGCCTCACACTGGAGTTTGAATTCCACAAACATTAGAAGCAGAGCTCGTCTGGAGGCAGAGATAAGCTCGCTGAGTTAAACCTCAGTGGGTGGAGCCAAACAACCGCAGCTTTTCTGGTTAGGTATTCTTGAGCCTGGGAAAACAGAATGGGGTGAAAGAGGGCATAGCTAAAGAGAAAGGAGAGGCTTTTTTTTCCAGGATTACCATCAGCAACAAAAGTAGTAAAGATGGGAAGACTCTCTCCCAAAAATATAAGCAAACGTCTCTGCTGACCTACACAAAAAGGACCAGCTGGGAAAATCCAGTAGGGCAAACTGGCACTGGCAGATACCTTGTGGAGTTATCTTATAAACACAGTGGTGTAGTAGTTTGTCATAATCTTGAAAGAGCTGCATACAACATGCAAAGCATATCTATAGCCCTTTAAACATAAAGATTGCGCTCTAAGGCCCCTATGAAGAGGCCACCTTTGTATTTTTTCTCAGACCCAAAAAACAGCGGCATCATACCACCCAAATGTGTGATTTTAGACAGCATGCCGGCATCTCAGAATCAAAAGAAGCATGACAGGCATCTGCCTCTAGTGTGACATATAGTACATGTGTCGGTAACGCTTTATAAACAATAACAATGGAATAACATGGCGATAACAATCATTTTCCATCTATGTTATATGGCAGCCAATCTCACTCTCTGCTCAGAGGAAAAGGAGCTCCCAGGCCTCAGTGTTGTCCCAATTTGTAGACATTTCCAGCTGTCCCTTTTACAGACGTCAATTTAGCACTGTTACTGCAGACTTAAAGGCGGAACAAATCTTCCTCTGATTGGCTAGTACTCGTTGCCTTTGTTGGTTGGATTGGTTAGGTTTAGGCAAGTGGAGTGAGACTGGTTATAATGTCAATGTCAGCTAATCAGAGGCAGAGTAAGACAGAGTACAGTGGGTCATGCCTTTAGTGTGAACAGTGCTGACAGAGCTAACGTTCTTAACATGGGAGGGAACCAGAGGGTGGGCGTTTTCACGACAACACCATCACCATTATTGGTGGTAACCACCTGTAACTGCAGTATGAGTGCAGTGCAGAGCAGCGGCAATTAGCTGGCCAGTAGGATACACACACACAGGCACTAATATGCGCTGACATCTGCAAAGGGGAGTACGGATAACAACAAACACAGAGGTAGCATGACTTCTGCTTAGGAGAACATCTGTATATAGAAAGTGTTTTGCTTCTAAGTACAAGTTCTCAATGTCGCATATAGAACCTTTACATCACGATCCACTAACTCGTGTTTTCTGGCACTGTCAACCACATCTTCATCAGCAGAGGGACTTTTCTTTGCTGTCACATCTCCATGACATCTGAGGAAACTCCCCCTGCTGTTAAGGACTGTGAGAAGTGGTTGAAATCTCCAGATAAAGCCAATAAGTGAACACTGAGCTGGATGTTTCTCATCTAATGTAGTTCACAAAATTATAAGTTATCTGATGCTCTAAAAAGGAAGTCTGACATCACGATTGACAACTGTGCATGCCAGTCGGTGTGCTCATGATCAATGGCACCACTCGCGATTTGTCGGACGGCGGAAATTCGATATCGTGTGCAGACTCTTGCTCCGATGCAAGATGGTGGCAGCTACATCTGTGATATTTTGGCTTCATTTTAGAAGAAGGGGAGACAAACATTATTTTTAACATCACTGAGATGCACAAATGCAAATTTGCCAAGTTTACTTTGCCTGCCAAAGCAACAGGTCAGGCTTGTTATGTGCAGCTTCAGGCTCTCAGGTCACACACAGGCCAGGATATTTTCTAACTTTATTATTTAATTTTAATTTAATTTTTTTTAAATTTTATATACTTTATTAATCCCGCAAGGGGAAATTCAATGTTTTCACTCTGTTGTTGTTTTACATATACACACAAACATGCACAAACAGGACCTATACATGCATTAAATGGTGAGATGTAAGAGTGAGGGAGCTGCCCATGGACAGGTGCCCCGAGCTGCTGGGGGGTTCAGTGCCTTGCTCAAGGGTTGGCGCCCCAGTGAAATCGCTCTCTAGCTGTAGTCCTAATCTGCGCCCCTTTGTATCATATGTTGTGTCCAGCAGAAAAAAAAGACAGCCAGCCTATTTGTTGCATTAGGTAAGGTGGTATGCTTCAGGTCAGAAATCAATTAAATAAGGCAAAAACTTGCTAATGAGGAGATTCTCTAAATCCTCAGTGCTTAAAGAAAGGCTTTTATTGTCCATTTTGACCTTGTGCGACCTGCGATAGTATCTGTACATCCAGTTGTTCATGTAGTGTTTGTCAGTTCAGCTGGAAAATACGTTTAGATTTACCAGCCCCATTCATCTGTCCAACACTGGGAAAAGGCAAATTCCTACTTGATATTGACCAACAGGTGAGGCAGATGGTTTATTATTATGAGGCTCTGCAGTGCCATGTGTGAGTAGTTTGTGGAAAATTGTTACTGCTACTAAACATTTAACAGGAATAGCTTATGAGCTATTTGAAACTCTGTTGTGTTTTTGTGCTGCTGGGCTTTTGTGTCTGTGCAGTCCTATTTTTCTATGAAAGCCTTTCTGTGTGTCCAAATATTCACATATCATTTTAAAAAAGGGGGAATAACTTAAGTAAATAATGTTGGTTCAGGTCTGAGGGTGGGCCAGGTGGTGCATGTTCGGGTCTCGCCCTTGTCACGCCCGCACAGACCTCTACCTCCGGTGGCGGTCATGTCTATCACAGTCCCAGCAGGGTTTAACACTGTGACTGTTAACTGTTAGTAAATGTGTGAACGCTGCATAGCGGGACCACATTTTGTGTCAAAGTGTCACAGTGGCAGCCCATAGTGAGGAGGACCGTTGCTGTTTTCTAAGCTTTGGTGAGAAAATCTGTGAGCAAAAAGCAGGAAACCGTGCACCACATCGAGCCTGTAACCGCCGCAGCGGCAGTCCCAACCGCTAAAGCAGGCGGCTTGGCTGTAAAACCGGAGAAAAGCAGCAGTAACCAGGCACCATTTTGTGTCTATCAAAGCAGTAGTTTTATTCAGTGCTCAACTAATTCGGCTCACAGCTAGGAAACTGAGAAAATGACAAAATCCATAAACCACCTCAACATGGCATTAGGAGATCCATATCAAAGCTGGCATGGACAAATCCAATGATTTTACAATTTCAGTGTTTCTCTCTTGTGAATTAAAACTTTACACAGTTTTATTATGTTCAGTGATGCCACTTCAACTTTTTTGACAATGGATGTCAACAAGGAAATAAAAAATGTTTATATCATGTCTGAAAAATAAACCAGATTAAAGAAAATTAAGCATCATTTATTAATGACCCCCATACTGTAATATGATTTCCACGTCAGACAGTTTTGACTCGAATAGTAGTGTAACATTTTGTGTGGAATGTATTATACACAAAAGTAAAAACAGAAGTAGGAACGAAGGAACAAGTACTTTTACTGTTGGCCAATTCTTCACTTGAGTGTATTTTTGAGCCAGTAATCTACTTTGTACTTTACTACTTTTCTCATTTCTATCTCTGTGAAAACTGGTCTGCTCTGAAAGCAGGGATTGAGTGCAGGGGGGAGAGCACATGAGGAGCACCTCTACTGCAGAAACCAGGTTCCCAGCTCCCTGGAAGAAAGAGAAACAGCATGTGTCTTTGACCCAAGCAGCAACCTGCAGGGCTAAAAAAATGAAGCCAACGTGCCAGTGCCAAAAACTGCAGTTCATTGAATGGCCACCCAAGGCTGGCTCCAAAAGCCAGGCAATCCCCAGAGACCCCTATTTTACAGCCTGGTACAAACAGTTTGGGCTCTATTTTCCATCTCATGACAACCCCTGCTCCTCACCTTTTCAGGTCATCCACAACCTAACTCCTCTGTTCCTCTCCCAAATATGATCACTTCTGGCTCCAAAAAAAAATAAAACGGATGACGACGGCTAAAATTCCAAACCAATGGGTGACATCACAGTAGCTACGTCCATTATTTCCAGCGACAATCTCTGACCACATTTGGCCACACTTTTTATACCAACATCTAAAAAAGACAACAGTTGAAGCTCTTGGTGCACCTCCCAATAAACACTATGATCTGCACTTTGAAAAACTTCTCTTTTAACTCCTGCAAGCACATTGAAGTAAGTTGCATTGAATGTAGATGAAAATATAGCTATCTAGCTATGTGAATTTTTCATGTATAATGTTAACTTTGATGTCATGAAAAAGAGGAGGGGTAGAGATGAAGAGATGGAGAGAGCGGGAGGTTATTTATATCTTGATTGTATAGTCAGTCCATATTTGTTTGATACTGTGATATACTGTCACGTTTATGTTCATGTCTTGTGCTCAGTTCCTGTTTTATTTTGAAATGTCTTCTCATTGTGTCGAGTGCTTCTTTTACTTCCTGAGTTTTTCCGCCTTTGTTGATTACCTCATGTGTTTCACCTGTGTCTTGTTCCACTCACCTGTGTGTAGTTAGTCAACAGTCCTCATGTATTTAAGGCCCAGTGTGAGCCCAGTGATTATCATTGTCGCCTGAGTGTGTTCATGCTCTCTAACCTTTTTTTGTGTTTGATTCCTTGGATTTTGACTCTGCTTGGATTTAGGGGCTTTGTTTTTGTGTGATTTTCCTGAATGGACTTTTCTGCCTTTGCTAACTGCCCTCTCATGTACGACCCCTGATCTCCTAAGTAAAGATTTAGATTTCATAAGCTATTGTTGGTGTTTGGTGTTTCTCTCTACAACTGTGTCCCAGTTTTGTACTAAACAGCTTACATGCTCTACTTCATTAAAAAAGTTCCATCAAAAAGTGCTGTGTTTTCAGTATTTTGCAGTGGCCTATACACCCTAAAACATTTAAATGGAACATAAATTGTACTTTGAGTGATTTATTAACCAGATACTTTTACTTTGGTCGGTTTTTATGGGAGTTATTGTGCGTTTACTTGCATATAGATTTGTAGTACTCCAACCACCACTGGACATTCCCTCCTCGGCTGTTTTTATGCACAGTTAATTTGTTTTCTTACAAAAAGTAATGCACCGAAATTTGTACATATCCTACATAATGATGTGCTGATCGGAGTGAAAAAGGGAGCAGTCCAAAGCAGTCCAGTGAGGAGGCAGATTGGGGACATGGATAAGTCACATTACACAGGACTTTGCCCCAGGAGACTGATTTTCAGAACCATGTGAACTTTGAGTCCTTTTAAGGCATGTTCTCACCACGTTTCTTTTCCAAAACCTAACCACAGTAACTTTACTTGCCTAATCCTAGTCATACCCAACCATTTTTCTTTTCCTAAACCTAACCTGTGCAACTTCACGTTAATTACGTAACTTTACATGGAGATGTAAAGATGAGATATGTAAACCCTCCAGTGTGTTCTGGGTCTGCCCCGGGGCCTCCTACCAGTAGGAAGTGCCCGTAACACCTCTAACAAGAGGCGCCCAGGAGGCATCTGGAGCAGATGCTCGAACCACCTCAACTGACCCCTTTCGACATGAAGGAGCAGCGGCTCTACTCTGAGCTCTCTCCGGATGTTCGAGCTCCTCCCCCTATCTCTAAGGCTGAGCCCAGACACCCCACGGAGGAAACTCATTTCGGCCCCTTGTATCCGCGACCTCATTCTTTCAGTCGTTATCCAGAGTTCATGATCACAGGTGAGGGTTAGACGTAGATGGACCAGTAAATCGAAAGCTTCACCCTCCAGCTCAGCTCCCTCTTCACCACAGTGGTCCAGTGCAGCATCCGCATCACTGCAGACTGTCGATCCATCTCACACTCCTTTCTACCCTTTACTCATGAACAAGACCCCAAGATACTTGAACTTCACCACTTGAGGCAGTAAGTCTCTCCCATCCCAGAGGGGGCAATCCACCAGTTTCCAACAGAGAACCATGGCCTCTGATTTGGAGGTGCTGACTCTCATCCTGACCTCTTCACACTAAGTTGCAAACCACCCCAGTGACATGCTGGAGGTCACGGTCTGATGACGCCAACAGAACCACATCACAAGCAGAGATGCAATTCTGAGGTCCCCAAACTCTAATAGTCTAAATACTGCAAGTGGTCAGATCTCAGCGCTCTCTTAAAAATGTTTTTATTCTCCATAAAACTGATTTACAGAATAAAATCCTCTCCACATCTTTCTTCAACTTAAACTACCAAGAGACACATTGCAAAACAAATCTCCATCTTTTCAAGTAACTATTATTGAGCTGTGAATGTCTCCTTTTTAAAAAGTGAAACACAAATCCTTTAGTGCAGTAAAAATGTTTTTATTACAGATCAACTTGTCTCAAGAACTTTCAAAAGGAGACTGTGTCTTAATCCGAGACAGAATGAGGCAGATGGCTGCACACAAACTGAGAAAATATACATGTGATTGGAGAAAAGTTGTATCAAAAACATGGGGATGTTACATGACATTAATTTGACAAATGTGTCTGTGCAAAGCGACTTACATTTCTTTCCCGCACATGCATCAGGAGGAATTATGAGTTCAGTGTCTTGCTCAAGGACATTTTGATATGTGGAGCCAGGGATCATCACTAACCCAGCAATTAATGGCTGAGCCCTCTACCAACTGATCTACAGCTTGATGCTTACCTTTTTAAGGATCAGAGGACGTTTAGGACTCAATAATGAACATAATGACTCATTAATATTTTAAAATGAGATTTAAATGGGAGAGCTGTTGTGCAAAGCTTCAATGAGTTTATTTAAACACATTGCAGTGCCCTTTTTCATGTAAATAACTTTCTTACTTTAATCATGATAAGATTCAAAAGACATCCTCAACTCATCTTTAGCTCTCACACATCATCTTCCTCCTCGATTGACAGCGCTGTCGGATAATTTCACTATAAAAAGCCGTTTTCATTCTCATGTGTCAGTTCCCAGTGGAGGACAGACTTCAGCTTATTTTTGGATGATGGATTTGGCTTTTAAGTAAATGACAGGAGACTGTTTTGGTCTGATAAACACTCGGCACTCACTCTTGACAAGTAGCTGGAATGAAAGCAAGGCTCCACACCTTTCAAACTGGAGACAAAACAATGCAAAGACAAACCCAGACAGCTAAAAATGGGGTTTTAAAAAATAGATTAATTGTGTATTTGTGACAGAAAATGTCGCATGAAATGGTCGAGGTCGCAGGAGTCTGTGCCGATGAGTTTGGGAGCTCTGCTGAGTCAGCGGACACGCACGGGAAAAGGCAGGCAACTTTAAATTGTACACACAGGTTTGCACAGTTAGACAATAGGCATATTGCATGGATACACACACACACACACTACACACACACAGTGGCGAAGCTGCCATTCAATTTACAACCTTGACAAATAAAATAACTGTCAACATCTCTGCAGATAAACTGTCTCTCTCACACAAACACTCACAAGCAAACAACACACAAATACACACTGAGTCAATACTGGAGCCATTGTATTTTTAACTATACTGCCATGGCTTGAGCCTGTCAGTCTTTTAAACAACCTCTCTCCCTTACACACACACGCGCACACACACACACACACACACACACACACACACACACACACACACACACACACACACACACAGTGTCAATAACCCTAATTGCTGTCTGCTTCACTAAAGCTGTCACTAAGCCTTTGACCTCCTCTTGTCATGAATACACACTATCTCTCGCCCCCTCTTATGTTCACACACATATATAAATACATGCACACACATACGCCTTCTCACCCTCTCTCCTCTCTCTGTCCAGCTATCCATTTACTGCAACCTGTCATCAACGTCAATCATCCGCTATTGCAACTTCCTTTTTAAATTCTTCGCATTCCCGTTTCCCTCTGTCACTCTCAGCTTTACACAGCATCTCTGACTTTCTCTATCGGTTTCTCTTTTCTCCCTTATTTCACCATCCACTCAGCTCTCTCACTCTCTGCTTACAGCTGAATGCCTGAATGAAAGAGAAATAGGGTCTGCGACGAAGACGAGTGCTGCAGCGAGCCCATGAATTCATTCATACCGGCTTACCAGTTTGTTAGGTACACTTAACTAGTATTGTGTTGCACCTCCCTTGGCCGTCATAGCTGCATGACTTTATCCCGAGGAATTTCGACAAATATGCTTGTTGTCATGTGCAAGAATATTGCATCATTGTGTGAAGTGTTTTTGCTGAATCTGGCATTTCAGTCCACTCTCATTCCCAGGGTGTCAAATACCAAGATTTTGTCAAGCCTCTTGGCATCTGATAGCGATGCACAGTGCACCGTGTAGCGCACCTGTGTGACGCACAGCTGAAGCACATTGTAACACATGGTTAATGTTGTCAGCCACAATTGGGTTAAGGTAACTTAACAACTTGCTTAGTTTTAGAAAAAGGGTTAAGATAATTTTTTTTTTTTTTTAAAGTAACGCAAACACTTCATGTGAGTGATGCCTGTGCACAACAACCATAATTATGTAACATTATGTTAAAACAATGGGGACTTTTTGGTAAGTTAGTGCTACATTCAAGCAACATTGATTTTTGCTTTCACACTGGACACAAACAGCGGTCTCTTGGGTGAAAGTCTTGTTTTGATTGACCAATCCACCTTCCCTCCCTCCCATCCTATGCAGCTTTTATTGCTCGTTGTACTACAGGTTAGTTGGTCATTTGTTCTCTGGGTCACATATAGCCGTGGATGGGTTTAC
Organism: Cephalopholis sonnerati; assembly: GCA_019142605.1. Lineage (NCBI taxonomy): Eukaryota > Metazoa > Chordata > Actinopteri > Perciformes > Serranidae > Cephalopholis > Cephalopholis sonnerati. The sequence goes on from JAGQAX010000003.1 coordinate 42,562,295, forward strand.
ACTGAAGATAGCTGAAAGGCCTGTGCGTCGTATACAGATGTTAAAGCTGGCAAAATTTGACAACCTGGGAATGAGAACAGGCTGGGCATTTGCACCTCATGTCAAAGTTGGTCAACAGGATTGAGGACCAGGATTCTGCAGGCAATTGGGCCGATGAAACTTCGTGTGATGTTCTTTTTAACATGGTTTATTATCAAGGTGAAAATCTGAATAAAGTTATAGCTTATATAATCTGGTTAAAGCAGCAACCTCTGGCAGATTGAAGCCAACGCAGAAGTGCAGGAGTTCCTCTAATGACCACTAGGGGCTAGCTCCAGCAGCGAGTCAATCCCTGTAGACACCTGTGTAAATATGTCCAACTTTACAACAGAAGTAAACGTGTTTACAGCCTTGTACAAAAAAATGATGTTTGTCTTCATAGCTAATTTCAAAATTCATGACATCTGTGCTGGAGTAAAAATGTTATTATGTGACACACTGTCTGGTAAGCATCACCTCAGCTAATTTCCAGAACCATCGCTCCACCCTTTCGTCCAAATATGGTCACCTTAGGTCACGTCTAGCTCCAAAATTCCAAGATGGCAAAAGCACAAAATACCAGATTTATGGCTTCAAAACAGGTGTCCACAAACCAATGGGTGACATCACGTTAGCTATGTCAGTTTTTTATACAGTCTATGGTCTGGATAAGCCATATACCATTAAAATGTTCTGCCATTGGGTCTCAGGGGCCCAAAAGACTGAGGTATGCTAAAAATGAAAAAGCCTGTATGATGTGTCATCTGACCTTGCTTGTAGACAAGTGTTTAGAGCTGTTCAATGGCCTTACTTGAATGCTAAATTCATTACACCCTCCCTCTCCCATCAGCGACCCGTACTGTCGATGCCAGACAGGATGCTTCATGGACTCTTTCTCAAAATTCTGATCCTTTCATGACACAAACAAAACCTGGATTTGGTGCCTCTTTCCATAGGCTATGGATTGGATTCTACACTAAAGCTTTAATTCTTCAACCCCAAACTGTCTCCTAAAAAGTGCAAAGTTGGCGCTGCGGTCAGAGAAACCAGGACTCACCAGCATTAGATCTGTCACCTCTTTCATCCCTTTGGGTGCTGTCAGTATAAAGCAACACAGATCTGTCAGGGCCTGACAAGACTTTTGGGTAACGAAGTCTTCGAGCTTCAAACTGCAACAACAAGGTGTGAGAACACTCTTTTATTTTGGCAACAGTGTCACTCTTGAAAGCTTACACTTCTGCATTGCACCTCTCAGAGATAACTTTTTAATCAAACAGTGCTGGGATATCTTTTCTTTGGATTTCCTGTCGATGAAGTTTCACTTTCTGTTACTGCGGTAAAAAGCTCTCGCTGTTTGTGCTAAAAACCCACTTTTTCTATTTATTCAAAATAGGATTAGCATATCACATGCTAAAGCTTTCTTGATTAGGATACATTCTGCATCCCCACTGTTTTCCATCAATCGATAATAGTGAGCAGTAACACTGAAATTCATTTCTATGAGAACTGCAGGTTATTTATTGCCTTCAGATTGGGCGTGACATCAGGCGGCAACGTGAGCACATTCATGATAACTGCCAATGTGCCTGAGTTAGTCAACCACGGTGATTATCTGGCTCTGCAGAGAATATAATCACGCAGGGCCCCAACCTCTAAAAGGCAATCTCATCGCTAAGCCGATCTTTTGTCTGCTGAATTATAACGCCGGAGATGTTTCTGCAGCAGAGATGTATCAAAAGCATGTTCAGACCCGCTGAGACACCTGCTGAGCTGAGGTGGAGCCATGTACTGATCAGAGGGATGAATGGCTTTGGTAAACATTCATGACTGCTCTCCCACACACAGAAAGAGATTAAAAACAAAGAAAAAGATAAGACAGATGCTCCAGATTTTGGTGTATTTTGGGGCTCTGGGGTTTGATGAGCTGAATTTTAGGCTCTTTTCCCACCATCATCAACTTCCTGCTTAGACATTAGCCCACTGAGTCTCATTAAGGTTACACACAAACACACACATACACAGTAAGTTATGGCATACCAGGTTGATTGTACCTGGGAGCTTTGAATGTACCATAGCAAAGAGCAGGGCCATTTGGGAAATCAGTGAGGATCACTTACAGCCCAGTTGCCAGAAGAAAATGTTGGCATGGTATGTTTCTGCAAACCATGGATACATTAGATTTGCATGCTTAATAGGTATCATATTAGTGTGTCTGATTACATGTTTATGAGCTGACTTTGTCATCTGAAGGTGGAGGGGATGGTGGATGGCGTTACACGTAGGCAAGATGGCTGCCAAGTTTCAGACCACTGCAGCTCAGTGATATCAAGACCAAGAAACAACAAAATTGGTTGTTTTTGCAAAACATTTGCAACACTTCTGGCAGCAACTGTGCCACCAAAACCAGGTGTATTTTAGCGTGACACTGGCGGCATTTCCAGCTATGATGTGCAATTAAAATGATGTGCAGCTATGATGTGCAATTACCAAGAAATTGGCTGCATTTTTCAGCCTTGATTATGCCATCAAAACTGGGTGTTTTTAAACAAGATATCTGGGCTTTTCCAGCCATGACTGTGCCATCACAAACAGGTGCTTTTTAGAGAAGCATTACAGGCATTTCTAGCTGTAGCTCTTCCACCAAATCTGGATGTTTTTAGCGCGACCTCAGATCATATCCAGCCATGTTTGTCCCACAAAACTGGGTGTTTAAGAAGCAAGACATCAGTGGTATTTCCAGCAATCATTTTGCCATCAAGTGTTTCTTTGCGAGACATCAGTGGCATTTCTAGCAGCAATTGTGCCCCCAAAACCAAATGTTTTTTTGTGAGAAATTTGCACATTCACAGCTGTGATCGTGCCAACAAAACTAGGTAAACTTTATCAAGATATTGGCAGCATTTCCAGCTGTGATTGTGCCACCAAATCTGGGTGTTTTTTTTTTTTTTTTTTTTTTGGCAAGACATCAATGGCATTTCCAGCTGTAATTTGCGTTTACAGCAAGGTGTTTTTTAATGAGATATTGGCTGCATTTTGAGCTGGGATTTTGCCACTAATACCAGGTGTTATAAAGCAAGATATCTGCAGTATTTCCAGCCAAGATTGTGCCACCAAAACTGTATTGTTTTAGTGAGACAACAGCAGCATTTCCAGCTGTGATTGTGCCACCAAAACTGGGTGTTTTTTGCAAAACAGTGGCATTTTCAAACTTGATTGTGAAATCCAAACCAATTGTTTTTTTTAGCAAGTTATTGGCGACATTTCCAGCCATGACTCTGCCATCAAAACTGCGTATTTTAGGATAAAACATGTTTTCCAAACCATAAGCAAGTGTTTTTTCTTCCCAAAGACAACTACACATTAGCCACAGGGTTTCTGAAACACAAAGAAAAGCAAGGTTTCAACACATTCGCTACATAATAACGTACAAATGTTACATAACCGTGGTTTGTAGAAACATACTACGCCAACATTTATCCTGGCCATTGGGTTGATCAGTTGCTTAAAGTACATAAAGGAGGTCATTTGGTTGTTCACACACACATGGTCACACACAGTCATAACACACATGTAAACAGTCCCTTTCATTGTTTTTTTCTTCAGCAAAAAGGCAGAGCAAAAACATTCCTCTATCCCTTCATGCTTTCACCCTGAGCTACCCGCTGACTAAATTAAACCGCAGAGAAAGAAGGTGAGATGTGAATTACACAGCGTCATCTGTCAAGGTCACTTAAACTCAACAGCTAACTGCTTTCCAAAGAGTGTATTTTTCTCAGGAGGACGGTTATGAATTCGCTCTCTGCTTTACCGGGACTTGTCATAGTACCTTTGTGTGTGAGAGAGGGAGTGTGACTGCTTGCTATTTAAAGCTACCATTGGTATGGCGGCTGCTGTGTGTAGAGCTGAAAAAAATATCAAGTCCCTCAGGGAAAGAATCATCTTAGTTTATTTGAATTTTAAAATGCTCAAATCTCATTTACTTTAGGTTTACACACTCATACATACAGTTATATTTTAGCCAATGGTGTGATTCCTGCTATGTGGTAAGATTTTAGGTAAGGCCCTTTCCTGATATAAATGAAATGCCCCGCACACATAGCCAGGTAAATAAATGGTCTTCCCAGTTTGGTGTAAGAACTTGACTGCACAGATGCTGACTGTGAGCCAGGCCTCAATGCCCAACATCAGTGCCTGACCTCTCGAACGTTCTTGTTGCTTAGTTGGTGCAGATCCCAGCAGCCAGGTTACAAAATCTTGTGGGAGGCCTTTTGATTAGAGTAGTGTCTGCTATCAGCCCAGAATAAATGCTGGCAATGTACATTTCTGCAAAGCACGATTATGTAACAATTGTACATAATTATGAAGCACTTTATTTTTCTTTACATTTCATCAATTCTGTAGTTAACATGTAGTTATGTTTGTATGTTTGGAGAAGATTGTGTTTTTGCTTAAAATACCCAGTTTTTGTGACACAATTGCTGCCAAGCAAAAGGAAAAGAAAAAGTGAATGCTGTTGTTGTTTGTTGGTCTCAAACAGTGAACTGCTGATTGACAGCTGTCTTGCCTAGGTGTCACACCATCCACCATCCCCTCCACCTCCTGATGACAAAGTCAGGTCATATACATGTAATCAGAACTCTGTCACTTTAAGTGTTGATGAGTATGAAATGTGGTGACTAGGCTGCTATAGTGGTGGTAATGCCCACTACTTTGGAATGAGATATCAAAAACGTACAACATTTGACCGGTGGACCCTTGGCTTTCCATTTACTTGCCCCATTAATGTGTACATGTCTTGGAATGACTTTCAGTTTCCTTCACAATGGATTTGTGAACTTGTTTTCTGTTAAACAAAATGATCTAACCAGCTAACTAGCTAATGCATAAACAAACCAATTTGTAAAGAGGGATATAACCATGGTCATAGTCTCACCTCTCACTCCAAACATAGTATGTTCAGACTACTGCTACTGCAGATATTCTACAATGGACTTCTTTCTGTGCGATTGTTGAACTGACTGCAAAATGGCAGCCGTAGAGAAAAGCCCTTTGCCTCTCAGAATCCAACACCAAAACCTGACATTTGCTGTTGAGGTTTTAGACAGTTGAAAGAAAATCTGCCTCAGAACTCAGCTGTAGCTGCAGTGGAAGTTAAACAATAAAATATCCAACCCAAAAGAAATGAAAGACACTCAACAGTTGATTTTTTTGGTGTTTCCGGAGAATGGGGTATTGTGTTTAGCACGCTTGAGCGATAAGCGTTAAGTAATGCTCTCCAGTGCAAGCGTTCTGTAGGGGTTTTCTTCCACTGTGCAATCAAAAAAATAGGTCGATGGTTGGGTTAATGCATAATTTTCTTAAAAACAATAGATCAACAAGGACTGGTGGTAAGGCTAGATAATCAAATCTACAAGTTAACAAGTTGTTTATCTTAATCATGCATCAGCAACAGAGAACATCTCATAAATACATCAGGCACAAAGCTGCACACTGGTGGGTTTTCATCCACAGTACACGTTGTGCTGTTTTGCACAGCAGTTCTGCTCAACTTAAAGTTGGCAGTGACTCAGCTGAGAAATGAGCTAACAGGTTGCCCTGAACTCGCTTGATAAACTGCATCCAACAAGCAGAGGTGTCGTGTAATATATTCAGCAATGTCCTTTCTACCGATTTGTTTCAAGCTCTCATCCTCTCAACAGAGGGAATGGTGAGTCAATTTAGCCGTCACTGAGCCGTGCAGCTCCACAACTAATTTTCAACAAGTTTCGATTTTGACAAGGATTACTATGCAGTGCAAGGAAATTTCCAAATTCAACCTTTGTGCGCCAACTTGTCTAATGACTTTGCTCATGGTACCCTATCTCAGTGTACTAACAAATAAGCCCCTCAGATGTAATGACTTTTCCACTTCATGTAGTAAATACAGTACATTGGCTCATATTTATGCCTTAAAACGGTAAGATTACCTCTACTTATCAGTCTAGATTGTTTTGATGTGAGTTGCAGAGTGTTGGAGATATCTGTGGCAGAGATGTCTGCCTGTAGTTGTCACTCACCTTGTGGTGCTCAAAACGCCAAAAGAAATACCAATAAGACAGAAATTTTATGTAGGAACTATTTTTCTTCTCCTACACCAGGTAACGATATCACCATGAAAAAGGATGCAGCCATCTACTATCAGCTCACCTAGCACCAATTAGCGAGGATGACGCCATTAATATTTCAATTTTGCCCTGTCACAAGCATAAGCTTCTCGTCCATGAGTAGATGCACTGTTTCTTCTGTGAGGTAAGAGAGAAAGTAGTTCCTACATGAAACTGCTCACATCAAGGTCTTTAAACTTACAATGACTCATTAACTTTGTGGAATCTAGACTGTTGTCCCCAGATGAGTATGGGTCCTCACAATGTCAGTGTGTGAACAGATTAATGTCCTCATAAGGTGGTTAAGACAACATACTGTACAAAGACGTGTTATCTTTAACAATTCTCTGAATTACACGGGCTTAAATTTACCACAGTCAAAACAACAGTAAGGCAATGCAGATGCATCGCCACATGTAGATACTTTCCAGTGATTCACAATAATCAGGAGACAGAGGCCTGTTAGGAATTTCATCTTTAAAACATGTCTTGAATGTGACATAGGCTCCACTCTAAGCACAAGAGTACGGGGCCTCTGAGGACACAGGCCCCAGTGGTGCAGCATGTGTCTATCCATAATTACACCCAGTATATTTAGAGGATGCAAGACATCAACACCCTAAATAATTTCAATAGAATATACCACAACAAGTTTAGGGACTTGCCAGAAAATGTCCAATTCGAGCTTACATGGTTCTTAGATTTGATGTAATGAAAATTTAATGATCCCTGTTGGGAAATTGGGCCACTGCTGCGGCAAAAAAAAAAAAAAAAAACGATGCAGACAGGGACACATTAAATTGAGATCACAGTAGGTAACACAATGAAAGATGCAATACAATACAATAAAATTAAGATGCACTACCCCTATAGGCTTCCATCTTGTATCTCATTACACAAAAGGCTTCTCACCTGCTTCCCATCTCAAGTCAAATGCCTGTGATAGTCATGATCCATTTATTAACAGACACATAAATAGCTTCAAATGTGGACACATCCCTCCGTATGGTAGATATGGGAATGATAACACAGTCCTTTTGATTTTTGAAGTGTTCGACAGGTAATTAGTTACAATCTTTTCCAGGTCTCCCTGCAGGCTTAATAGTATCTGTCTGAATTAGAGTGAGGAGCAGCAAAGGAAATGGTTCCCGAGTTATCTTCACACAGAGCTGAACAGTAGTAGACACTTCATTTGCAAGATAAGGTTAGCCTTCCGTAGCCGGACCTTTCTGCTCACTTCGTTTTAGCACTGTGACAGCAGAGGAGAAAAAAACTGATTGAAATGGGAATGAAGTCAAGAAAAAAAAGTCAGGACAAAATGTATTCCTTTTCAACCAGAAGTACTTGTGTATGTGGTGTGTAAGAGATGATTGTCTTTTGTGGCTGTTCAAATGGAATGCCTCTTAACACAATTAGTACAAATGGTTAAAATGTAAGGACAAAATAAGGGGGGGATATAAAAAGAAATGGTGTGGAAACTAATCAGACTTCATCATCCACCAGCTGTACAATCAAAATGGAAATTGGTATTTTCCTGTGAATCATCCAATCACAGTAAACTAAGATCAGACGGTTCAAGTAAAGGCCAATCGTGTTTCACTCTCCACTAGCTCTTGTGTGGAAAGCGGGAATCGTTTTTCTCTGTAAAACATCCACTGAGCCAGACTAAGATCAGATAAATAAAGTAGGCCTCGTGTTCTTCAGCTATTCAAAATGTAATTACCCAGTACTGTATCTGCCCAGGTCTGCCTGCAGGCGAGTATCTGTCTGAATGAGAGGAATAAATAGCAAATGAAATGTAGTTGTTCACACCAAAGAGCAGAGCAAGCTTTTATCAGAGCTCTCAGTGTGTAGATTTAGGATTTTTAGAGTTTCTTTTTTAGCATATATACTGTATATATACATATATACTCTGAGCAAAAGTTTAAATGCAACAGTTGCTGCCAAGTTTAGGTTTAAGATCTTAGACTTTTTCTGTGCTGACTTATTCCTCTCAAATTTCAGTTTTGTTAATTCTCTGAGGTCTGCCAAGCAATCCCAACCACCACTCCTGTCTCGCAGAGGCTACAGAGGGCTGAATTTTAAAGCTAGACTCGTATCATATGAAACTAGAAGACCTAAGGAATCCAGTGGTACAAACCATGTTATGCTAGCTTCTCAATACGGGCGCAAAAAATGCTCCAAATTTAGGCTAAGTTTTGGCAAGGGGAAAACAGCATGGCCATTTTAACAGAGGTCTCTTAACGTCTTGCCCCAATGTATCTGAATAAAAATGGGTTCTGTGGGTACCTCTCCCCTTTACAGACATGCACACTTTATATTAGTCCCATACAGTTTTGGGCACAAACTATGCCCTTCTTTGTATGCAGTATAAACGAGCTATTTTTGCCCATTGTATTTGAATATTTCTGCATATGGGCTCCTTAAACAGTGTTGGAATTGCATAAATTGGGTATGACTGGAAAACTGAGATTTATATGGATTCAGTGACCCCGGTTTTATTCATGTGTGATGATATTAGCCCCCATAGTAGCCATTTGATTGTAATGATACCATTTTTTAACTGATGTCACTGTATCAAATGACCTATAGTAACCTCTGGGATAATCAGTCTCATGAGACTTTACAACCACAAACTAGAGACCTCGAGCATTCAGAGGATGGATGGCTTTCATCGGTGTAGTGACAATAAGGGGGTTTCTCAGCAGTTTCCAGTACAGAAGTGCTCACCATCCAGTCACTGCAATTGCAATTCTTACAGAAATCACCACATATCAAAAGTTTTTGATTGATATGGTATTCTGGAGGGATTTTTGACCATTTTATCAATTCTTGAGTGGTAAAACATGCTTACATTTTGCACCCAAACTGTGTAACAAATGATACTGAGTGCTCAAAATAAGTCTCCCATCTTTAAGTCAAACCGAAAAATGGGAGCAAAAACAATAGTGTTGCATTTAAATTGTTCTAGTTAGTTTATGTCATTATTTCAATCCAAAATAAGATATCAAGTCAGGAAAATAACACCTATTGGGAAAAATGCTTGATTGAACAAGAGTTCAGCAATTATGATGTATTATTTCAAAAGGATAACTTGAATTATTGATTGAAAATTAAGAAAACTGTACTCTCATATGTATAGAGGTTGGATTTCATGAACTTTCAAAATATAGATTTTTTTTAAGTGGAAAAAGACAATGAAGAAAACAAAATATATTGTGTGTATGTGCGATAACAAACCCTGAAGGGTTTCTAAAAACCCAAAAGAGAATAATAAAATCAACATGACCAAGAAAGGCATAAGTGAAGAAGTCGATATAAACACAATAACAGGAAAAGTTAATGGTACAACAACAAAATAAACAGTTATGAAGGGTAATAAACTAACCTAAAATAGATATGATTTAATCTAAATAAGAGATAGAAACTTAATGTTTGGAAGCCTCAGGGAAAAACAGCAGATGTCATTATAAGTAAAAGGTGGAAGATCTTTTTTACTCTGACTCTTCCTGCAAGTTAAGCAAGCCCAGCAACAGCTATAAGTAGCAGTGAGTATGAAGCAAATCTTACCTCGCAAAAAGGGATAATACCTGTCTGAGGTGGTGTTAACTTTGACCTGGGATGTGACACGTCTATTGACAAATCCCCAGGCTCGCCTAAATAGATTGCATGTCGAGATCTGATCACAATGACAAATGATAATAAGAACTTGTTTTAATACCAGGTGTAAATGACATTTCAGTGTATTCCAGGTGTTTTTCAATGAGGCATATGACAAAAAACTTTGTCGTGTAAGGCAAAGTACTGATATGACTGGTTCAGACATTACTCAAATGACTAAAATGACACATTTTTTGCTTTTTTTAATGTCTGGTTAAATTTAGACAACTAAAACTACCTAGTTAAAGTTAAAAGATTATCTTTATCTTTAAGAGAAACCAATACTGACTGTTGGTAATGTATAGAAAGAAAACCACTGTCTCTTTTGCAAACAGGGCTATCGTGTGACAGTGCGACTAAGTGTATAAGTTAAACACCAAACTAGTATTAACCTAATTTGCCATCATTGTGGTGATCATCTGTAATCTTAGTTCGTGTGAATCTATGTCTGTAATTTGTCCAATAAAATTACCTACCATATTTAGCCAAACAAAGGTCATGTAAAAAACTAGTGGCGTACAAATCAGCATCTCTGTGAGTGGGAGTCGTATTTAGGTTTTTCATTTTCTCTGTGCCTGTGCCAAGTTTGTTGTTAATTACAAATGAAAGTTTTGACTGCATTTTAGGTGCAGGAGGCTAATCTCACTACGCAACATGTAGACCCATTTGCAGATATCAAACACTGCCGCTTGGTCAGTGATTTTGGCATCAGACACCAACACACAAAGGCACCTTTTGCAGCGGTATGATACAGCGCTGGGCGGCGTCAGTTTATAACACCACCAGACAGCATCTGTCTGAAACACTGCCGGTAAGAACATAATGTAAGGATCTGGAAAGTCCCTGTAGGGTGGAAGGGAGGGCTGGTGGATGGGTCCAACAAACCTCAGATTTTCATCTGGGAGCCTGGCATTTGCCTCCCATTTAAATGTTGAGCCAGAACACAATGTTTTTTCTTTGTTTGTTTTTTAAACCTAAACTCATGTTTTTGTTTCATAAGGAAATAAATATAAATATGAAGTGTTTTTGTGAGGTAATTTGAAAAAAGACTATATGCATCTAATGATCAGAAACTGTACATTTACTGTGTAGTGTATTTTGAAAAGACACAAGGCATGTAACAGGCGTACACTGACATGCTGAGAGGCAGTAGGAGCATGTCATATGTAGATGTGAAAGTCCACCATCCAAACAGCGATATGAGAACGTGTTGCATGTGATGATGTGTGGCAAAATTGATTCAGTTTGTTGTTGGTTTTTAATTTATTTTAAAAGGTCTTAGAGGACTCACTCCAAGCTTGTATGCAGAATTTGTGCCACCTTTATTTATTGTCACCCCTTCCCTCAGAAGCTTTGCACATCACTGTTTTGAAGTCATTACAAATCACTGGCCATCTGCAAGTATTGCTGATAGTGGTATTATCTTATCTACTCCCATTAAACCACAAAGGACTGCAGGAGTAAGAAGGCATGTTTTTTATGCAACTGTTTCAATGAAAAGTGACCGGGAAGATGTGAGAGAGGCGTTGCAAAGGATCAGAGGTGGAGCAGCTCTCACGAGGATACTAGAACAGATTTTAAATTGCTGGCGAGGCTCTGTTAGAGCATCACATTTGCTGCATTGTGACAGCTAGAGCCACTCCACAGTACATCATCACTCCTGTGTCTGAGACATTCGATAAACATCGGCCTCACTCTGTGGTGCACCCTAATGCACTACTTCAACTTGAATTTTTTAAGATCTCAGGTGTAGAAAAGAACACTTTTAAGCAAGCCGTGGCACTGCAGAGGCACTGAAAGTTGTCCTCTACATATTTAAACATCCAAGCTGCTGCCCCGCTGAGATTAAGTGAACACAGGAATAAAGGTGGAAGAATACGGAGATAAAATGAAAAAGTAATGTGATCTTCTTTGTCTGGTCGACTGTGATTCATGCCGCTTTCCAGTGGAGCTTTTGGAGTTTTTCTGTCATGCACAGTTCTGAGTGAGAATTCCAGGACTCATTGGGCAAAACATTCCTCTACAGAAATGCTCTGCTTTGTGCTTTGTGACTATTGTTAAAGTCCCACTTTTTGCCGCTTGCTTTGTTGAACTACTGATGCGCTTTGGCTGCAGCTTCAAAAAGGATTGTTTGGGGAAAATCCAGTTTCGCTCTGTCATCTGGTGGCAGAAATAACAAGAACTTGTCTTCTAACTAGCTGGTTGAGAGACACGACATTTCTGTTGAAGATACTTTGTCAAATGAGTAGGATGGATGCAGTGAAATGCATGAGTGGGCACTTCTGTACACGTTCAGTATTGTTAAAGTACTTTATGTATGAAATTATGAACTCCACCTCTGCCACTGTGTTCATCCATCTAATTTAGTCCGTTACATATTTATTCCGCCACACTGCTGCCCTACTGAGTTCTAGAAAACACAAAATCATAAAGAGAATCTACAGGGAAAAAAAAGTGAAGAGGCCTACGCTTGGCACATAATGCTTAATGCAGCTTCAGATGAGCTTGGAAGATTTTAGGTTTCAAATTTAATGCAAAGAGAATTTAGGCAAAGCAAATAGAAATCCATTTTTACTGCATTCTTGATGCAGCTCCTGTGACACTCCCCAAATGTAATATTAGTAAAAATCCAGTTTTTCTGTCGTTCCAGCCCTGAGAAGTTACCAGGAACTGTCTGACACACAAATGCTTAGTGTAACAAAATTGTGTAACATTGAGTACTAATGCAGGTGAGGGCGGGGTCATTTCAGTAACAAACGTTCCTAAAAAGTGTGACTCCCTTTGTGTGTTTTTGAAATACAGAACAAAGTGAGGACAAACAAGGCATGTAAAAAAAAGAAGTCTTTTGGATGCAAAGAGTAAATCAGAAGCACTTTCTTTAGGCCATATTCCTTTTCTTCAGCTCTTAACACAGGTCCTTTCATTTTATAACTCTACTGTGATTTGCATTTTTATCTATTTTTCACTTTAACATTTTTCTTCTTTTTTTCTCTCTACCAGCACCGGAGGCAACATGGCAAAGATTACAAAGTTTCAGGCAACAAAATAAATTGTACAAAACAGTAATGCTGGAAAAAGACACAACAGAGAGAGTGTGTGTTTCTGTGTGTGTGTGCCCAAGAAAGAGTGAGAAGTCCTGAAGCCATACAACGACTTCATTCAACACATCATCAACTCTCAATGGATTCAGCTGCCATCGCCATAAAAAAAAAGTTTTACCCTGAGAGGAACTCACAGCGGAAACTTCCAGTCTTTCTGCAGGCTATACTGTACAACACACATCGGATAAAGAACATTAAAGATTTCTTGTCCATCTCCACCCTAAACTGCAAGATTTATCTGTAAAAAATAAACTCATTGCATCTCTATAAATCACAAAGTAGAGCTGCAAGACTGTCCTGCATGATTCATACAAAAGCTACTTGTGTTTTTGTATCTACAGTATAAAGATTAAAATGTCTTAATCATATCTTAATGTATGCACTTATTCCTTAATATGAAATAACAGTCCAGTAACTGCTTTAGTTTAAAACCCAGCTTCCCCTTACTTTGCAGCTTTTGAGGACATACACCTTTAAAATCCGCTTTAACCACTAAATCACGAATGAATGTACAGACTGTACAGTAAGTTTGAGAATATTCAGGACTTTCTTTTTAAGTTTAAAGAGTCAAATTTGGTTGTTTCATGACATAGAATCACTTCTATCCACACTTTGTATTGATGTTAATTCAAAGTGTTTTCGGTTTAATCTTACTGTAGGTTTAATGCTAATTTAAGAGCCACTTGCTGACTCTAACCATTTATTCCTGTGTCTGTATCTGTTTAACCAACCAAAATATATGTACTTGTGTCTGTGCCTGGAATGGGTGGTGTTTGGAGCAGAAGTGGGTGGTGTTTCAATTGGAAATGGGTGTGGTCGAATCAGAATGGGGTTTTTTTTTGTGTGTTTTTTAGCCTTATATTTATATGGGTTGATCAGAAGTTGCTGTATTTATTATCTTTTTTAAAAAGTATTTGCAGAACAATCTCAGAATTAAGCTTCAGGTCATGTTTTATAAAAAAGAGTTAGAGATTATACAGTTACCCAAATAGCAGTACTATTTTGCTTTATCATGAGTAACAGATATTGACACATTTTACTCGTGTAGTACTTGTATTCATATAAAGCACATTACCAGTACCGGATACATTCGGTTCAACTCTGATAAAGAGTCTTCATAGGGAGGTACACTGGGGTGGTGGATGGGTCAAACAAACACAGGAGTTTCTCCCAAGAGACCAGCATTTGTGTCCCATGTGAAACCAAGTGAACTTTGAGTTATTTTAAGGTATGTTGTCACCATGTTTCTCTTTCTGAACCTAACCTACATAACTTTCCATTAAGTACACAACATTATGTAAAGCACATACAGAATGATGCCATTTGAACTTGTAAACCCAAGGTTGCGACATGGGACATCGTCTAAATGATATGCTTATGATGAGAACGCTGCTTGGCAACAGCAACATGGACGCTATTGTCGTCATCTAGAAGCTCCCGAGGCTAACAATTTAGCAAGCTGGTGACTGATGTAATGGAGGAAGTGTAAAGCTAATGACAGAGAGGAAAATACGAGGCTATTGTGAATTGGCAACATTTTCCTCAGAGATATAAAATTACAAAGAAAAACTCTATAAGACTAAAATTACGGCATATTAACTGATAATTGAATCCACCATGGCCTCTGCCATTTATGAAGAGCAAACACGACACAACATGCGAACTCTGAGCTTTCAAAAAATTTCACTTGCAAGGTCAAGACAAGAGAGGGCTCATGGACTCCTCCCGTGAACACGGTAAACACAACCACATTCAAAGCCACAATATAACCAAAGCACACACACTCACACTTTGGGCCAATTTAGAGTCACCAATTAACCTGCATGTCTTTGGACTGTGGGAGGAAGCCGGAGCACCCAGAGAAAACCCACGCTGACATGGGAAGAACATGCAAACTCTGCACACATGCAAGTTTTAAGTTCAAACACTTATCTTTCTTTGTCATTTATCTCAACAAATTGCCTTCATTTCCCACTTTGGGGATTCAAACTGAAAAAGCTTGATTCACATTTTGTAACCTCTAGCATTTCTACTGACCACCATCCTGACTGTAAGTGAGCTGTACGCATCTGTCCCGTATCCACAAATGACATTCAACCTTCGCTGGTTCCAGTATGAAAAGATATTTTCTTAAACAACTATTGGTTATTGTTGAGGTTCTGTATTATTGTTGTATATCTGCAGAAAGGCAAGCAGCATTTTCTGAATACCGGCACAACACTATAACAATTCTGCAAGGCTGAAACTCTTTCTCTCCTTCCCTAAGGCCATCCCTCTTCTTCACTTCCCTATCTCCTCTCTTCTCCTCTTTGCATTCATCTAAAAAAGCAGCCAAATGGTGTTTTTCTTCACTAACTTATCGCCACCAGCCACAGTCTGGCATTTCACAATGGGAGAAAAAAAACATTTGGGGCGGCGATAAGATTTGTCCTCCCTGTTGCTGGCGTTATTGTTGCAGACAAACAGCAGAGTTAACATTGGAAAGCATCTGTCTCCCCCACCACCCTCCATCTTTCTCTCCATCCCTCTCATATTTGTGTTGAGAGAAACAGAGGAGGGAAATGAAAACAAGGAAGGCAGACGCTGAAAAACGTAGACTGCCACATATACGGATAGAGGCACATGGAGCAAACCTGTCACCTTCCAGACTGGCTTTCATACACACACAAACACACGCACGCTCACACACACACACACAAACAGGGCCATGAAAGTGAAAAATGGCAAAACAAATATATAAAAAATTTTTGTTTTATTATCAAACTATTTCTGTCATTATCTTTTCAATCCCTCAATCAATTTGATTTTCCATTTCCACATATTCCTCTCCAAGGTCAGGGTGCTGCTGGAGCTGATCCCAGCATGCACCAGATGAAAGGAAGGTAAACAGCTTAGACAGGCTCCTAGTCCATTACAAGGACCTCTACGTTTATGGTAAATGTGTATTGATGTAGCTTTAGAAAGTGTTTTCTTTGTGCAAACTGACCACTTAAAGGGTCAATTCACTGCAATTATATTCCAAGAAAAATATCAATCGGTATCTCGTCACTCAGATAGATATGTTTTTTTCTTTGCACAGGTTTTAGAGATCTCTGGTGCCACTATTGAAATGAATGAAATGTAATTTGTGATGTTTAAAGGAATACTTCATGTCCCAAGTCACCATTTGTATGTTAATTACTCACCTCATCTTATGCTGAATTTGTGAAGAAAAAGTTTTCCTTGCATGCATCCGGTGAAAGACGAAGTTATGGGCCTACGTTTAACAACAGCAAAACTACATCAAAACGTCTCTTTATAAACTCTCACAAAACTGATGCAGTATTATCCAAGTCTCATATATCCAGTCATACGTTCAGTACTTCCCAAACCAACCGGTTCTCATTACGAAGTCCTCAGATACCGTCGCTTGGTTGGTGATTTCAAAGTCAGACACCAATGAGAAAAGCCATCCTTTCACAGCAGTATGATCCACCGTCAGAGGGCATAATTTTGAGACACCACCAGAAAACACTGTAACTTAAGGAGCTGGAAAATCTCTATTGGGCGGGTGGGAGTGGTGGTGGATGGGTCCAGCAAACACCGGACTGTCAGCCAGGAGTTCAGTATCACTTCCCGTATGAATGATGGGCGAAACCATTATGTTTTTCCCGAACCTAACCTTGCCTAAAACTAACCATGCGCGTTTGTTGCACATGGAAATAAACATAAGCATGAGGTGTTTTATGAGCCTGGTCTCACTCCGAAGTTGACGAAATCTGGCACTTGGGCAGTGACTTGCGGTGTCAGAAACCAATGAAAAAAGGTGTCCTTTAATGTTGGCATGATACAGGGGGAAACGCAGCAGGACAAGGACGAAAGTTAAGGTGACAAAAGTCCAATACTGACTTTTATCCAAGAGAGCGGTGTTCGCATGGTTGTAAAGCCAAACCTTGTTCTTTTTCCTAAACCTAACCACCTGTTTTTGTTGCCTAAACCCAACCATGTGTGTTTGTTGTTGAAGGAAAAAAAAAATGTTAATTCTGTGTGTCGTACCAACGTAGTGTGTTTATTTTGAAAGAGACTGTATGTAAATGTACAATTTCCTGTGAAAACGGAAGTGTATTTTGAAAGACGATAATGCATGTAACAGGCAGAGCTTGACATGGTGCCCCAGGACGTCAACAACCAACACACCTGGGTACCTTGCACATCATATCTGGAAAGTCCATGACCAAACGTCAATATGTGATGAGGTTGGAGTGAGAATATGTTGGTGTTACTGACAATGTAAGTTTATTTTAAAAGACTGTACGCATCTAACGAGCAGAAACTGTATATTTCCTGTGAAGTGTATTTTAAAAAGACACAATGCATGCAACAGGCATAAATTGAATGAGGCAGAATGATGCACCCAGGACATCTAGCACAGTATTTCCCAACTGGTGGGTCATGGTCCAAAAGTGGGTCACAAGTTCATTCTGTATGGACCGCAAGTGACTCGCGGATGTGTAAAGTTTGTAAAAAACACACTTTATTTTGAAGTACAGTGAATTTCTGGTGCAGAGCTTTTATTCTGAAGTGCTGTTTCCTGCTGTAGAGCTACTTGAAAGAGACAACAAATGAGCCTGATGACATGGCCAAACACAAGTATGACGTTGAATGTATTAAACTGAGTGGACCTTGAACTAATGACATGACTAAGTATAAATATGGACCCCGTGGCTGGGAACCACTGACCTACCACATCATATGTAGATTTCAAAGGTCCACCAAACAAGCAGCGATGTGTGACAAGTTTGGAGTGAGAATATCTTGCCCAAACAGACAGCCCTTTCTGACAGGGAACTGAACTGAAAGTGAAACTGATCTACGCTGTCGTCAAAGCCAGACTCCATCCACAAAAACAATAATTTCATCTGGGGTAGCCAATTAGATTTCGAAGGTGGCCAGTGCCGCTGCAGGCCACTCCTTGGACACAGTCCTGCTGCTGTGGAAGTAACTTATTATGTTATTTTTTTCTTGCACTTTTTTTTTTTGGCTGAGTACAGCACTGCATAGCCACAGAATGGCACACAGTGATCGAAGCATTTCTGCTGCTACAACAGGAGCAATCATGCAGACGCTTGATATCAAACTGCATTTTAATGGTAAACTTTTATTTAATATGAACAGTCATGCAGTTAGAAAGAATGCAGCATTGCAAAAAGCTTGGTTATGATCCATATTATTAGCTCTGCATAACGGTTTTGTTCCTTTTCTACATCTCTGTCCTTGCAGATAACAGCCTCCCCAATATCAGGGGTGTAATGAAAGTGGCTGCTGTGTTTAGCTACTGTTAATCCAAGCTGAACACTTTCGGCTGTCCCTCTCCACCAGGAAAATGGCTAGAAGACTTTTATTATACATGACTGTAAAATGCATTTATTCACTTTTAAAACCTCATGATGGTAATTTATTGATCATTTATTTCATAAATCTTAAGAATGTTTGGGGGACCAGAAGATTCCCTAAAGAAAGAATACAATATAGAAGAGACAGAGGAGGCTGCACTAGATAGAGTAAGACAGATGCAGAAATGTCCAAAGTGAAGAATAGTGAACACCTGTTTTCTCTCGGGTAACGTTCACACTGCTAACCTGCATCACATCCATTGTCCTGATGGACAGTATGTGAGCTTTAGACCTCTAAACATCCTATTAACAGTAACAGTTCGTCTGCCAATGTAAGCTCACAGAAGTAGAGGTTTTCAAGATAAGGATCTGAAACATATTGTCTCATAGAAATAAAAATACAACAGTTCTTTAAATCAGTGGATGACTCCCCTTTTTTGCATTTTGGACAACCTGAGAACTCGTAAGCCACCATCTTAAAAAAGCAACAACCATGTCAGTGACCCACACGTTCACAAGCCGAGATGAGTTGCCCTCAGCAGGCTACTATGACTAACCAGGAGAAAAGTCGAAGGACAAATCAATATTGATTTCTCTCAACACCTCCAACAAGCTGCAATCTCTGACCAGGACAAAAATAGATTTGGACTCAGGCGATGACATTTCTCTCTAAAAGCAACAAGAGGGCACAATTGCAGTGGGGAAAGGTGTAACCTCACAATGAGTTTCAGGTGCACATCTGGGTTGAGTATCCATTCTGCTACAGTGTCTTGATTGCTTTGAGAGAAGGAATACTTTTCTTCCAACTGTTGCAAAATCAGTCTGAAATGATAAGCCTGTTCCAAAAGTCAAACACTGTCCAATGTTTTCACTCTAAAATCAAAATTTCAGCAGCTGAGACATTTTTTCCTGCTAAGTGCAGCTCAAATCTGACGGTTTGTTTGGGACTTTGATGGTAAAGGAATGTCTGATCCGTGTTGACACGTCATAAGATCTGCAATTACAGTGAAAAGAGGTGCAAGACAGTCACAAATCGAGTGTGATATGAGTGCTGAACACACTTCATGGCTTTGACTCCTTTACTTGACAGTGCTACCTAGACTGTTAGTATTTATTGATCACTTGCAAGGTGTTAGGACACAGCCTCTCAACAGTAGGAGGGCTGGACATGACATTGCTAATACTGGCAATGGATTTTCAAAACTACAACATGATGTGATGTTTCCACTCTTGTATATTGTCAATATCAGCACAAGAACCTAAGCCAATGTCTCTTAATGTACTACAGCTTGTTAATGTGAGCTAAGTAAATTTTACAGAGGTTGCAGTTATTTTCGTCAAAAAAATACTTTTCATAGAATACAATCCATCCATCCATCCATCCATTTTCAACCACTTATCCTCAGCTGGTTCATGGGGCAGCAGGCTGAGCAAAGTATTCCAGGTATCCGTCTCCCCAGCAACGCTTTCCAACTCCTCCCAGGGGGATCCCGAGGCGTTCCAAAGCCAGACGAAATATGTAATCCCTCCAGCATGTTCTGGGTCTGCCCTGGGGCCTCCTACCGAACCACCTCAACTGACCCCTTTTCGACATGAAAGAGCAGCGGCTCTATTCCGAGCTCCCTCCGGAAGTCCGAGCTCCTTACCCTATCTCTAAGGCTGAGCCCAGACACCCTTTGGAGAAAACTCATTTCGGCTGCTTGTATCTGGGACCTCACTCATTTGGTCACTACCCAAAGCTCATGACCATAGGTAAGGGTTGGGGATGTAGATGGACCAGTAAATCAAAAGCTTTGCGTTCTGGCTCAGCTCTCTCTTCACCACGACAGTCCGGCACAGCCCCCGCATCACTGCAGACGCTGTGCCAAACCGCTGATCCATCCCACACTCCATTCTAACCACTCTCTCGTGAACAAGACCCGGAGATACTTGAACTCCCCCGCTTGGGGCAGCAACTCACTGCCAACCCAAAGAGTGCAAACCACTGTTTTCTGACAGAAAATGTTGAAAGTGAGGTTTGTGAATAATCATAAAAAAACAGGACAGTGTTACCAGCAAGAGATATTTGTATTGACTTTTTCAAATGGGTGTTTTGTGATTCCAACATGTATCAGATCCCCAGTCAAAAAGTCTGGACACACCACTGCATGATGGAATTCATCTCTTAATTTAATAATACTGACTGATATTGTGAACCTTAACCACACATCATTGATTCAGCTTTTCATGGATGTCCTCACTGACTGCATTTTAAGGCTTATTGGAGGTGACCACTGCCCCAAAATGTTCAAAATTCCACTATTTTTTCCCTTTCCTCTTTATTCCTTTAACTACACATAATTAGCCTTTATGTCTGTAAAAATTAATTTCCCTGATGTCCTTTTTCTTTAACCGTCAATTTTCAGTCTCAGAACTCTCATTAGCGATATTTATTAGCCACTGGTTTTGCCAGCTTTGTTTCGTTTTTACTGGCATTAAAGGTTTTAATAAGTATTGAATTTTGCCTTTGTGAGACCTGCAGATAGTGCTCCATGTTCTTCAGTGTTCTCTTCTATCCATCCATTTCCTGCCCTCCCTGCTCTCTCCGTTCTTCTTCACTTTCTCTTCTCATCTCTCCTCTTCCTCTGTGTCTCCCTTCTTATCTACCTCCTTCTCTTCAAGTCTTGTTTTCTCTGATCTGCCCTTCTCACATTTTCATTAGATTGGGTGTGGCCCTCAGGGACCCTAAATCCAATCCACTGCTCATATTCCCCCCAGAACTGCGTTGTAGCTTCACAGTTAAGATAAGAAACACATTACTGGAGCAACACACCCATAATGTAGACCCTCAGCTGAAATCATGGTTGTATGTTGACTTTTTATATATACAAAGAATTCATGTTCACATTGATATAGACCCTTTTAGGGCTTACTTTTCACTTTTGCTGTGAATAACTGTGAATGTGACATCTTGTTTATAGACCGTGTCGTGCATTCAACCAAACAGTTCTTCTCTTATACAAAGACAAAGGATACATGCTATCGTGACACACACTCATAATGTATGACGCAGGCCAACCTAAAACCATGGAAACAAACTATGTTTATCTGTATTGAATACAGATGCATTTTTGTGTGTGTGTGTGTGTGTGTGTGTGTGTGTGTGTGTGTGTGTGTGTGTGTGAAAGCATCTCCATCTGTGTCCAACTCTAGTCTAATGCCTGTTTACCTGTTGCCCCCACAGAAGATTTATGACTGAGATCTCAGGCCTGTGGGCATTAATAGACCGCTGCTTGCTGATAGTGTGTGGTATTTCAAAGCAAGAGGAGGAGAGAGGAGGTGTACTTTGAAAGAACATGAAATATGCACAAGTTGGAATCTATTTAAGTCTTTTTTTATGATGTACTTCAGCCCAAAAATATGATGATAATGAAGACAGTTGAAACACCTCTACAACTTGCCTTGTGTTGGTCTCAACACTCCCTAGTAATGTTATGGATGGTTAAGGTAATAGTGATGAAGATTATGATGTAATAAGAGTAGGAATGTTGATAGTGAGAGTAGATGATGATGATAATAATGATAATACCGATAAAATGATTGATGGTGACGCTGACGGAAGAGCTGCAACAATGAGTTGCTTCTTCAACAAGAAAATCAACCAACTATTTTGCTAATCAATTAATCATTTAATTAATTCTTAAACTGTTTTCTGATGTTATATGGATCAAATTATTTTTCAATGTATCAAGATTATTGATTAAGAAAATAATTTACACAGCCCTGGATAATGGCAATGGAGCCCAGTCACCAAAGGGAAATGCTGGCATTGAATGTTTTAGCAACATCTTACATTTGTGCATTTTATACCTGCTAAAGCCATTTCTAGCAAGTCGTAGTTTCCTATTAATATTTTTTGAGTCACTTTACTGTGCCACCTGAGCTGGCATGTCAAGAACCTTTCATTAAAGGCAGGTGTGCTGGAGCGTGAAGCGTGGAAGACACCACGGGGCTGCAGTCTTTAACGGCTGTATATTTGGTTAGTCTTAGTTTTATTGTACGATGAAGCCGTTTAATACCCTGTTGATTTGAACTTTGTTTTGTAAAGGCCTGTTGATTTGGGGAATGTTTGTTTGGGGTTTTTTGTTCTCATTTTTTAAACCCAACAGTCAAGACAATCAGTTTGTAGTATCATCCTGCAACTCTCCATACATCATGCAAATCAGTCAACTCTTAAACCAACTAAAGCTCCTGGATCGTCAAACAGTGAGCAAAATTAAACCAAAGACAGTGAGTTTATCATATCTCCCATTATAATATCTATCATACCAACGTTTCTAAAGTTATGTATTATAAGAACTGACTTCATCATTGCATACTACTGTTCAAGACCAACAGACAACAAAATCGATCGTTTTTCAGCAAGCCATTGCTGTGTTTTCAGCAGCTTCTTAGCCAATAAACGTGGGTGTTTTGTAGCAACATGTCACTCCATTTCTACCACAGATAGTGCCACACGAAGTGGTTGCTTTTTACCAGGACATCCCTGCATTTCCAAGCAAGTGTTTTGTACCAAGACATAGCTGTGTTTCCAGACGGGATTGTGCCACCAAAAGCAGGTATTTTAAGCCAAAAAAATGTTCCTTTCCTAACCACAACAAAGAGGGTTTGTGCTTAAACCTAGTCACACATTAATGGTGTTGTTGACACGTAAAAAGTTTTGACATATCTATTACATAGTAGTGTACAAATGTATCCATGGTTTGCAGAAACGTAGAATGCCACCATTTATTCTGCCAATGGAGTTGAGCAATGACAATGTGGATCATAAAGATGATAATGAAGGAGAGAATGTTGATTGGAACAGAATGATGATGATGAAGGTAGGGGTGGGGAAGATAAATAAGATGGTGATTCTGACACTGATGAAATGGTGGTGATGATGATGATGATGGTTATGACAGGAAGAAAGATGAAGGTTGTGGTGGAGGTGATGGCAATGATTAAAGGAATAACAATCACAAGGATGATTGTGAGAAAGGTGATAAAAACAGAAGCAATAATAATAAGACTGATGCTGATAACATTAGAAATGATGATAATGATGATAAAAGCAGCAGGGATCAGGGTTGTTGACAAAGATGATGATGAAGCTCAGTGTCTGTTTTCACTCTGTCCTGTCTTAATATTTCGTCTAAACCCTGTAAAACTTGGCGCCTCATCCAGCAGCCCGCAGCGCTGCTCTGGCCTCCCCTATCCCGGCACGGCACTGCACTGCACGGCCAAATGAGTCACGCACGCACCACCATCACAATGAGATGCATAAACGAATTTATCCACGTTGCGCAGCGACTGGGAGGCAGAGAGGAAATCTCAGTGGAATCAAAACAAATCACTGCTGGATGGCCATTGGCTCGCTTGTCACATTGCATCAGTCATGATTGCTTTCACGGCGGCAATCATCCGTCATGTCTTAACGTGTGTTTAGTCTGTGGGGCCGCCCGGTAATAACAGGGGAGGAGGTGAAGAGGAGGAGGAGGAGGAGGAAGGTTGTAACGGGGTCGCCTGTCTCAGTGAGGGTGTGTTCCCGGTGGCCAGATGGGTCGACGACCGTCAGTCCGAGATAATCCTGATCAGTCGGTGAGATGACAGCGAGTAAGATCGGGGGACCCGGAGCTTTGTGCGTCAGTGCGCATTGGAGAGGCGATAAATCAAACGACTGCCAGAGAGCGCTGGTGTAGGACGCCATCTCTCCCTCTCTCTCATCTCTCTCACTCCCCCTCTCACGCCCCTCTACCCCTTCGCTTTCTCATCTTCCCTCCATCTCCATGACTCTTTCTTTTCTATCCCCCACCGTCTCCAAACGCGCACACCGCTGCTGCTGCTGCTGCCGCTGAAGGAGGTTTGAATTACGAGGCTGAAACAGACCACATAGCCTCCTTCCCTCTCCTCCATCCTCACTTATGTAAAACCTATCGAAACAGTCACATTGATATGGAAATTGATAATTCAGGCACAGGCACTCTTGGTTCGCGCGCGCAACACGCTTCTCTCTCTTTTTTTTTTTCTTACAGCGATCAGTGCTGCACACTATCTTCTCCATCTCTGCCTGTCTGTCTCTCAGCAAACTACACACGCGGACTCTGTGATGATGGAAGTGACTACACACACAGGCACGCACGCACCCATGCAGAGATCGCCGCTGCGCACACACACAAGCAGCAGCTGCCTCCTCCGTGTTTTGGCACCGAGCAACTCCAGCAACACCTCTCCCCGCTCTGAACGCATCAGCCCGGGATCCGCAGGCTGAATACAGACCGGACGGTCCGCCTGATCACCCCAACAGCTGTCCTGCACTCCTTAATATTAGAACACACACATGCTGTGAAGCGATAGCAACAAATCTGACCTTTTGTCATCTCTCTAAGATTGGTGACACTAGTCAGTAGGTCGCGCCGGCAACAATTTGTCCTAATCTCTTCACCCTTTCCCCTCTTTCTCTTTTCTTAATGTTTTCTCCTCCTCTGCCTCTGCTTCTGTCTCCTAAGTGTCTGAGTATTGGACCCTCCCCAACAACGATCCGGGACAGACCGTCCAAGCAGCTACTACAAGAGGAGCAGGTGCATATTGGCCACATAAGCACATTTGAAGCTCCACCAGATCTCCCCGCGATCCACAGGACCACAGCCTCTCAACGTGGCAACATGCGTGTCTCCAGTGCGCACACCAGTGAACCCCACAAGTGCAGAAGGCACCCCAACACTGACAGCTGAGCCCAGCTTTACTCAGCACGGCGAGCTTTGACTTGTCTTACCTTGATCGGAGTCTTGATCAGGGGAGGAGAGGAGAGGCAGCATGCAGCTTTACGGTCCGTTCTGCAGCGGCACAGACGGGGAAAGCGAAGAGTATTATCCCTGGACAGCGGCGGAGGTCCGTGCGTGCCAGCAGAGAGAGAGAGAAGGGGAGAGAGTGTGTACGCAAGAGGAGGGATGAGAGACAGAGGCGGGCTGATGGAAGAGAGAGAGAAGGAGGGAGGGAAGGAGAGGGAGAGTGAGAGGAGGTGGCACAGTCCGACAGAGGGGTGATGTTGAATCGGGGCAACAGCCGCTCCTGATTTCATATGAGTGACACAAACCTGCAGGATACACTGAAAGGGAAAACACACACACAAAAAAAGCCTTTGCATGTGTTTTTTAACTTGATGTCAGTGATCAGCAGCCTGTTTTAAAAATGTCAGGTGTGCATCATTAAAATGCCAAAGCAAGCCTCATTTAAATATCACATATTCCCAGTGGGACTTCACGCATCTGTGATATTCTCCGTAGAGTTTCTGGCGACCTTGTATTAATTGTGCTATTTTTATCTCTGCCCAGAAAACCATAACTAGCCTTTCCTGTCGTGAATATTATAAGCTTGATTTTTACTCCTACTGTGACAGCAATTGTCAGAATATTTGCAGTATTATAGCTCTGTTTCTGGTCAGTCTGCCCACAATGGCACTTATAGATGAAAGCAGCGCCTATAATGGCTCCAATCTGTAGATATTAAGAATTATGGGAGGGTGCGCTGCAGCCCACTCGTCTCTCCAGAGGTGGTAATTACATAATGTTTAGACTCACACAGTATGTTGAGTTCCGGTTAAAAGTGGGCAGCCACTCGCCGGTCTATCTCCCTCCATCACTTGTGCAAGTTATTGCCTCCCCATGCAGCGGCGCGCAGCTGCTTTCCAATCTGGGCACGTAGCAACGCGCCTCAAAAGTGCGCGCCCATGCGAAGGGGCAGGGAGACAGGCTCTAACACACACACACACACACACAGATATACACACACACAGGCAGAAGGAGAGAAAAGGGGGAGATCCAACTGTGCAGCTGACGTCATTGCCGGTCAGCTTGAGAGGTATTGATTTGGTGCTGTGTAATTTGTTCATGAGTATTTTGGGGCATGTGTGTGTGTGTGTGTGTGTGTGTGTGTGTGTGTGGGTGAGTGTGGACAGTGGAAACAAGGGGAACACAAAAGTCAGTAGTTCTCGACCACCCCTGTGTCTCTCTTATCTTAACCCAGTGATGGAGCATCTCACCCAGGCACTGACTCCACATCTGCTTCATGAAGGAGTCATACAGCAGCAACGCTTGACTGAATTCCATCACATATCTTGTGACATAGAGGTCTTTGTTAACAGGGAGAATGGGGTCATTTGAATTCAGTTAAGAGAACTTAATTTCAAGAATCAGCTCATTTAAATCACACACTAAAAAGACATCTTCACTTATCTCTACTGGAAGCCATTTGCTCGGGTTATGAGATCTCCACCTCTGAGATTTCTGCTGCAGCTAAGGCTGGGTTTCCAACCAGGCAGAGTGGACAAATGCCCCGGCACAGGGGGCCTCTAAAGCCCTGGATTCACTCCATGTATATTGTTTTGTTTTGCGAATTTGTTAGATAATTTGCACCATTAAAGAGCAATATCAACTCGTGAGTCCTGCATTATTAGATAATTTTTTGTCCCAGTCTCACCATGGAACCCTGTGAATCTACAAAATCTAATTTTAAGAGCTTTAATATTTTAGTTTAAATCGTGCTCACATGGTGCATATTCATAATTAAGTTGCATTTAGTCACGACCGCCATCAACTACCACACGTTAAGAATTAAAGTAACAGTGAACATATTCTCACTCCCAACTCGTCACGTATCACCATTTGTTCAGTGGACTTTTGAAGTCTATATATGATGTGCTAGGTATTCAGGTTGCGTCTGTTGTTGACATACTGGGATGCTGTGTCAGTGTACGCCTGGTACAAGCACGGTGTCTTTTTAAAATACACTTCAGTTTAACAGGAAATGTACAGTTTCTACTGGTTAGATGCATAAATTTATTCTACTTATCCTGTTAGGGGCTGGAGCCTATCCCAGCTGACACTGGGTGAGAGGCGAGGTTCACCCTGGACAGATCACCAGACTATCACAGGGCTGACACATAGAGACAGACAATCATTCATGCTCACATTCACACCTACAGGCAACTGAGAGTCACCAATTAAACTGCATGTCTCTGGACTGTGGGAGGAAGCCGGAGTACCCAGAGAAAACCCACACTGACACAGGGAGAACATGCAAACTCCACACAAAGGGCCCCCCCGCCCCTGGGTTCAAACCCCCCACCCCCTAACCCAATCTTGCATCCTTCTTGCTGTGACACAACAATGCTAACCACTGCACCGCGCCACCTAGATGCATACAGTCCTTTCAAAAATAAATCACATCAGTAAAACACATCGTATTTAAGTTTATTGTAACAAAAACAGGTGGTTAATTTTAGAAAAAAAAAAACATCATGGTTTGGCTCAACATTCATACAGCCCTATAGAGACTTACCAGTTCAAGTTACATTGTTGTCCGGCGTGTGAAGCTAGTCAGGTTTCCATCCGAATGTCTCGAAATTTTTGAGCGAATTTAATGAAAATGCTCAAAAAGAAAATGCAACTTTATGCCCGTTTCCATTTGTTATTATTTTGCGATTATTGAGAGGAGAGTGCGCCATGAGATGACGTCATCAGAGAGCGTCTCTCTGCCACAAAACAAACAACACACTCGGCTGACAGTCAACAACTGATCATGGACAGATTCCTGATCGACCTGTCGGCGTTTGGAAGAACTCTGGTCACCATTTTGTCAGCATTCACCACGCACCGAGCCATCCTGAAGAAGAGACAACAAGGAAGAATTTTAATGTTAAGAGTACTGTCGGAAATAGCTGGAAGGAGACCACCGCGTACCACCAACGTATACGTGTGACGTGGTATCCGGTCCAGTCATCGTTTATCCGCAAAACCTGTTTCCATAGCAAAAAGTCATACTTTCCTTTTATCGATACGCAGACAAATCCTCCCCCTCCAAGCGTAAAAACTTTTTTGCGAATTTTCTGCCTTTTTTCGAATTTCTAGCGTTTCCATTAATGTTTATTTTCGCTATTTTTGAAAATTCGAATAAGAATAGGTGGATGGAAACCCTATTACTGACACCTTCTGGTGGTGTTATAAACTGCCGCAGTGAATCCACAGCGAAAGAATGGCTTTTGTCGTTGGTGTCAGTCTTGGAAATCACTGACCAAGCAGCTGTATTTTCATGACTTCAGAATGAGAACGGCTTGGTGAAGTCACTACCTTTTGCAGAATATGCTAACACAACAGTGATAGAGCATTCGGCCTACTGATGAATGTACTGCAATATTTATATATTTTAAGTATTATGAACACTTCCTTTTGCTGTAGCTTCACATTAAAAGTATTTAACTGGTGAAACGTGTTGACTTTTATTACAGTCACAGGAAAGGCAATTTGTTTTATCACTTATCACTGTCGTTCATTAAAACTGTGCCTACAAAACAAGTCAACGATCATTTTCAGCTATTTTTGACAGTGGATCAGTTTGAAATATTGCAGGTTGTAATGGAACAGTCAGGAGCAGCCACAGTGAGCTGTTACATGAAGAGCTGCAGGCGACAGGCTGCACACCTCCAATTTAGCGAGGTACCAACTCCTTTCACTGTGCCCTGCTGTCCACACTGTTGCAGTGTAAAATAAGATCACGGCTGCTCACAGAATGATGGGAGAGGGCCAATTATTGCCTGACTTCTTTATTAAAATGACTATAGTTCTTTTGCTCCCACCAGAACTCTCTAACCTGCAGTAGTAAACAGCATCTGTTGTTACAACCAGTAACTACAGGTGTCGCCAAATCAAGTAGAACTGAAATCTCTGAGATTGACACTTCAATTCAGCACAGGATTGTTGGTTGTACTGGACTTAATGGGAATTGGCAAAAGGGTACATTGGTGGATTGGTGGGCGCTGAGTCAGACAGGCTCAAGAGTTAAGGGACCCCCAGCTGAATTTAAGTGCAGCCATTGCTGCAAGTCCAACACAACAGGAAAGTATTTTTCCAAATACAGCGTTGCACTTATTGAGGACAGTCCACAGACTTCACTATGGACAGTTTTCCCTGTTTGCTACCTCAGTTTGTTTCAGATTACCTCTGAGGAGGAACCTTTACATAATTAAAGGGTCAAATTAAAATCATTAGTTATTTCATCCTAATCATGGAGACTTGCCCTCCACTCTGTGCTGTAGTTTTCCTTGTTTGGTGTTCATATTAAGCAGTTTCTTCATGTGTTCTTAACTGGTTTAGTCATCAGTCCAGATGTACACTTGTCCTCAGTTTATTTCATTACATAACTCCTGCCTTGCATAATTAAAGGTTACCAAACTCTATCCAATAAGAGTTATATGAGTCGATGTGACTTTTGCAAACAGTTCCTGATTTGCGTGTAAATGAGAAGCATGAAGATAAATTAATTAAATTATTTAATGTTTGTAGCTGTTTGTCACTTCAGACACTTTCAGACCAGACCAAATCAGTAATCACACACTCTGGGATTTTTTTTTTTAGTATCAGAATCAAGAATTTGTCTTTATCATTAAAACAAGTACTTCATTTGATATCTTTTTTTTTAAATGCCCATCATATGATGGAAGAATTCAGTTGTGTAAAATACCACCAGACCCATAGGCATGTAAGAGCCACACTTCTAAACGTTTTGGTGGCATCTTGACACGTTTAACTGCCAACTCTATCAAATATACCGTGCTTGACTTCACCACACTCAAGATAGCTGATGCAGTCGTGGGCAAATCACATATTGCATTAAAGTAAGGAACACTTGTGGTGATTTGTTGCAAGCAAAACCATACAAAGGTCCAATCTCAATACACCCTTCACTTAGCCTTTACTCCTGCGTTTTGTGCATTCACGTCTAGGGATAGGTTGTACCAATTCTTGTTGGGATAGAGGGGTAGATTGGACATGGCCCTCCAAATGGAGGTTTTTAGAGGCACACTTCAAACTGAGTGTTACAAGAAACCATCGGCAAGATGGCTGTTGAGCAACTAAAGAAATGTTTAAAATTTTGATAATAAATAATTTAAAATTACATTAATCATTGTGTTGTCTTAGTTTAATGTCATTTCAATGGATTATGGTTCGTTTCTTTAAAACAAGTATAAAAGAAATCGCTAATATGCCTATTGTCTTGGTAGCAAACTACTGTAACTAGCTACCTAATGTTACATTGTTAATGCTACTTTTTGCACAACAGTCCCACATTTTGACATATTTCCATTCTCCAGTTTGATGGCATATGATCCTCAAAATTTAACTTAAGTCCTGCAGCAAATTTGCTGCACTTGTTACCGCTCCTCTAGTATCGGTGCAGACTGGCAGGGTAGGAGCACAAGTTGCTAATGTTCGCCTACAGAACACCAGTTGTGACTGTTGAACTTCAATATTCCACACATTGGTAGCTGTGTTGTAATTCTGATTGAACATTAGTCTCCCTTAATTACATTTACTCTCTATAAACTGCTGTGTGGACAACATTTGTCCATCAATTTACTTAAAACTGAGTTTGAGGAGATGAATGTTTTTGTCACTTTTATGGACAAAAAGCAAAATGTAAATCCCACAGCGGTCAGCTGACTGTGTGAAACCTAAGTTGTAAACATATTGCAAGTGTCTTGAATACTGCAAAAGAAAGGCTATAGCCTGTGCAAAAGAAATCACAGCATATTCATAATGTAAGACAGCACTCCTTGTGTCTGTTTACATAAACGCCAGTACTGACAACTACTCATAATGTATCAGAGTCTTGAGGGGTTGTCCCATTTCATGGGGGAAGTTTTCAACCACCACCCCTTGAAACTTTGTTACAAGGTGCAAGATGACACTCAAAAACAAAGGGTAGCAGTAAAGATTGGGCAAAATAGGCATTTTTTTCTAGATTTTGGTATAAAAGTATCAACACAGTTATCATTTGACTGGAGAAGTTTTGATACTACTTGGTACTGGGCTTTTTTCCTTCAACACCCAGCCCTAACACAGACAACAGCTATCATGGTACAAAGATCACAGGATCTTATGGGTCATCATATTTTATTCTAACAGAGCAATGCTCTTCAGTTGTAAAACATGTCAATATATTTCACATGAAAGTGACAAAAAGTAAAGTCACACAGAAGTAAGTGTTTCAGCCGATAGACCATCATCAACACAAGTTAGACCATTAAAATCTAGAGGCTATAAGACAAAGAGTAATGGGCAGTCAGAGGAAGGTTAATGAAAAGGAGATGTCCTTCATGAACTCATCCACTAGTTGTGGCCAAAAGGCCTACAGACATCCCCGAAACATTACAAGAAGAAAGTGCGAGGCATAAAATAGACAGTAAACTACACACAAGATTTTCATTTTGTACAACACCTGCAGCATTCAGTCAGCTTTGTCCAATATGTCAGTTTCACTACCTTTTACAGTGTGAATCTGGCTTTTATTTGGGCCCATCTGTCATGATATATAGACTAATTGTAGTGTAATTGCCGTACATTTGTTTGTTTTAGGTGAGCAATAACGCTGGAGAGGAGTTTCATGGCCTCTGCATTTGTCTAGTGATGGGGGCAATTTCCCAGAGCTTCCTGGCTGCTGCTGATAAATGAATGCAGGGAGGAGAAGAGGGCTCAGGCTCATACGGTCACTGTGAGCTGGCTTATGGAACATGTTTATAAATGGACAGTGTTTAGAGCGTTCCAATTAAAGTAATGGGTGACTTTTTACTTATCTTACAAAGAAGTAGGAAAATTAAAGGTACATCTAAATCACAGCAAGATAAGTACTGAAAATGTTGCTGTTTTTTCAATCTTGTGGACCAAAATGTAAAATTAACACAAAAGATCATGAATTAAAAAGATATTTGCAGATGATGTGGTTCTGTTGGCTTCACCACAACGTGACCTCCAGCATGCAGCTGAGTGTAGTGTGGTCAGGATCCCGTTCACTGTATATATGTATTGTGTTAGGGATTATTTTTTATGGCATTGAGGGTGGTTATTGCTGTTAGATAGAAACTGTTTTTGAGTCTGTTTGTTCTTAATTTGATTGTCCTGTATCGTCTGCCTGATGGCAACAGTTCAAACATGGAGTGTCCGGGGTGGGAAGTGTCCTTCGCAATGTTCTGTGCTCTTTTGACACAGCGAGCACTGTGCAGGTCGTCCAGTGAGGGGAGGGGGCAACCGACGATCTTCTGGGCCATGTTAATGACCCTCTGGAGCGCTTTCCTCTGGGCTGCTGTGCAGCTGGTGAACCACACACAAACACAGTACGTTAGTATGGTCTCTATGGGGCACCGGTAGAAGGACACCAGCAGTCTCTGTGAGATGTTATTCTTCCTGATCACCCTCAGGAAGTGTAGTCTCTGCTGGGCCTCTTTCAGCACCTCCGAGTTGTTCACGCTCCAGGTCAGGCCCTCCTCGATGTGGACACCCAGGAAGCGGAAGTCCGACACCCTTTCCACACAGTCCCTGCTGATGATGAGTGGTGGAATGTCAGTTTTTTTTACTCCTGCAGTTGATCACCAGCTCCTTGGTCTTTGATGTGTTGAGGAGCAGGTTGTTCTCACTGCACCACGCTGCCAGATGTTAAACCTCGTCTCTGTAGGCAGACTCACACCCCCCCCAGAGACGAGCCCCACCACCGTAGTTTCGTCCGCGAACTTCACTATGATGTTGTTGTGGTGGGCAGAGGTGCAGTCATGTGTGTAGAGAGTGTACAGCAGGGGGCTCAACACGCAGCCCTGTGGGGAGCCGGTGCTGAGGCTGAGGCCGTAGATGTGTGATGGCCCACTCTCACCCTCTGGTTGCGACCAGTGAGGAATCTGTTGATCCACATGCAGGTGGGGTGTGGAATGCCCAGATCCTCCAGTTTGTTCACCAGTTTGTGAGGGAGGATGGTATTGAATGCAGAGCTATAGTCCACAAAGAGCATCCGTACAGTTCTGAAAAGTGTCCAAATGGGCAAGGTTCCATCCACCAGCTGAGCCAACAGCAGGTACCTATTTTTATATTTTAGTTTGGCTTCATGTTCAGTTTTACACAATTTATTTTTGAGATATGACTTCTGACTATTGCCAAGCGGCAACCTCCAGGGTTGAATAATGAAGCCAATGTGGAAGTGCCAAAAACTGCAGTTTCTTGAATGGCCACTTGGGGTTGGCTTTAGAAGCGCATCAATCCCCGTAGACCCCCATGTTAAACTATCCAACTTTGCAGCATAAAAATACATGTTTACAGCCTGGTACAAAAAAATGGTTTTGGTCTCTACAGCTAGCTTCCCCATTCGTGACAGCTGCTTATATAACTCACCAGTTTACATTTTGTAGCTAAAGCCACTATTACGGTCTATGGGTATTGCCCACCTTCATTCAGAAGTAGTCTCTTGTTCAAGTGGACTACAAATATTTGTATCTTCAAGGACCTATGATTTGCCCCATGACTTTTGAATGTGCACTTTTTATTAAAGGATTTTATCAAGGTTTTAATTATTGAGATGAGCACGTGTGACAAAGGCTATGCCTCTTCGATACGAATCATTTTTTTATTGTCATAATGATAAAGATGCTTTGTGAACACCTATATCTTAATTCCTTTTTTTACTATAATAGCTGTATACTTTTTAAATTATTTGAAATTAAAGCCTTAGGTTGGGCTCATTAATTGTACAGTCTTATCAGCACTGTTGTGTCAGATAGCACTTTCTGTGGTTTGGGGACCACGAAAGAAGTGCTTACAGTGCGTAGGGGGAGGGGGAGGTAGTCCATGCCCCTCAAATACTTTTATCCAAACCACAACCCAGTATAATGAGTGTATACATAGTATTGTCTTGTCCCGAGATGTTTATCCCCCATGCTGAATCAGTGTAGGCTTGTGATTTGAGATAATAAGACCACAGACAAGCCTACTCTCTGTTCATTATGAGGCAACTAGGTGGGTTACTTTCATTCTTTGTAATCCCATGAAATGACTTTAAACGCTTGTTCTACAATTTGAAAGAGACAGCAATAGAAAAAGAATCCACGGAGAAATAAATTATTTCATTATGTTTCTCTCTGCCGTGAAATTGAGGCAAAGACAAACTGCCAGAGCAACAACATTTTTGGGGAACGTAAAATTGGGCACAGTGTACAGCTACAGTTAGATAAACAGCATTTGAATACAATAAGTAGGTGGTGTCTCATTTTTCTTTTTCTATTTCATTTCTTTTCTATCATTATGTGTCTATATATATGTATATGTTTGAATGTCCAAGAATAACCTGTCACTCTTTCTGGGATGTTTACTCATTTACTTCAGTTTCTTTCTGTCTTGGGATGCAGCCGGTGTCCACAGAGCTAAATAAAGCCAACCCCCTTTGGTCCTTATCCATAACCATCCGTGCTTCGATCGGCTAATTGTCCTCCTGGATCTCCTTCTTTTATCGACAGCTCTGACAATGCTGATATAGATGGTCTGCAGTGTTTAATGCATTTAAAAGTCTTCAAGCTTCCCACACTTTTGCCCTTTGCCCTGTGAGCACAATGGCTGCCTGCGCCACTGAACCATGATCGAAAGGGGGATTCGATTGTCCGCATCCGCCAAAGTTCAGCACAGGAGAGATGTTAAGATGACCTTTGTCCCAATGGGAAAGGCTGGATGAAGCACCAAGGGAGTATGATTTATATATTCAAAGAAAATCCTGCTCTCTTCTGTTCTTGCTGCTTCTGTGTTTGCAGATAGGATCAGAAAATTCATCTACAGTGTTTAAAAAGACTTTTAAAATTGGGCTGCCTTAACTAAATCTTGAAGAAGAACATAAGGTGTGAATAGTGCAAATGACTGAATCAATGATTAGTGCAGTGGTAGTATGACTGTATAGACATATATATGACGACAGACAGACAGACAGATAGATAGATAGATAGATAGATAGATAGATAGATAGTCAGGCCATTGTGCTGAGGAAGACTGAAGTCTGACTGAATCTCAGTATGTAAACATCTCATCCCACGCATATTATTCAGCAACCCCTTGGGCTGAAGAGCAAGAAGATCCATCATCCCTCCAAGTTTTATTCAAATCAGACCGGTGGTTGAAGTTATTATGGCTTCTCACGGCTGTTAATGAGACTGAAATGTGTAGAGTGTTTTAACAAAGCAAGAGACCATAACACAATACATCATCTCTCCGAGCTTTGACAAAAACACACCAGTAGTGTCAGTAGTGTCATGTTAAGTTAGGAAAAAGTTAGAAAACATCCTCTTCACTCCAGCTGATACAAATCCATACCTTCTTAACTAAATAACAACCCTGCTTCGACTTCTCTTTTCTGTCTTGCCTTTTCTCCTTGCCTTTTCATTTTCTATGTATTTATCTGGTATATTGCCAGTGTGTTAGTTTTATCCTTGTAAATATGCTCGCTCTGAAGTACATCTAAGAGCCGGAGCCCTGGGAAATGCGACAGAAGGATTATAAGATGACAGTGATCTCATTAATCTTTGTTCCCTGTTCTTCCTTTATTATGTTTGTCCTTGTCTGTGATATTTGTGACTGTGATGTGTAGGCCAGAATGGGGATGTGTAAGGGTAAGCGTGATGTAAATATCTGATGTTTTTGTTTATTGCTCTGTGTGATGGTGCATTGGGTTGGAACGGGAATATTTAAAGGGCCAACAAGGAACAGGACCAGCAGCAGAATGCTATCACACTCACAGACAATAAGGATTTTCAGATCGAACAGTTATGGGGATTCCCTGAGAGGAACTGTATACCGAGGAGCTCCCCTGAGAATGACATACCTCTATGGTCTTTTTTTTGTTTGCATTTGTTCCGCTTATAGGAACACTGAGGTGACGTCTTGTAAGCCGGCTGGTGGTTGGTATGGCTTTGGTAAAACTTTGGCTTCAACAAGTCAAAATCACATTGTATTTCCACTGACTGATCAGTTAGGACTTGTTACAATCCCTGGAGTTTCAGCATGCTTTGTGCCAGAGCATAGGTGTTTCGGCTGTGACCACCCAGCAAAGCCACCCCCAACACATCATCAGTTGTGCACCTCAACATCATCACAAGACACCCTCCGTTGAGGCAAACCATCACAGGCTGATCAGGCCTGGGTGTGTGTTAGAAGGCTGGCTTCTCTGTGGTCACCTAGGGGCCCAGACAGGATCCTTTCTCTTTGGCCATAGCCAATGACTGCACCTCTCAACTGTATTGGCCAGATCCTTGACCACTTTCCTCCGGGCCTGCCCTTGAATCCCGATTTCCTTGAAGAGCCCAGTGGTGGATCTTGCGACGAAGCCTCTGCACCCCACCTCGAGTGGTCACATCTCAGCTTTCTAGCCTCTAGTCACCACTTCAGTTACAAGGTCAGCGTAGTGCAATCTCTTGCTTTAAAACACGTCCTCCATGGCATCCGCCTAAGAGATAGTTAGTTCTATGAGGAAAGCACGCTGACAGGATTTCAACCTATCAGTAAATCCTGGCCTTCACTGTCGGTCCATTTGACTGTGTTTTCTTTCATATTTCTTTCATTAGGAGCTGTTGTTTGTGTTTTTAAAGATGGAAATTGCCAGTTCTGCATTGACGGTGTTCAACCAATCACCATACACTTGCGTCAATCATGGTTCCTCTTTGCTGGTAGACTTTGAAATAAGAACTAAAATGTCCCTTGAAATGGCATTTAAGGAATTACACAATTAACAAAAAGGGGGGTTCTTAGAAGTAGGTTCCTAGAACTATGAAAAATTTCCTCCACTCCAAAACCACCTAATGCTAATGTTCCTGTTTGTTTGTTTTTATTTTGTAGATTCACTTGTGTCATATCTACTTATTTCAGTCTTTGTGTGTTTCTCAGCTGTAGTTTGTGTCAGCCCTGCCCTGATTAGTTTCACTCACCTGTTCTTACTCCACCAATTAGTACCTTTCCCTGCCCTGCACCAGCCTCATTAGTCCTTTCCTGCTCCTGAGTTTTTCCCAGCCAATCAGCTCCCTGCTTGATCCTCTGCCTCATCACTTTATTCCCTTCATCTGAGCTTTCTCCACCTGCACTTCATCCCCTCATCAGACTAGTTTGTATTTAAGTCCTGGTTTTCAGTTCGGTCTTTGTTGGATCCTTGATTTGGTTGTGTGATGTTCAGTTGCTGTTTCCTGGGGGGAAAAAAAAAAAAAAGTGCTCTTTTGGAGTTCTTGTAATCTGCTGTCTCCTGCATTTGGGTCCACCTTCTCCACACCACATCACACAAGTAATATTTACAAGGTTCACTATGTAGTTTGGCTTGTTAGCAAGCTGTATTGCACGGGTATTGAACATAGACACATTTAAACATGCTGGTGGTTCCAGATGAAAAGCCAAAGGATCACCAATGTCTGGAGAAGTTATCTCCTTTGGACTTTAAATATCTGTAGCAAATTTTATGGCAAGCCATACAATAATTGTCAAGATAGTTCCAAAAAATTCAAAAAAAAAAAAAAATTCAAGCTCATATTTACATTAGAAGGTTAAGTCAAGGGTTGAGCAAAGTGGGTAGGATTTGTCCTGTGGAGAACATGAATGTGTGTGCCAAACTTATGATTTCAAATCATCCAACATCTGTTGAGACATTTCCCTCTGAAGGAAAATGATCTAACTGTTGGTGAAACTGAAGAAAACAGTGGGGCATCATCAAAGTTATTAAAAAGTGACTATTCATCATCTGGAAAACAGGAATGTCCATACATAATGTTGTACCAAACCCCTCAGTGACGATTCTGAGTTGGTGGTGGCACTAGAGGAAACAGAGAATCACCAGAGAAAGATTCATCCCAAATGACCGTAAATGTTTGTACCAAGTTTCTTGTCATTGCATTTAATAGCTGTTGAGATATTTCAGTCTGGACCACAGAGGTCGATCCACAGACAGATCAACACTGCCTTCCACATTAGAACGTGTTGTTAGTGTGACTAAAGTAATAAGCAGAAGCAGCCAAGAAGTGTATTTTTTTTCGGATTCTGCAAAACAGAGCCAAAATGCACCATCCCTCCAGCTAACCTCCACAGAGCAGTGCTGTTAGAGATGTCACCTGAGATATCACATGTGGTAAATGAACCTTCACAGCCTGACCTCCACCCTCACATAGGGGACAACTGTAGCGCAAAGTAAGTCATTTTTCAGTAGTGCCAGACTGTAGCAAGAGCCACCTGTCACCTTTATTCTGCTCTGTATGTACTCCTTGGTGTCCTTTCTTTGTCAAAGTGGAGGAAAATTCTCCAAATATCCCTAGCAATCTCTTCACTATCTCATCACACGCTCAGTGGGCAGACAGGGGGCTTTGTGACTGTGACTGTTTTTCCATCAGTGAGGATTACCTCAGTGCCTCCACCTTATACAGGCAGGGATATGTGAAAAAAATCTGTCTGAAGCTCCCACAAGAAGCGAGATGTGTTTAGTACATACACACTTTGCCCGCTAGTGCTGATGGAATTACTGTATACAGGAGTCGGCTACAACTAAGAATACCCATATAATATCATGCAACTCAGTACTACAATACCGCAGTGTACAGCCTCTAAAATTCCTGCAGAGTTCAATCAGCACCCGGCACAGTCTCAATGAAAACTCAACAATGTAAGCCTCTCAGAGATAGTAATATTGCAGGTCTGATGTATTGGATCCCATCATTTTGCCACTATGTATCACCTGCACTTTACCGCCTAGGAATTAGCATTTCAATTCCAACTGGAAAAGTTAACATACTCTGAAGCTGTGTCCAAAATCACTCCCT
The DNA here is from genome assembly GCA_019142605.1 of Cephalopholis sonnerati. NCBI lineage: Eukaryota > Metazoa > Chordata > Actinopteri > Perciformes > Serranidae > Cephalopholis > Cephalopholis sonnerati. Next base: position 42,601,248 of record JAGQAX010000003.1, read on the forward strand.
GTTTGCTACCTTGTGCATTACATTTACTTGCTGCCATTGTGTTTAAGCATCTGAAATCTCAGTATAAAAGTCTAGATGGGGACACACATTACTGTTATTGAGCTGAGAATAAAAATGATGTGGGTATGAGGTGTGATCAGACCAAGTTGGACTGCCTAGTCACCAGAATAAAATTCTGCCATTGTACATTACTGCAAACCACATATATGTAACATTTGCATGTTTCATACATAGCCTACTATATTAAAGTGACATAGTTTAGATCAGTGGTGGGTCATTGCCCAAAAGTGGGTTGCGGGTCCATTATGAATGGATTGCAGGTGCCTCACAAACATGTCACATTTGTACAACAAAAACACCAGAGCTTTTTTTGTATCATGAAGTTCCGCTTCCTGCTATAGAGTGAGTGACTAACGTACAGCTACTTGACAGAGGCAGCAAACTAGCTCAACAACATGGCTAAACGCAAGTATGACACTGAATGTATTAAATGTAGATTACATGTACAAGTACATGAGCTGAGTTTCCCATCAGGATGACAACGGGATGGTGGCCAAGACAGCTACCAAGCAGCAGACAGCAGCAGACCACTGTTCAAGACCAACAAACGACAAAAGCAGGCATTTCTAATGTCACATCTGGAAACTTCTTGCCAGGTTTGTTGCGACAAAACCAGGTATTTGAAGTCCAAACATGATGTTTTTCTCACCCTAACCAAGTGAGGTTTTTTGTGTGTGACATACATCACACACTGCACATTACCACAGAGTTGTCACAACACTTAACTTTGAAACTGAAGGAAAATGGGAATTTGAACCAATTTACTACATGTAAAATGTACAAATGTTACATAGCCATGGTTTGCTATGGCTATGGCTAGTTTTTTTTTGGTGTTGAGTTGGATCAGGTCTGTTTCAACTTCAGTAGTTAGTTTTGATGGTTGGAAGAGTTAATCACACAATGTGTGGTGTTTTCTAACAATGTACTGTGTAAGAATTGGCTTAAGGCTTATCTTCATCTAGTTTTGATCTAGTTACTGCCCCTCACTCTCATTAAGATTGTCTTTTAGAAGCAGGTTATTGACCACTATAGTTGAGCATTTCCTGAGAGAGCAGGAGAAATACAAATTAAAACAAAACTGGTCAAAAATGTTGAGCAAACAGCAAACCGATGTAGTGTGTGTGTGTGTGTGTGTGTGTGTGTGTGTGTGTGTGTGTGTGTGTGTGTGTGTGAAGATTAGCCATTTTTAAAAATCCACTTCATCAGGCTTTCGTGCAGAGCCACAGCTCAGCCGAAGTTCACCTCACTCTGAAGTTCACTCACCTCCAGTTCTTTCTGTAGAGTCTCAGCATCCACTATCTCATCCAAAGTTTCCCCTGCTTCTTTGCCTTTTTCATGCATGTTGCTGTTAAAGTTAACAAGACAAACTTTTTTGTCTTGTTAAAGACACACACTAGAACTTGAATCTCACGGAATTACCCTGTTTGTCTACCAATCACCAAGTACAGTACATAGGCCTGGAGCGCATGTCATCACGGATAGGGCATGAAAAAGGCATAGTTTGGATTTTTTGAAGTGAGGTTGTATGAGGTACCTGTCCATAGCCAGTGTACTACCTGCAGTAGATGGATGTCAGCACAATCCCAGTTTGGAGAAGCAGGCACGGAAGCTGGGCATTGTACTGTTGTGGACTGGGGCAGAAGCAAAATGTGTTTTAGCTACCAAAAAAAAAAAAAAACTCTTACTTGAAGTGTATGCTATATTTAGAATATTTTCAGAGCTTTATCCTGACATCAGACAGCCCATTCTGAGTGGACTGCCCATAGTTGCAATGGCTTAAAATTCTGAATCCCCAGTGGTCCAAAAGATGTACCATTGGACTGAAAGCCTATGTGTCCCACTGTCCAGTATCCTGAAAATATGCACTGCTCTGATCTTTTTTGAACTTATCCGACCAGAAGCACATAGCTACCAATTATGCAGAATGGTATCATTGGACCTTGGATCTGGGTTAGGTTTAGGCATGAGGAGTGAGATGGGTTAGGGTTAGGGTTAGGGTAAGAACATCAGGGTAAGCCAATCAGAGGCAGAGTAATGCAGGTCATGCCTCAAGCAATTTGCCTTTGTTTTCAGGATACTGGGCTGTTGGCCTTTTGCTCCAATGGGACATATTTATCTATGCTATCTTCAGAGCCAGACTTGATTGACAAAAGTAGTAATTCAGTCAGGAACACTTCAGTCAAAGAACTTAATTTCCATTTGCAGTATTATATTTGGCAGTATGGCTCTGTTCTGGGGCCTCTCTGCCTTTGCTAGGCCTAAGCAAAAGGCCTCCTCCACACGCCCACATGGAAAGCATAAGGCAGAGAGAGAGCTCACCTCTCCACCCTTCTGGGTGCCTACGTCGAAAGCCTAAGGTGGAGAGAGCACACCTCTCCACCCTTCTGTGTGCCTATGTGGAAAGCCATAAGGCAGAGAGAGCACACCCGTCTGCCCTTCCACGTGCAAATGAGCAAAGCCTGAGGCAACCTCCCTGCCCTCCTCCCTGAGAGCAGCAGCAAAGACCCCCTGGGAACAGAACAGAGCCAGCATCAATGACAAACAGTTCCTGTGTTTAGCTATGTAAAACTACTTTTTTATCAGTAGAGTCTGGTGGCTTGAACAGAGCAATATAACTGTTTTTCAGTTTTTCAGTTCCCCATCAGAAAGGGCTGCCTGATAGCAAGGTAAAGCTGTAAAAGAATATTTTAAATATAGCAAACACTTAAACTGATATTGATTTTTTTTTAGGTGGCTAAGATATGTTTCGCTGCTCTCTACATCCACAGCAGTACTTTTCTTAGCTTCTGTGGTCATACTCCTGCCTACTTCTCTAAACTGGGAGCGCAACGCCTGATATCTACAACCGCACTTAAGAAATGATCCGAACTATCCTTTAAAGGCACACCCTGGCCTGGGCAGGTTGCTGGCGTAACCCTTATGGACAGAAAACCATTCACACTCATATTTAGAGCTTTCAGTTCACATGACTTGCCTGTCTTTGGACTGTGGGAGGAAACCTACACAGACAGAGTGAGAACACACCAATTCCCATTGTGACACATTTCCAGAAAAACTGTTAAAGCAAATTATGAATCAAACTCATGATTCCCCACTGGCCCAAATAGCAATGATATCGTCATTATCATCATCACTTGCATCTGCTTCCTACTCTTAATGCAACAGTACAACTTTGCTTTTCTAGTATTCTCAGTGGAGAGTTTATGAAACAGTCAGGAATATGACAGTCACATAACCTCATACTCGCCCACACTACTACACTGAACCAGTTCAGGGTCAAGCAGTCCAAAGTCTGAGGTTGTTCTCAGATGGGGAATATCTGACCTGTGTGGGTGTGTAACAGGGCATAGCTGAAAAGCAGGATGTCAGCTCAGCAAACCTTCCCTGGATGAAAAAAGGGTTTAAAAAGAGACAGGAGTGTGTGTCAGGTAGATGGATGGCAGGGTTAGGTGTTTGGGACACTGAGACGGGTGGGAGTGCACCTCATTGACTGCCCTGCAAATAGACAGCTGGAGAAATGAACTGGACTCAGCCACTATTGAATTGAGCTCAATGGTCTGCATCACCACTAGGGATTAACACATACACACCCACACATACACAAGGATGCATGCGCACACAGCTAGGCAAAAGTTAAACCAGTACAATTACACGTGTGACTTGGCATGGACTTGCCCTCAAGGACTTGAAACTTGCTTAACAAGACTTAAGCTGTGACTAGAACTTGTCTTGCCTGACTTAAGACCTAACTTGGATTAACTTCAGAAAAGCTCTGAAGTAGATGCACGGACATGTACATGTACACACAAAATATATCACAGAGACATTACACATTTCCAAACAAACACACATTGCCACATTTAAATACTGGAAGTGGTATAAAGGTCAGGTAGGGTCAAGAGGGCTTCAGGAATAAAAAAGTGGGGTAAGCAAACAAATGATTACAGCTTGCCACCATGAGCAGAGCACTTTTATTAGGAAATAAGGTAGAAGATGCAGAAAATGCTGACTGAATGATAACTGGTTTGAATCTTAGCACCAGCTTGGAAAATGTGCCAGGTGAAGAGGCTGAGCAACCACATTTCCTCCCTCGCAACTACTCTGTGGCTGCCAGTTAGAGACTGTGGCTGTCCTGGGAAAATCAGAGCTGTGACTGGCTGGAACCCATTTTAAGGGATACCTCTATCAAACAGTGCACCCTGCAAAGGTGCTGCCAATTTTACTGTAGTACCGAGGCACCTCGCCAGCTTCCAGCAGCCTAGGCCAACAGCCAATGGCGAGGTGACGAATGACATGAACAGAATTCTACAGAGGAAACACCTCTCCATGCCTTTTTGTAGTCTGTAGTTGTAATCCCCTAAAGACAGTGGGGAGAGCCAAAGTATGGAAAAAGTCAAACAAAATCAGTGGTTTTGTGTGCTCACCTTTGCAAACCAAACAAACATACAGCTAAAGCTGATTACAATGACATTAGTTTTGCAGGTATTTGGGCATAAACCAAAGTACTGACCGCGTGAAATTTGGACTTGATGATGACGCTAGCTGTGACATTAAGGGATCACCAAAGTTAATAATACTCAACCTGAAGGGAATATAAATGTCTGTACGAAATGTCGCTGCAATACATCCAGCAGTTGTTGAGATATATCACTCAAAACTACAAATATCAACCCTGTGGTGGTGCTTAAAGAAAATTAAAGGGATCACCAAGGTCATTAATAACCTTTTTTTTCACCAGAATTTGGTTGTATACAGGTTTTTGTTAAGTGTGGGAAGACTTGCAAAAATGGGTGATAGACTCCTTTCCCATTGACAGCAGACCAGAGCCGCGTACACGATTTGGCAGTAGACAAGTATGCCTTTCTGGCATTTTTTTTGCACCGGTGTTTCACGTACGGCATCACGAGCACAGCAAAAAAGTGGTTAATAAACAGTAGAAAGCAGCATGGAGCCCAGTGAAAATGTTATGTTAGTTACTTTTTCATCTTTTACTTAGTTTGTCTTTCAAATTGGTTCCGACTAATTTGGAATGAAGTCTGAGCGCTGCTTGGATGGAGAAAAACATTATTTTGTGGTTGCCAGTCACTAAAGGGGTGAAAATCACTGACAAGCTGAGCCAGTCTGAGCTGGAGTCAATAAATACATGTGACTACTGCATTGTCAGTTATCCCAATTGTAACCTTTCCAGGTAAATACAAAGTGTTGAGTGTTAACAGGTTTTTTTGTCCAGTGGGAAAAGGGCTTAAGATGAATTATTTGGGACCTATGAAATGTTATGTGCCATTCTGTTGAGTAGATGTTTAGATATTTCACCGGATAGGTGAAAAATTGCTGGTGGCGTTAGATGAAATAGGAGGGGGCCACCAAAATTATCAGGATTCACCATTTGGGGACCATGGAAGTCTGAGAAACGTTCTTGGCAATAGAGCGGTGCAGGAATGAGTCCCAAAACCCACATATGAGTTAGCATTTTTAGCACTCTTGGTTCCCTCATCTTGAAGTCGATGGGGTTTTTTGAAGGGGTTTGTGGTTAGATGCCTGAGATAAGATCTGTGGTTAACACAAGCCTAGGACACTTCCACACCTTGTTCTGCAACATAAAATACACCAGTAAATTATCCACTCATTAATGTTTAAGCCTTTACTTGGCTGTTGCTAACAAAATGGCTAAATGACACAGCAAACACAGCTTTACAGTCTCGTTGTGGTGGCGAAATTGAAGTCATGCAACCATGGTGTAGGTCATTTATAGCCTAACATTAGCTTTTTACCTCTGGCAGTTGCATTTAGGCTTTAAAAATCATAAAAGCGGTGTTCATTTGTAAAGATTATCTTGAAGAACAAACATGTAAGTATCAAACTTTTGTTGCTACAGAGCTTGTTCTCTGCAATAATCCAAAATCCAATAGAAAAATCCTATTGGCTTTTTGTCAAGGGAACCAGAGCAATGCTCCTTTCTGTTTGTCTACAAATAAACGTCATCCCTGCAGCACTATTCATCTCACAGTTTTAAAGATATTTCAGTCTGAACCGCAGTAATGGACTGACCCAATGACATTGCCATTCAAAACCAATCCAGGCAGTGTTATAGAGAGAAACCTTTGGATTGGGACATTCTTGTCAACAGGTTTGGATGTATTTGGTTTTGAAAAGCAGGCCTCAAATGAGGTGAACCCTAAAATTGGACACATCTCTTGTGTATAACGGTATAAATGTCAGGAAAAGAGCAAAACAGTCCCTGGGAAAGAGCGAGAGCTTTGAGTTGACATTCCCTGGATAAATGAAAGTTGAAAACACGGAGACCAAGTGCTGTACACACAGTCAACCACAGATCACACATATGACAATCCTCTGCTCACCTCCTTGAAATCCACCTTCCACAAATACCAGCGAGAGATAATTCTCTTATTTTGCCTCACTGCAGTTGCCCGACTTGTGTCCGCCTGAAAGATCTACACACAATCTCCTCGCCTGCAGTAAGCGAGAGTCACTGAAGTGTTTTTTAAACTCTTAAACCCAGCAAGCGGTGCAGGCAGGGGGGTGAGGAGGCGGCGAGTGAGGCGGCAGGAGTCGGCTGGCCTCCGTGGAGGTGACAAAGATGTCGGCTCAGCCAAGAGGCACTTGAACAAGTACAGAAAACTGGAATTTGGAAGGAGAGATAAGAAAGACATCTTGGCCCCTGAACTCAAACGCTTTCATACAGAAAAAAGGTTTGGAGGAAGAGCTTGTGTCTGAGAGGAAAATACACACTTACTCACTCTCACTATTGTTAACATTATCTTTTTGTTCTTAGAATTCAGCACACACACACACACACACACACACACACACACACATACATTGTAAAGTCACATACATTTTTGCAGGTCAGTGGTTCAGTTGAACCAAAAGCAGCTGCCATATTCCAAACAAAGCAAAATAATCATCTTTAAACCCTATGCAATTACTTTTTCATAGCAAAATAACTTCAACATACATATATCTCTACCAATGTTATAGTTGGCTCCTGAAGAGTGTTTGGCTCATTACTCTTAAAGTGTATTATATTACTCATTACTTTTTTCAAAAGAAATAATATTAGGTTACTTATTACTCCCTGCCAACAGTAATTCGTCACACTGCTTGTTATATTACTTTTCCGTTACACCCCATAAATTTGCTAATTGCATATCTTCCCAAAATTCAGATGCATGCCTCCGCGTGAATGTCTGAGTAATCGCCTGGTAAGTGTAGCTAAGGCTAGATAGCATGAAATGATTTTTGTTGTTGTCTGTGTAGAGTATTTTCCCAAAGCTCTGTCACAAAGGCGGAGAGTCACTCGTGGAGCAACATTTCATCCAGAACATATCCAACCACAAGCTTTATTAGTTCTTTGTAGCCTGCAGCTATGAATGGGTAAAATCCAGTTTTGGTTGTTTAGCCAGTGTAAGGCTACAGCCGACCTCCACAGCCAAGAAGGGTTTGCTTTTGGTAGGGTGTATTTCCTGGAGCATCACATTGTTGTGCTGTTGGTTGTAGCAGGTGTTTCAGACTGGAGGTTTTAGGATGTGTTTTTTGCAGTGGAAAGAGTATTAGTACGACTACCTGCAGCAGTATTGTTCTTGTCATCTTTCCTCCCAACAAAATCAAAGTAATGATAATATCTTCTGCTGCTATAGTAAGCGTTTCCATCTTCTGAACTACCTTGCTGCTTTGTGATGTGCCTGCGCAGTGCGACCATTACAAAACTTAATCCGCTGATGTGACTGTTGCATTTCAAGTCAGCAGTAGGGTGATAACAAAAGTAAAAAGTTGTTTAGTTTTGGGGTAACTTTAACATTATTACGGAAACTGTATTAGTAATTAGTTACACTACTTGTTACTGGAAAAAATAATTACTGTAATGCATTCCTGCTCAGCACTGCTCCTAAAAGACAGCTAGTTACTTAAGACTCTGATTGTGGTCAGTAGTATACATTGATGCAACAATTTGGCTGCACAGCAGTGATTCATTTTTTGTTGGTGTTGAACAGAAATGATTAACATTAAACAGAAATGTTGCCATTGCATGTGCACTTTTGATTCCACTTGTTAATAGTCTAACATCATAAAAAGCACAACAAGCCACAGTCACTAGAGGAATATGTTTGCATTATATTTTACAGCAAACCAAGAATAAATTACATCATTACATTTTATACATCTAATATCAACTTTTCTAAAGTGACGCAATATACTAAGCTAATATACAGCTAAAAAAGTGACTGTCATTGGGAGGTAGATGGGATGGCAGATGGCGTGTCACTTCAGTGGGATGCCTGCCAAGCTGCACACCACAGACCACTGTTTAAGGGGCCGTACACACGCCGCATCTTTAACCACCTGGAAAATGCGAGGTCAGGCGCTGGTTGCTACTCATGTGCCTTTTCTGTGCCAGCTTGTTTACCTGAAATCCTGAGTGCAGAGCTGATCTTCTTCCAGCTGCTGTTTGTGTGTAGGCCTACTGTCTGTGGGACAGATGTGAAGCTCTGGTAGTTCTGCACTAAAGTGATCAACTTCTTCTCCATATTTATCACAGACTGATATTCACGGAAGAAGGGAAAGATGCTGTGATTGGTTGTTACCCATCACATGACATGCAGTGCTCACTGATGCGCTTCAAAAGTTAAACTCTGTTTTTCTAAAACAAAAAACAGGCGCTCTGGATGCATGCATACTGCTCCGGCATCGCTCCAGTGTTTGAGCACGCCTGCTGTGCGTCTACATTAAAAACAATTCATTTTAGGCTACAAAAAATGCAACATGTGTATGTCCCCTTAACCAACAACACTAGTTGTTGTTTGTCTGGTTGTTTGTTTGACAACCCTTCGCAGTGTTTCCACCGGTATACTGTTGCAAAGAACCTGTGTGTTTTAAGCACTGAACCTGTTTCTTTTTCAACAACCTGTCCCTGCTTTTCCAGCGACTTTTGTGTCACCTAATTTGGGTGTTTTGAGCTAAAACCGGACCGGTACGGAGTTGCAGGCGTTTAAGCTCTGTGTGGGTGTGAACCCTGGCAGAGTCGTTAAGGTCACGTGAGCTCTTAGTTTCAGTCTGAAACTAAGAAACTAGCTCACATCGACTACTTTCAGACTGAAACTAAGAGCTCACATGTTACCTTAACGACTCTGCCAGGGTTCACACCCACACAGAGCTTAAAAACCTGCAACTCCATACCAGTCGGTTAGAACTAAAGAAGCTTCTTGGATGAGAGGCAAAACGTCTTTAAGAAACGCAAGCAAGTCCAGTTGCCTACGATATAGCACTTAGCATTACCATGACCTGAATGACTGAGAACCTTCACCGACTTATGGAGGTTAGGTTTAGAGAAGAGAAAAATGGTAAGGACGTACCTTAAAATGGCTCAAAGTTCATACAGTTCCGAACAGGCATCTCCTGGGGAAAGCCAAGGGGAAAATCTCAGGTTTTGTGACCTGTCCACCACCCTAACTTTCCTCCTAATGAGACCGCTCGGGACAGCTTCCTTGTTTACTCATGTTTGTGCATTGATCATGTGATCGCAACCTTTCAAAATATATGCACAAATTACTAGCTCATGATTAGGTGGGGTCTGTACGAATGTGGGTGCATCACATTTTGTTGGAAAACGTTCTAGCAGTTTATGTGAACAACCTGAACCTGCAAGAGATTTTTAAACTGTTACTATCCAAGTTATAGCTATACCAACATATAAATAAGTGAGACAATAGTTTAGCTAGTGTGACGACCCCTCCCACTCTGCCTGTCAGTTGTCTTACTCAGCAGATACTGGGAGTTGGCTGATAGGTGGAGCTGGGAGGGTCGTCAGGTCACACCTGCCCAACTGGGCGAGGCTCCCAGAAGGCATAAAGTGACTGCCTTCCTCATCAGTCTCTCTGGCTCAGCTGGGTCTGCTATATGCACCTTCAGCCTTCATCCTTTGTTTGCTTTGCTGCACCATACAGCATACCACATTCTCACTCAACCACACACTTCCTACATGACTGATTCCCAACCCACATACACACTCCACCAGTTAGTCAATATGTTTATTTGTTTGAGTTAAACAAATCGTTTCCTGACTGATATATCTGTGTGGCCTCACTTGTTGCCAGCCTTGAGCCAGGTGCTAACAATAGCAGCTCCTGCTTTCCACTAAAAGTCTATTAACTCTAAGTGTACAACTGTTTTCAATAATATCTACTTAAGATACAAGACACAGACCACGGAGAATCACAAAGCAACATCAGCTTTGCTTGGGTTTTTTAACAAACACCCGATGCAGCATCAACAGATCACGATCTGGATATTTAATATGAAATGAGAGTGTTGATCTCTATGGGAAAATTAGGTCATGGCAGAGGCATGAAATAATGAGTTAGAATCAAAAGAAGAAAATGCAATGATGAAATTATACAAGTGGTGGTAGTGGGTCATAAGCAGTGGGAATACTTTTTATTTACAACCATCATCTCATTCAGTCACCTCATGATACCCTGAGCTGCTGTGATGCAATATAGTCTAAATGGACTAGATTGAACCCATCACTGTTGGGCGTCTTGCCCTGACTAAAAGCACATCACCACAATTAATATGAATCTGGAAATGTCATTCATTATTTATAGCTATGGTCAATAACTTCCTGGTGTTTGCTAGAAGCCCTATTTTAAAACCAGACTGAGCTAATGGTTCCTCTTCTAATGTTCTTATAATCTGTCTCTGATAATTACCACGGAAAGCAAAGTCATTCTGTTGCTCTTTAGTGCTTCTAAATGCAGAACTCGCAGGACGATGATGACTCCATTTTTCCGTCAGTTGATTGGTTACTATGTGGGCTGTTCACACATTTTGATCTGAGTCTCTGAGGTGAACTTGGCCCTGCCATGCAGCATGGGTTACCACAGCAAGATAAGTCAGTGGGAAGCTTTATTTTACTGATTACCTGGGTTCATCTCAATGCGATACAGGCCACTGAGCAAAACAAATCTTATGTAAAGAGTAACTGTTACAGCCGGTCGTATTTTTCATTAGGTATCTTTAACTGTGTGGCAGCAGTGATGTTTCAGGAGAGTAAGAGCATTGGTTTCTTGTGAGGATCTTTGTGTCCCTCCAAGTGCAGATGCCAAGCGCCAATTAAGTGACTCCCCATGACATGGGTGGCTTGGGGGTTTTGGTGTGACATCGTTGCTGTGGATTGGCCCAGCTGGGGGCTTGGCCACGATGACGGCGAGGGTCGATGCTGCTTGTGCTCAGTACAGTGAGCCAGTCTTGTTAACTATGTTGCTTAACTCCTGGTGGGGTGTTGTTTGTATTGTTTGTTGTTATGTATTTTAGTGTAGCCTATGTGTGTTAGCTTCGCGCTAGCTAACCATGCTTGTGTATATGAATTGCAAATAGCATTGCATTTTAGATAACTTCCCACAAAGCCGAAGGGTGAACTGCTATTTTTGTTATATCCTTTGTTTCTCCTGTTTTTGTCTAGTTTAGGGAGTCAGGCCTAGCACTGTAGTTTTGTTTGCTTCTCTTGCTTGTAGGGCCTAGGCAGCACTCTAGGGGAAGATAGGTGGGTTTTCTTTGTTATGTCTGGCCATGGTTCACCCTGAAGTCCTCGCTTCATACTGTGCATGAATTCCTTGTGTCACCTGTGTTTAACAGAAAAATATTTCCTCCTGTAATCAACTCTCAGATCCAGTTTATTAGCAGTAAATTGCTCACTGTTGTTCTTTCATCCATGCGCTCCATTTCACTTTTTATGTTTCGCTCTGACACCCCTCGACTGGGGCATAACAGTAACTCATTACTAAAGCCACTGTTTTAAATTAGTGAATGATATATATACAGTCACTTTATTCAACCCAGTTGCCAGAAAAAAATGTTGGCATTGTAAAACAGATACAGATATGTTACACTGACACGTTATTATGGAGTGGATACGTTGAGACTTTACTGTAACTTCCATTCTGCCTTTCAGGTGCCTGGTAGATGGAGCAGAAGCGTTTAGGCTGTGGTATATGAAAACAAAGTGCTTGTCAGACTGTCTGACAGCGTCTGAAACTGCCTTTACAGTGGCTGAATGTTGCAGCTGCATGTGGCAATTTTTGTGAATTTACTTGTCTCGGTCTCTTTTTTCACTCTCCACACAACTACTTCTCTCACTTTCCATTTGTACAACTGAGTGCCACACCATCAATGCCTTAGAGCAGAGACAGCCTAAAGGTGTGTGCTGTTTGTGAACCCATTTCTATAATTAATTTCTCCTCTGCAGCAGCCTGGGTTCGATTCCGACCCACAGTACTTTGCTGTGCGTCACCCCCCCTCTCTCCCATCTTTCCTATCTATTTTCAGCTGTACTATAAATTTAGGCAAAAACGCACAAAAGAAAAAAAAACTTTATAAAACTTAGTTCATTTAATGCATACTGAGGCCTGTAGAGCCTCTGTGGCCCAAGGCTTTAAAGCTGCAGCCATTAAATTTTAGCCACTAGGGGGCAGAAAAACAGCACAGCAACATAGTGGCTTGGACATATGTATTGTGTTGTAAGTCGAAAATTAAGGGTGCTTTCACACCTGCCCTGTTTGGTTCAGTTCAATCGAACTCAAGTTCATTTGTCCTCTAAGTGCAGTTCATTTGGGCAGGTGTGAACACAGCAATCGCACCAAAACAGCCGGCATTTGATCTGGTCTGCTTGTAAATGCTGTCGTGAGAACACGAACCAACTCTAGGCAATTATACAACTTTGAAACAACATCAGTCCCTGATTCAAACAAGCAAACAAACATTAAGTTAGCACCCTAAGGCTAACTTAACGATTATGGCTAACATGTTAACATATACAGTTGCCTGTTCACACATTCAGCTGACACAGAGCAACACTGTGATTTCATTAGAGTCATGTTGCTGACATGATGTTTTTTCTGCTCGCGGACATAAAACCCTTAAAACACTCACTATTCAACAACCATTCCAAACAGCCAAACATCTCTCCTAACTTTGGAAGTATTTATTCTTTTGGTACTTCACTTCAGAGTGCATGAACAATTTAAAAGTTGAATTTGCTCCTGTTTCCGGGGCAGTTATAAAGCCCATTACCACCACACATTTCTGTGTTAGTGGGTAATAAAATGTAATGTTTCCCTCCTCCATCCTGAGACAGTTATCACCAACTAACTGCAGCAGGGATGAACATATGACCACCATTTTAATTTGTACCCAGTGAGGGGAGTGCATTATTTAATGGTATTGGCGCCATTTCTCTCGCCAACTGTGAATACTTGTTTTGGAGTCAATAAAGCAGCTTCATCAGAACTGTGACTTTAATGCAAGTCACTGATAAAGCAGGGAGCTCACACATAGTTTGCCCTGGCAGCTCACAGGTTGCATTTAAAGGAAATATGTAGTCATGGAGACGCAGATGGAAGTTGAATCTACAGTAGAATGCATGAGGTAGATGTGCAATGGCATTAAATGTTCATTGTGTACGATTTAGGGGGATTTAGTGACATATAGCAGTAAATATTGCAGATTTCAACCAGCTGAAATTTCTCCTGGTTAGAATTCCTTCAGCATTCATTGTTCAGGAGGTTTTTACCGGGGGCTGATTTATCCTCAGAGGTCTCTTCCTCTCCAGAACAAACAGACCAGGTGTTAAACTGGTAAAAACAAGTTACAAATCAGTGTTTTAACAATGCTGTTTGGCATGTCGAAGATGGGCAGCTCACCCACCATGTGCTAATGTGTGCACATCAACTTTCTCTGATAACTCAAGATCCAGACGTTCAAGAGGTTACTAAGTAATCTGCAGAGGTCTCTGCCTGGGGTCTAATTAATAAACCTTGCGTACACACAAAACGAGGCCTGACAGAGGCGTACGCCACTTCCCACGGAAAAGTTGCCATCCATAAAAACAGACTTGATGGGAGAAACTTTGATCCATGCTTATGGATATTTTGGAGACAGGAAATTGGCTATGCAGAGAGTGAGGTGGAAGTCTGATTGTAGAAATTATTGAATATTTTTTGGCACATGCCAGTTGCATGTGTCTGATGCTACTTGTCACAAATAGGCTTTTAACTAAAGTAGCCAATGCAAAAATGCAAAAGGCGAATGGCCTCCTTAGAGCCAGTGTTTGGTTTGTCCATTCTGGGCTACTGTAGAAGGCAGTGAACATGGTGATCTTCATAAATGAGCACCTGCTCCCTACGTAGATATAAACGACTCATTCTAAGTTAACAAAAACACTGCAATTCTTATTTTCAGGTGATTAAAGAAATTATACTTATTGTATTATATTCCATTTCTGCCAGTATATCCCCCTAAGTCCTACACACTGAACCTTTAAAAACAATTAAGGTCATTATATCAGGGCTGTCCCCAAATGCATTGTGGGCATCTGATCACCACAACCTCAAGATGGTAGACAACAATCATAATCATAACTTGATAGAACTCCTTTATCCTTAACAGCCAAAGAACCAATACATCATCCTCACTGTTTTCATTTTTATACTCAATAAAAGAAATCATTAATCTGGCATATAAAGGCAATTTAATTCATCCCTGATAGAATGACAGTTACAAAGCACCTGGTGCTACAGCCCCACAGCACATCCATCACACATTACTTCTGATTACATAAAAATCTCTTTGCATAAGCCCTCTCACATTCCAGCCCAGCGGCACAGCAGAAATACATGTCAAGGGAATAATGATACCAGCTTTATTGGTTTAATTATTTTAAACTAATACAATTTTTAGGGATTTAACAGCAACTAAACCTGCATTGATAATCCAGCATACTCAACAAAAAGAATACCTAACCCAACTGATTTAGCGTATCATGGGCGATGACTGTTCTAGGTTTTGTACTATGACTGTAACCTACAATAAATAATGTGCTGTTTGATAATGGAAGCAGATGTAAGGTACAGATGTAGGGTACATACTGTACAAAGCGATATAGGGTGTCGAGGTGGGTGGAGAAGAGAGGCTGTGATGGAAACATGAAAACAACAGTACACAAGCGGGTTTGCAAATAAATGATTTATTCAGCTTGTTGATTCGGCATCAGCAACACACAAATCACGAGAAGACGAGAATGTAGGAAATAAACAAGGCATCCCCAGGGAAAATTGTATTGCGTATGTGTGTGTGTGTGTTATCGTCAACCAAAGATGTGTGTTCCTCCCCCTCCACTTCAAAGGGCCCAGACGACAGCTGATGGCTTTATTTGGCTCATCTTCCTTCTCAATGACTGACGCTCCCCTTTGAGCTAGAATATTCAAACGCGAGTCGCCTCTTTATTTCCTCTTTCAGATTATGTTTTTGTTGGGAAAACATGAGTTGCTCCACGTTCTCCATCCAGCAACGTGTTCTTTTAATGTGTTAATGTAGATTTTAGCAAATTATTGTCTGCAGAATGGAATCAGTTGTTACTGTTTGAGTGCACTACAATCCAAAACCATTCGAAAAAATATCCATCATTTATTCTAATTTGCATAACTTCATTAGACTGCATATTGGATTAATTATGAGACGTGTAATTAGAAATGTAAATTAAAAGTGAGCCAGCTACTTATGAGTTTGAGAGCCTTGAAGAAAGCGCTGCTGATTAGGCACGTAACAGTCGCAAATAATATAACAAAGCAGTTTAATGTGTCAGTCATCTTCTTGTGCTCTGTTTTAGTTTAGTTGTGTTTTGACAGTGCTACCCAGAGATCAACAGTCAGTCGAACAATATTTTAATATTTTTAAAGGTTAAGTTTCATTTGTTGGTTTTCTTACCTACAGTATGCCTGTTTAACCATTGTTCCTGCAGCTGTGATGCCAGCTCACCAGTTCTGTTGTGTCCATCTTGCCTGACAAGAACATCAATACTGGACGATTCCGCAAAACGCTGGAATACATTCAAAGATAACATTTTTACATCCAGTGTCAACATTTTTTGAAATTCTCTCTACAAGTTTCATTTCAACTATCCAACTATCTCAGATACAGGTGAGTCTTTCAAAAAGAGGATCCTGCACACTGCTCTTGCTCTGCATCACAATTTATTGGTTATACTAATGATTCGAGTATTTTTCAACAATGGGGGGGGCACATATATAACTGGGGGTTTGGGAGTCCTCTGCCAGAATATTTTGAGCATACAACACTTGATTTCCTGCATTCTGTGGAATTTTTGTGCATTGATTTGTTCCTTTTCTGCACCAAGTCATGGTGTAAATGTCTTGAATTTTGTCACAACATGAAAGTCCTCAGTTACTGTAATGTTTTTATTCAGGGAGACAAATGCACATGTTGTAAATATTGAAGGAGATGTGTCCCTTGCATCCCCTCTGAAATCTTCACCTATGTGCACATGGCAAAAATGGGTATGGTTGAAGGAACACATTGAATCTTGGTGCTGGAGGTAAAATATGAGGTGTAGAAATGTCCTGTAGGAGCATAATTCTTAGGGATACTGTGCAGGTTGGTGCTGTTAGGTTTCCAGAGTGGACATTTTGTAGCTCGAGTTGCTCAATACCAAGGTTTGCAGTTGATGAGGTCCTGAAAATTTAAAATTGTTTTTAGTGGACATAAGTTTATGGGCATATTCCCCAAGTGGTTAAATTCCAGCCTGTTTCATGGCTGCCAGCTGTAGCTCTTTTGCTCAATACTGGACCAACTTCAAAAATTCTTGTTCCCATCAGTCACTTAGACACAAAAACACAGGAAAGAGTCTAGACTGATAAATACCAAACGTACCCATTAACATTTCCATAATGAAACACTCTTCTCAACATACTTCCTCTGAAGGATATGTGTCCTCTGAGGTTGAATCTTTACTTTGTCTTTTTGTAGTTCATAGGAAATGACCCATCTATCTACATCCAAACCCTCACCTATGCTCATGAGTTATGGGTAATGACCGAAAGAATGAGGTCATGGAAACAGGCAGCCAAAATGGGTATCCTTTAGAGGGGTGGCTGGGCTCAGCCTTAGAGATAAGGTAAGGAGCTCGGACATTCGGAGGGAGCTCGGAGTAGAGCCGCTGCTCCTCCGTGTCAAGAGGTGTCAGTTGAGGTGGTTCGGGCATCTGATCAGGATCCTCCTGGGCGCCTCCTGTTAGAGGTGTGCCGGGCATGTCCAACTGGTAGGAGGCCCCGGGGCAGACCCAGAACACGCTGGAGGGATTACATATCTTGTCTGGCCTGGGGACGCCTCAGGGTTCCCTAGGAAGAGTTGGAAAGTGTTGCTGGGGAGAGGGATGTCTGGAATACTTTGCTCAACCTGCTGCCCCCATGACCCAGCTTCGGATAAGTGGTTATGGATGGATGGATGGATGGATAGATGGATGGATCCTCTTAATACATGTATTCCTGTATGCCATAGAGTGCCCACTTGGAAACCATTTGCATTTGACTGAGCTATTCAAATCTTCTTTGTGTAATAACAGTCAATCAATTATCACTGTAGACTTCTGTTTAATGTCATAACTAATTACTTGTTAAACAGGCACTCAGTTATCTGTGAATGTTAACATTTGCAACCTGTTCAGCCCTGTGTATTTTTTGACTGAAGGCTGCAAACAGCCCTGCTGATTGATGATAATTGGCTTGTCTGGTTCCTTAACGGCTGTCAGTCTCCCGGAGCTGTCATCTCCCTCCTGATGAATCCATGTGACACCCATTTTATGAAAAGCATGATTATTTTTGAGCAAACAAACCGTCCCCTGTTGAGACATGTTAATCAGCACAACCTGCTCTTCTAATTTCCAAAGGAATGTCTTATTCTATACACCAGTCAAAATGACAGCGAACAGTGAGAGGGACAAATGAACAGAGACCAATCTGCCAGTGCCAAAACAAGCAGCTGCTGGTCAGTGGAGGCTCTAGTATTTTGGCAGGGGAAGCTGATACACTGATGAAATGAAATTAATGCATGTGTTCTTGTATTTCTGTCCAGTTCTTTCAATACATTTTTTAAAAAGCTACATAGAAACGAAAAAATGTAGAGGCCACTCATTGGTGAAGAAAACTGGACATCATTTCTATTTTACTGATCAATATGCCATCTGGCAGCTTTCGCTCAACCACCCTAAAATCTACAAGCAACTTGAAAGGCAATATCTGACCTTATGTTCTGACATTAACCTTTGTATAAATATATAAGCTAATAATGTAGAATTTATTCTTGTAAAGCACGATACACACTGTGTGATTTTGGGCTGTCCCATATAAAAGATGAACAACATGAAAGAAATGTGGTGATATCTTTGGTCGTGGCTCTAAAACAGTGGTCCTACGTCACGCAGTGAGAGAGGTTTGGGGATGGCTGTTGTCACAGTGTTGTGATCAAAGACAGCCTGGGATAAAAGTCTAACAGTGTCAGAAATTTGGGATGACCATGTCACGGTGTGACTGCTGCTGCAACCTAAGTCTAATAACCAACCAACAGAAATGCAGCATGAAATGACACACTGGCGCTAAACCCAAACAAACAGACGGATAGCAGGTCGCCATGGAGGCAAACCATGCTAAAAGAAATGTGGGATTCTACAAAAAGGAAACTCTTGTTGAGTTGTGGCAGCAGAAGCCTTGCATGCATTATGTGTCCATCAGCTCTTATCATGATCACATAACGAAGGATGAAGCATGGAAGGAAATAGCAGCCTAGTTGCAACTGCTAACTTTAGGTTATTTAATAATGTGACCATCTATATTGTGCTTCATCGTTGTCATGTCTGTGTGTGTTTAAATCCAACCACCAGGCAGAGTAGCCCTCTTTAAAGAAAGCTAATAAAAATGCACTTAAAGGGTTAGTACAGTATTTTTCAACCTGGACCAGTATTGAGTGAGACCGCTGCAGAAGAGGCTGCAATGTAACCACTGAGGGCATGTTTGCATCTTCAATTTATCTCCAGTAAAACTGCTTATTTTTCCACTTGCAGGCTCAGATTATAATTTAAGTGTCTCACAATTTATGAATAGTATTACTTAAGAGCCAGACCTCTCTGTTAAAGAGAGATCCTTTTTGTTTAATTAGACACAGCCCCAAAATCGCCATTGCCAAACTCACCAGACTCCATTCAAATAAACAGTAATTTTATCATCTTTAAACACACTTCATTCAAAGTTGACAGAAACAAAGTAAAAGTTACAAATCTGTCTTGATTTATTTTTACACTGTTCCAACAATGACCATCTCTGGTTTGGTAGAAATAAAACTCTAATTCCCCTAGTTAGTTGTGGAAAAAAATGCTGGCTCTATACACACTAAAATACTGCTTATTTAACTGGAGTCTGGTAGAACTGGCATTGGTGATTTGGGTTAAACAAAAAGGATCTTACTCTTTCACAAAAAGGTCTTTCTCTGTAGGGATCCTTTCCATAATGTTGTCAGACACTTAGAATAATGAGCTTAGCCTGTCAGTAGCAATAACAAGCACTTTCAGGGGACGTAAATTGACGGTGCAAACACTGTTACATGGCAGCCTGTTGCGCAGCTGCTGGCTACAGCACTCTTGCTCAGTACTGGACCGGTTTCAAAAAATTGTTCCAATTTGTCATTTAGACACAAAAACATAGAAAAATAGGGTCCAGGTTGGAAAAACAGTCTTTAAGGAGGTCAGTGTAAATAGCTTCAGTATTGCTAAGACCATGATCATGTTGAGCCGTGCCCCAGTCTTTTGTTCAGGGCCAACTTTTAACTTCACTTTGGAACAGTGTAGTTTATGTTATGTGAAATGGTGACAAATATTTTACTGAAACAATAATTGGTGATCTGTAAAGACCAAAGAAAATCTTAAACTTTTGTCTACAACCTGGCAAATGATTCGAAGGATGAGATATTGCTTTACAGTAGCAGCCCTTCATTGGCTTTTAAAGAAAAGCAAATAGTCACTACAGTGAGCTCAGGTGTTTACTTCCACTTTATCCTGAATACGCAACCTTGTCAATGAATATACCAATCCTATACCCCCTTAAGATGGCCTGTCCACTGCTCTTTGACTTTACCTGTATGCAGTCTTGACATCAGTGCTGTAGCCTGCTGTGATATCAGACCGTTTACAAGCTCCTATTTGGCAGCTTTCCCACTAAACTGAGACTCATGCTGCACCTCCTGCTGCAGCTGGTTTGAGCAGAAAACACAATCTCACCAATGAACGGCAACAAACTGATGTTTCAGTTTCCAGTTAACCCTCTCTAAGCTTTAACAAAAGAGCAGACTGAGGAGTTATTTCTTTATAATGGACACTTTGTAAAAATAAAACTGAACTTTATTCTGAGATGGTCCACACTGTGTATTTTTTTGTTTGTTTTAAGGTTAAAAAATAAATCAGTGTGACCCTCTCTGGAATTGTCCATCATCACGATGCCAAGAAAATAAAGCGAGGTCACTCATTGCCCAATGGTGATGATAACCCATCCATCCATCCATTTTCAAACGCTTATCCAAAGCCGGGTTGCAGGGGGCAACACTTTCCAGTTCCTCCCGGGGAATCCTGAGGTGTTGCCATGCCAGACAAGATATGTAATCCCTCCCATATGTTCTGGGTCTGCCCTGGGGCTTCCTACCAGTTGGATGTACCCGGAACACCGCTAATGGGAGGCACCCAGGACGCATCCTGATCGGATGCCCGAACCACCTCAACTGACCCCTTTCGACGCAAACCCAGAGCTCATGACCATAGGTGAGGGTTGGGACGTAGATGGACCAGTAAATCAAAAGCTTAGCCTTCTGGCTCTGCTCTGTCTTTTCACCATGATGGTCTGGCACAGCGCCCGCATCACTGCAGACACCACGCCAAATTGCCGGTTGGACACTTGTATCTCAATGCACCTGATGTCTGTTCTTTCATGTACAGTACACTGTGATACAAATGTCAAAAGTCAAGTGTGAACATACTGTAGCGATGGCACACTCTCTCATGTATAAATGTTGGCCTTATGTGATCCAAACCTGACCTTAATACACAAGTTGAATGTCTCAGTTTAGAGTTAAACCTCTCTTATCTTTCACCCTGAAACATGTTGTTCTTACAGTAATCTTGTTCTATATTCTGCAAGTGTTGCTGAAGTTTTGACCTTTTGAGACTTCTTTCCCTTCCTCATGCACCTTGGAAGAAGGTGAAGTTGTGCCAGAAACCCCGACTCTACCTCTCTAATCTTTAACATGAGAGCAGACTGAGGAGTGTTAGCAACATTTGGTTTGAAAAGTGTAAAATTCTTATAATTCTGCACATTTAAACCCCTTAAAGTCACTTATTTATGCAGTTTTCACCTTTACATCGACATTTAGGACGTTATTAACTTCATCCTCAGTCCTTGACAGTGTGGGGACATGGATTTACCTGGAACTTGTCCACCATAAATGACATTCCTCATTCACTCAGGACTTTATATCTGACTGTATAATCCTGTAAATAACTGTGCTGTGCACACTGTACCTCACAGTGATGGTGTCAACTACAGTATGGCATGAATCAGCCTGCAAACCAGTGGATTCATCAGGGGGCCTGTGGAAGAAAGGCTGACAGACAGGAGACATCTCTATATCTGGCACACATGGGAGTCACAGCTTCTGAGGACAGTCCAGCGTCAAGACAGAAAAAACCCTTGTCGCCAAGAAGAACTGATATCTGTATAAAATGAAAAGGTAAAATTGCAGTGAAGGCAGAAAATAGCTCGCAATTTTACTTCTACTGTGCGTCCACTTCTTTGCCCACAGGGCTGGATTATAAGAGTTAAGACTTAATGAATCTCTTTCTATCCAGTCAGGTGTTTGAAGTGGTAGACTCCATCCTGAAAGCAGATGAAGAGCTATCAGCAAGAAAAGTAAAATGCTCTCTCAATTGAGACACATTATAACTAACAGGTTGTGCACAGTGAGAGAGGAGATGCAGGAACTTGGCTGGAAATATGACAGGACCTGGTAAAAACCACACGTAAATGCACACATAAAACTACCTCGGGTACTGGTTATAGATTTGGGGGGGCGATGCAGGTGACACGTCCCATATAATATTTAGAATACATGCATTTGTACCCACCCGAACCCTTGATAACAACATGAAAATAGCAGAGTATATGAATTAAAGACATTTACACTATAAATTGATGAGGAAAAGACACACATTGGTGCATTAAAATTCACCAAAATGCAGGAACCCCCAAACGCCCTCGTTTCATTTGTGGGCCTCAAATGTTAAAACAAAACCTACACCCTTGTAAAATAGTTTCCTTAATATTATGATTTCATATTGTGGGTACAGAACAGCTCCAGTGACCTGTGTGGAGAACATGGAACTGCATCTGAAGCAAGCTCCAGAATGTTAAGCAGCTGGTGAAAAGTTTAATGATGTGTTCTTGACTGATGTATCAGCAGTGGCACTGGAGCGGCTTATACCAGAGGGCAACAGGAAAAAAAGACATTGCTCTATAGCAAAAAATCTACAGTCAAGGATTCTGTGAAGCTTCATGTTTAAGGGCCTTAAGGGAATGTCTTCAAATTTGGCACAAACACCCACTTGGATTTAATGATTAGATTTTGGTGGTCAAAAGTCAAGGTCACTGTGACCTTGTTTCTGTCTCACTCTCATGAAAGCGATATCTCCAAACCCTTTGAGGGACTTTCCTCAAATTTGGCACGAACGTCCAATTGGACCCAACACTGAAGTGAGATTTTGGAGATCAAAGGTCAATGTCAATGTGACCTCATAAAAATGTATTTGCCCATAACTCAAGAATTCATGCGCTAATTATGACGAGATTCCACACATATGTCTAATATTTTTTTTAATTTAATGTTATGTACTTTATTAATCCAGCAAGGGGAAATTCAAGGTTTACACTCTGTTGCCAGATACACACAGATCTGAATACACACACATGCACAAACGGGACCTATACACGCATTAAATGGAGAGATGTCAGAGTGAGGGGGCTGCCCATGGACAGGCGCCCCGAGCGGCTGGGGGGGGTTGGTGCCTTGCTCAAGGGCAACCTCGGCAGTGCCCAGGAGGTGAACTGGCACCTCTCCAGCTACCAGTCCACGCTCCATATTTTTGGTCCAGGCTGGGACTTGAACTGGCGACCCTTCGGTTCCCAAGTTAAGTCCCTATGGACTGAGCTACTGCCACCCAATAAGATAAAATGATGAAGTGATGACATTTTATGTCCAAAAGTTCAAAGGTCAGCTTCAGCGTGACATCATAATGTTCTGCAAAAGCACTTTTCGAGCCATTATTCAATGTTATAACTCAGGTACAAAAGGGGAGACGTGGTCAGAAACTGAATTGGTGACAATAATCTTGGGCCCATCTTGACACTGTGGTGAAGTCTACTGTTAACTGTCTACTGTCATGGCTACATATGTGTCTGGACAGACATGGGTAAACTGTAACTGCAACTTGACTGGTTTGCAGAGGCGTACAACAGTGAGGTGGTAATTTTACTTCCCTCTTACTTTCCTTCTTCCTTTTATCTCCTTTCTTTTCTCTTCTCTCTTCCTTTTTTCTTCTCAAAACAGTAATAATGTTGCAACATGTTATGCAAACTGCAGCTATTAATGGATAATCACTTTTATGAGGATGACAGATCAGGACGGAGGCTGGGCCATACTAAAGAGAGTCTTTCTTAATGCCAATGCATCGTTTCTTCCAACGTTGGCACTTTCTTTTCGGTGAATATGGGCTCCATGCACATGCTTCAAACACAAGTGTAACTGCACAGTGGCTCATTTCTCCTTTCTTTTCTGTTTTTAAGACAAAGATTCCAAACAACCTGCAACCAGTGTCAGAGTGTGCATCGAGCAGGAGGGAATTAACGGGGTTCAAAACCCAACCAGAGTAAGTGACTTATGATTTTAATTACAGCCGGATTTGATTTTATATTGCTGGTTATTTCTGGTTTTATTCTGCCTTAAGGCACAAATGTTTTACTTTTCCATTTACTACTGTAGGTCACCTGATCTGAACCCGATAAAAGTTTTCTGGCATGCCCTGAAGGACTTCGTGCTACGTAAAGCCAAGCCACACAACAGGAGGGAACTAATGGCTGTAATAGAGATGTTCTGGACCAGCAAACTCACCAGAGAGGCCTCCAATAACTACATGGACCATTTGGACAAAGTCATCTTGCAGGTCATTGAGTTAAATGGAGGTCCGACTGGTGTGTAGTCATAGTAACCCTTTCTCCTGGCCTGGCTCCTCAAGTTAGAAAACAAGTTTTAGGGTTACGCATACAGAATCTGAAAGAATAAAACCTGAAACATTATACATTCATGAGCGTGACTGTTTCTGCACCCCATAATAACCCTGCTGTCTATTATAATGGACACTCTGTAGAAGCAGAAGGTAATAAAGGTTCTGAGACAGTCTGCGTTGCTTTTTTTCAAATAGATATATCAGTGTCACCCTCTTCCAAATCACCATCATCAATATGCTAAGAAAATAACTGAAGGCTGTTCATAGCCTGATGGTGATGATAATGTTTCATGTTAATTAACCTCTCTTGGACGCTTGTATCACAATGCACCCGATGGCCGTTTCTGCATGTATATTGTGATACAAACGTTAAAGGGAGTGATAACATTTAATGTTCAAGATCTGCTGTTTAATGTGAATTAATCTCTCTTGTACACATTTATACAGTTACATGATGGCCGGAAACAGGCTGTGTGCAGCAGCGCTTTGATGTTTCAAGCAAGGAAACAACCTTTTTTTTCATTTGTTGGAAAGTTTTATCTTTTCATTATCTGTTATTTCCCTATAGATGAAATTAAAGTCAAGGACAGTCTGTCATAAAAAAATCACATTAATTTATTTAACTTAGCTCATAGAAAAGCTGTTAGATAATTAAATGAAACATTTTTTTGTTTTGTTTTGTTTTGTTTGAGTCATACAGCATAAATACATTTGCTTACACAGCTCCAGTAAACTATTGGACAAATAAAACATTTGAACTGTTTATGGTGCCACATGACAAGTTAATGGAGCGCTTTATTCTCAAGGGATCTGAACATTTTACAAAACAAAGTTTCTAAAAGCACACACATCCAGAGGATAAATAAGTGCAGGACAAGAGATCATACGGAAGACAAAAAAAATAGACACACTACACGCTCTTTTTAGACTTCATGAGAGTGTTCTGATGAAGAGCGTGTAGCTTGAAACGTCACCACGGTGGTAATTTAATTAAATATTTATGGGAGCATAGTCTGGGGTGCGGACTCTATTTTTTTGTCACCTGAATATTTCATGACAATCCATCCAATCATCGTAATATTTCATTAAAAACCTAACGTTAACTTCAAAGTTAAGGGCCTTGCACACTGAGTCTATTTTTTTGTGGATGCATTTTTTTTAAAAATTGTTACACACCGAAACCTTGCACACGGATTCAAATGTGTGTTATTGTGCTATTTGTTGTGAAAATTTTTAATATGTGACAAATTTAAAAGACACATTTCCTCTTTTGCTTCACTCTACTGGAGTTGTCACCACTCCCTCCCTCTTTTTAATTTGGCACTGCAGCTGCATGAAGGGGCAGAGCTGTCCTCCACATTCTATGTGAGGTCCACATTCTCCTCCTCTTCATCATCTGACCTGTTCAAAGTTAGCTATCTGAGTCATGAAATAATTCTGTGTACCCCGTTCCTCTGTCTTGTCACAGATGTGTACCACTGCCACATCTTCTTCACTGATTCTTGGTCAAACAGCTTCTGACTGATGCGAAAAATGCAGAAAAATAAACCTGTCCGAAAAATTTTAATGACTGAAGAACTGAGTGTGCAAATGTGACTGACACGACATGAAGTCATGTTTATTTTCTGACGTGCAACAATATCTGAAAAAAAACAGACTCAGTGAGCCCGGTCTCACTCCGAAGTCGTCAATATCCAGCGCTTGGGCAGGCATTTGTGGCATCAGAAACCAACAAAAAAAGGCGTCCTTTAACATTGGCATGATACGTGGCTGGTTGCTGTTATAGTTAATGGTGTCTGGCCACATCAGGGGGAAACACGCCTGGAAAAGGATGAAAGTTAAGGCGGCAAAGGTACGAGTGTGGTGGGCGGGAGAGGTGGTTGATGGATCCAACAAACACTGACTTTCACCCATGAGAGTGGTGTTCACGTCCTGTAAGATTCTAAAGCCAAACCCTGTTCTTTTTTCCTAAACCTAACCACTTCCTTTTGTTGCCTAAACCCAATTACATGTGTTTGTTGTTGAAGGAAAAAACAGTCACTTTGCGGTGCTGTACCAACGTAGTGTGTTTATTTTGAAAGAGACTGTATGTAAATGGGGAATTTCCTGTGAAAATGGAAGTGTATTTTTAAAGAAGACAATGCATGTAACAGGCAGAACTTGACACGGTGTCCCAGAACGTCAACAACCAACACACCCTGGGTACTTACACATCGTATGTGGATGTGGAAAGTCCATGACCAAACCTTGATATGTGACGCGGTTGAAGTGAAAATGTGTTGACTCAGTGGGCAAAGGCCTTTAGTAGGAGTCATTGTGTATAAAATTGTGTGCCAATCCATCCTGTGGTGTTAATGTTGAAATATTTCCCAGGGTAAGTGGAAACCTTAATCTGCTGGTGGCACTAGATAAAGTCAGGGAATCATCAAAGTCAGTAGGATTCATCCTGTGGGGCCTTTAAGATAGTTGTGGCTGGAAAAAAGAAAGTAAGATGATTGTGGTTTTTTACTCCCATAGATCCATCCATTAATTTTCTGCCCACTTATCCGGATCTGGACGGCTGTAGCGGGTCTATCTAACAACCAAGGCATCCTTTTCTAAGCAACTTCCTCCTTCTTTTCCTGGAGGGTCCCTGAGGACTTGTGGGCTGGCTGGGAGATCTAATCCCTCTGGCGTTTATTGGATCTGCCCTGAGGTCTTCTGCTAGTTCATCACACACCTCCGACCACCCCCCACAGGCAGCCGCAGGGCATTGTTTATTGGAGTCACCTGACTGCCTCTTGATAATGAATGGAACATTTTAAGACTTTTGGCGAGAACTTTTTCAGAAAGTTACACTGAAAGAATGTGTAAACATAGACTGGACAGGCACAGGATAATAAGCCTGAAAATAAAATATTGTGGATGTGCGTTTGCAGGAATATGCATGCATGTTTGTGAGTGTGTTTGTGACTTCAACATGACACCACATGTCTTGCTTTCCTTTAGTTACATGATCCTCAGTCTAACTCCGGAGGTATGGAGTCTCATTACTTCAGCAGTCCTATTGCTAACCCATCTACTAATGCAGTCAATAGCCACCCAGTCACAGATAGCAGCACCCAATTATCGTGCTCTGGTCAGCACCATCATCATTTCGCTGGTGTCACATCTGTGGCAGCTTCCCAATGTTATTTGTCTCTGCCGTCCCTGCGCTGAGCTATTGGAGCAGAGAGACTGGGGAAATTGAAACCACACAGGTGTGCCGCCATTGTGGCTCGATACAGCTTACAAGGGGACTCCATTTGTCTTCCGAGCCCATTAGAGAAACACTGATCAAGGTGAAACCGAGCAGGTGTTCAGACATGGGAAGAGTTAGTTTCCAAAACAGCCCATTATCCTATTTTGTAGATTTTGAGAATCTAATTACCTGATGTCCATCATTTTGTATAATGTTTGTTAAAGTGACACCATTCTGTCGTCCTAATTGGGAGACTACCCATTAAAAAAGGAAACAACTTGAGCTCTCAGTTTGGTTTGTTTAAGGGAAAATAAGTAAGAACTGCTGTATTTACTGAGTGCAGAGTGTTGACTGACTACAGTATGTTTGTGGGGAGTTGGTAGAGTCGGCAGCAATAACTCAGCACTTACTGAATTAGGTTCTCATATATCTGTCTTTTAGACTAACGTTCCTAACAAGGTGTCAGAGTGATCATCCTCAGCAACAGAAACAACAAATGAGATAAGACCTTAAAATAATAAAGAAATAAGAGGGATAGGGATCGGCCCCAATCAGCCTGTCTGCCTTGCGCAACCAACCCATTCTCAATCATTCTCGTCATCAAATACCGACGCTTGGTCAATGATTTCCGCATCAGACACAAGCAAAAAAAGGCAGCCTTTCATGGCAGGATGATATGCTACCAGGTGGCATCAGTTTATAACACCGCTAGATAGTGTCAGTTTGAAGTGCCGCCTGACAGCAACATTATTTAAAGAGCTACAAAGTCCCTATAGAACGGGCAGGAGGGTCGATGGATGGGTCCAACTAACACCGGACTGTCACCCAGGACCCCGGTGTCTGCTTCCAGTCAAGTCCACTGACCAAGCAGCAATATGTGACAAGTTGAGAGTGAGAACGTGTTGGCGCAACACACTTATTAATATATGTTTGTGGGGAGGGGCATGAGTACTCATATTAATGTCAATATTCATGTGAGCTTCTTGAGCCTTAAGTTTCTTGGCCTGCACATCTCGGAGGACCTGGGCTGGACTGTGAACACCACCCACATCATCAAAAAGGCCCAGCGGCGTCTCTTCTTTCTGAGAACACTGAGGAGGAACAAACTCCCTCCTCCTCTGCTGAAAAACTTTTACCACTGCACAATAGAGAGTGTCCTCACCTATGGCTGTACGGTGTGGTACGCCAGCTGCACTGCATCTGAAAAGAAACAACTGCAGCGGGTCATCAAGACGGCTCAGTGGATCATTGGCTCCCCACTTCCACGCCTAGAGGAGATCTATTCCAGAAAGATCCGGGATGACCCCGCACACCCAGGACACTCTCTAAAGCCAAACAAAATTTCATTGTTTTTTTCTTTTTACAATGACAATAAAGCTTCTTCTTCTACTGCAGAACAGTTGGTGAGAATCAGCCTGCCTGCCCATACACACGTACACACACTCAAAGTGACAGGGCTAACTGTTAGCCCATTGCTACACGGCTACAGGTCAGAGTCAAGCAGCTTCGTGTCAGATGTCAGCCACTTCTGTTTTTTATTTTCCCATACTAACCAGACAGACGTTGAACTGACAGGGAGGACAACGGTTCGGATACGGTCCTTCAGTGCTACGTCTAACCTACATAACATTAACAGCAGGGATAGAAAGTTTGCTGACATTTCTTGTGTTAACTTTGAATGTGTTTTAACAGGCTAATTGAAACCTGTTTGTTAAATAAATGAATTCCAAACTGCTCTTGTTTTCCATGGTTAGCCAGTTTACATTTCCAGTCTTACCTAGTAAGTATCTGAGTACTTTGTAACGAGTTGTTTTAATATGGAAGTTACTTAAAATGCCCATCCCTGATTTGTGTACATGTGCATCATTGTTTTGCTATTAGAAAATATCTTGTGATATTTTTAGACTGAGGATATGTTTGCAAATTGTGGTCTTTTGCAAGACCCTGCTTCTTCAAGTACTTGTGGTTACAGTAGAGTAAATGGTGCATCTGCAGTGGTGACCTCGTGTTGCTTTAGGAGGCTTAACTACAAAGTCAAACCAAGTAATTACAAATTAAAATCAATTCCGCCTCTTTGTCCATCCAATCAAATAAAACTGACTTTCTTCCCATAAAAAATAATCCAATTTTTAAAAAAATATCTCTATCTTTAACCAATAATTTGGCACTGAAGGAGAGTAGTCCATAATGTCATTGTATTCTCCTCAGTTTGAAATGTCTAATTCTCTATGGACTCAGGCTCTTGTTGTGAATAATGCCACTATTGATCTGCGGAGGGAAAGACAATAATTCTACAGACATTATTTTTTGCCTGTCAGGATGGAGCTTCACTGGAGGCATTTAGGGAGACAGTTCAACCTGAAATCAAAAATATATATTTTTTCGTTTTACCTGTGGTGCTATTTATCACTGTAGATTGTTTTGGTGTGAGTTGCTGGAGATATCAGCCAAAGCAATGTCTGCCTTCCCTCCAATATAATGGAACTAGATGGCACTCGGCTTGTGGTGCTCAAAGTGCCAAGAAAA
This sequence comes from Cephalopholis sonnerati, assembly GCA_019142605.1. Classification (NCBI taxonomy): domain Eukaryota; kingdom Metazoa; phylum Chordata; class Actinopteri; order Perciformes; family Serranidae; genus Cephalopholis; species Cephalopholis sonnerati. The sequence continues at coordinate 42,631,235 of JAGQAX010000003.1, forward strand.
TGTTGTTGTTTTTTAACTCAACAACAATGTCTCTTTCCAGAAATCATGACCCGGTTACTCAAGATAATCCAGACCATGGTGTGAGCTTTTTCATGTCAGAACTATTTTCTTTATACAGAACTAAGCTAAGCCAAGGAGAACCCCAGGTCATTATTTTTGTATATATGTGCTTGTGATGTCTCGGTGATGTCTGTGTGTCAGTGTGTCTCTCTCCTCCACTAAGAGTGTGTGCATGTGGTTGAGTGTGTTTGGATGTTGCAAGGCAGGTGGTGTTGTCTAGTTGGACCATTCGCAGAGATTGCTGTCATCGGATTGGTCCGGTGCGTGACAGAAGATTTTCAAACACCAGCTGATGGATGCTCTTTCCTCCTTTTCACTCTACCACCTCCAACAAAGCCAACGCTCAGACTGTGAATGTTGATTTGTTTGTGAGTGCCTGCAGGCAAAAACTTTCAACTTTGTTAACTAGTGTGTGTTTTTCATATATATGTGTATATATGTTATTTAGGAAAGTATTTTGATCAGTTTTGAGTAGGCGAGTTGAGTTTTGTTGAACAGTTTACTTTTTAGAGTTATGAGTGGGTTTTCTTGTATTCTTTTGTCTGAGCCCTGTAAATAGAGCACTTTTAAGCAGTTTTAGTAGGAGTGAAGCCCTTTTTGTTTGGCATTGCCATGTTCTTTTCTCTTGTTTCAAGTGGTAGGAGTGTAGGTTAGAAACTTGTCTTTTGTTTCACTTTTTTTTCATAAGGGATGTTTAGGTCTATTGGCATATTTTTTCTTGTTGATTTGGGCACTGCTGAGCTCTGAAGACAAATAACCTGCTTACTTTGTCGCCTGAAACACTGTGTAACTGGCCTTCCGTGGGAGTGGGAAGAGAGGAGAGTCGCAGCATGTTATGTCTAGGTTACCCTCGACCAGGGACATAACACATGACCACAAGCCTCTCTTCGATGAGTTAATGCACGCTTCCTTCTATGCAGTGATACGGTTGGCAGGTGTAGTTTGGTAGAAGGAAAATAGTTCCTACATGAAACAACTCACAACAAGGTCTGTTGATTATCTCGAATAATCAGGTCATGATTTCTGGAAAGAGACATCACTGTTGAGTTTTTCAAATTTGTTTTTTTTTTTGGCACTTTGAGCACCACAAGACGAGTGCCATCTAGTTACATTAGTTCTTGAGAATGGGCAGACATCTTTACAACTGATATGTCTAACACTCAACAACTCACACCAAGACAATCTAGATTGATAAATAGCTGTACAGGTCAGAAGAAAAATAAAATAAATAGTTTTGATTTGGAGGTGAACTGTCCCTTTAACATGTGAACAATTCATGCGACTGGGATCCCAGTCCCTAAGCTCTTCCAAAGAACCAGTTGGGGTTCCTACTGTAGCTATGATGATTTGATATATTACTGGCTTCCCAGCAAGAAACAGAGTCAGCTGTCCCCAGAGAATCACGTAACAAAGCTGGGAGTTGACTTTTCACTAAGCCCCGCCCCTTTGTGATGGTTCGACAAGCTGTCGGAGTAAGCATGGAGCCCACACTGTAACTAACTGCACTCCCTGAAGAAATATTATCATATTTTTGGGGAAATGAAACAGTGATTCCAGAGAGAAGCAGACAGATAATTGAACCCCCTCTGCAGAGGTGAGTGTTGACTTTCCCCCTCTGTTTTCTATTCAATTTCCATTCACTAATTTAAATAATAAATAATAATAATCTGGCTGTTCAAAAACACCCCAAGCTTCAGCAGCTTCAATAGAGTTTATGAAGCTTTTTAGAAGGGAAACAAATGGTCCGTTTTTCCCTCAGCTGGGGGGCAGATGTTTCACATCACCCACTGTACACATCTGTTTGTTCTGCAGGCTGCTGTGTCAAAGCTTCAGCTCCATCATGGTTCCCCGTTGTTCCTCAGGCTGCTTGTCTGTTGTAGACATTGTGTGATGGATGACCTCAGGCTTTGCTTATCACTCTGCTCTCAGCTGCAACACATAGTCCCACACACCCTACACTCACACACAATATACAGCAGCTTCATGGGGACTGAGCACTGGTGTGTGGTCACATGTCTGTGGAAGCAGATTTAGGACAATTTTGTGGGCAAAACCTTTCCTGGCTGGTGCTTTGCGTCTATGGCTCCATGGAGGGTCCTTGTCATCCAGCACACCTCAACTTACTGCAGGTTTCTGCACAGTCCAACCTCTTCCCATTTTTCAGCTTTAGCGCTGAATGTCATCAAGTATATATGACATTGTTTGCAAAGCTTCGCTTCTGCTCACCTGCGTCTTCCTTACTTTCATTCCACTGGGAGCAGAGAATCTGTTTTGAGGGGGCGTGAGTTTGGCATACGGATGACATGGCCCGTCAGTCAAAGCTGGAGCTGCACAACCAGGGTGGAGATGTTTTTCATGTTGGCCACCTGCAGAGACACACTCTCACTCAGCTGTAGATATGCATACACGTGGATGCACAGACGCATGTAGACACTCACGCATTCAGGTGTGAAAAAGGACTCGCATTCATCCCTTATTCCCTCAAGTATTTTCCCGGAAACACCTTCTGCTTGAGCTGCCATGCCCCAAGATACTCCCACACCACACACACATGTGCACACAAAAACAATATCGCAACATACATCTTAGCTACAGCAAGTTGAGGCAGCAGCAACCATCAATCATGGCTCTCCAGTGTTCCAGCCCACTGTCATCATCCAATTACCAGCTCACAAAGCCATGAATCAACCAATCAGCACAGGCCGGGGGCTGTCCAAATATTGCTCTGCTCTTGCTGACAGAAAATAAGCTGTAAGGAAAAAAATGATTCAAAAGGAGTCCAATAAAGTTTTTGTGTAGTTTGAAACCTGAGCAAAGATTTTATCTTCAGGAGTTTGATGGAAAGATTTAAGATTTACACAGAAAGTGTCTTTGGACTGAGAAAGACAACCGTGTTCATTCAAAACAACTAACATTAAGTAGAGATCGAACAGTTATTGGTTTATTGATATTTAGGTTTCACATTATACACAAACATTTGACCCATTGTTAAATTATAAATACTGATTTCTGCAGCTTTAATTCTTTGTCCTTCACTTTTTGCTTACTTTCTTTAGTAAAGGGTAAAAAAAAGTCAACATAAAAGAAAAAAAAAAGTACAAATTTACCCCAAAAAATGTAAAGAAACAGACAAAATAAAAGGCATAATATGTATCAGCAGATAATAATTAATAAAAATAATAATACATTTTTTAAATTACAAAATTATTCCACATTATTTAGTTTACAGCGTTCATTTGTCACAAGTTTTTAGGAGTCAAAATAGCTGAGAGAAAATTTTTAATAATATACTGGATTTGTACTGGTGTCAAATACATTACATACTGCAGCTTTGTGACTCAGTCAAACAACAGCAGCAGCACTTCATAACCATTATTTATAAATGGTAAATTGATAATTAATTAAGCTTTATTTAATAGTTATTTTACTGTTTACAAACAACGACATGATAATTAATCATGTTAACTAACTGTTAGTAATTTCATATATTATGTCTCAATATAAGTATTCATTAATGATTACCAAATTATTTGTAATTTAAAAAAAAAAAACATCCATAAACATTACATAATAAGTGGTTCCCAACGATTTTTTAAAGTGGTTTTGTGTAACATACACCCTATGCACCACTTTCATTTGTAAAATTTTGTATCAAACACATTTGGACACCACTGTTGTCTTTCTTAGGGCAGACTCCCACTGGGCGGAGGCGTATATCAAACCATGCAGATTGCAATAAACTTCTTGAGAAACTTCTACCACTGCACAATAGAGAGTGTCCTCACCTATGGCTGTACGGTGTGGTATGCCAGCTGCACTGCATCTGAAAAGAAACAACTGCAGCGGGTCATCAAGACGGCTGAGTGGATCATCAGCTCCCCACTTCCACGCCTAGAGGAGATCTATTCCAGCTGTCTCCTCCGACGGGCCACAAAGATTCGGAATGACCCCGCCCACCCAGGACACTTTCTATTCACCAGCCTTCCCTCTGGCAGACTCAGAGTCATGAGAGCCCGCACCAACAGACTGAAACACAGCTTCTTCCCCATGGCTGTGAAGAGACTGCTACAGGAACCATGACCCCCCCCCCCCCCCCCCCCCCCCCAGTTTATTTTATGACAAGGACATTGCAGCTGCTACAAGAGAGCACCATACGAAATTTCACTGTATTTATTACAGTGACAATAAAGCTTCTTCTTCTTCTTCTTCTTAATAAACTTGATCACCCCCTTTCACATTCATGTTGGCATGGCTGTGGTGAGGCAGGATCACTCATGCATCTGTTGTGGCATTTCTCCCCAGTGAGTTCTTGGGACAAGGTGATATTAAGTTTGTCTTCCATTCTGGATGTGAAAATATCCCAGTGTCCATCAGTCTGCCTCTGAGGCACAGGGAAGAAAATATACAGTCAAAGCTCACACACCGCATTATTGCTCTCGCTTTTATGTCAGTTAAACGTATCATTATGATGAACTGGAAGTCACACAAATCAAATTGTTTTATATGGATAATTGGTTCAAAGACTTTATGGTTATACTATCAATGGAACAGACAGCTTCAGCTCTTTGTGAATATAACCATGGAGATGATGGACCCTGGATTCTTATAAGATCTTATCTACGGAAAAATGGTTCATAAATGAACATTATTGTATTTATTCTGCAGCCTCCCCTTCCCCCAACATCTTTTATGTTTTGTTTGATTTTCTATTTGTGTATAGTGTCGTTGTTGTGTTAGTATGTCAGTGTGCTGTCCCCTGTCATACGTCAATTCAAAACTATAAATAGAAAAAAAGTGGGTGTGTATGGGGTACTTTTCCATAGTCAGTGTATTACCTACAATAGATGTCAGTCGAGCCGCCCTGTAGAAGCAGGCAAGAGTCCAACACAGAAGCTAAGCAATGTACTGCTGTGGACGGGGGCAGAAGCAAAACATATATTAGCCACCTAAAAAAAGTTCTAAAAAATCAATATCAGTTTAAATGTGTGCTATATTGAGAGTCTTTCCACTGCTTTACGTTTTAATCAGCCACCCTGCTCCGATTGGGAAGCCATTAACGGAATCTCATCAAAGCCACCAGACTTCTTTAGCAAAAATCATAATTTTACCTTGCTGAACACAGTAGCTGCTGGTCTAGTGCTGCTTCAATCAGTCAGTTAGTTTGTATTATTGTGTGACTTTATTAAATCTAAACTAACCCATTTAAACCCCAAAGTAACAGCAACACAAACAAAATAACTGACCAAGGCAGTGGTAGACCAGCAGCTCCTGTGTTCAGCGATGTTAAATCACTGTTTTTCTAAAAGGAGTCTGGCTTTGAAGACAGTGATGTAAAGGCTTAATTTTCCTGTTGTAAAACACCATGTGACATCAAGGTAAAGCAGTGAGAATATCCTAAATCTAGCAAACACTTAAATGGATATTGATTTTTTTTAAAGTGGGCCTTTTTTTTTTAGGTGGCTAAAATACATTTTGTCGCTGCCCCCGTCCACAGCAGTACATTGCTTAGCTTCCATGACAGACTCCAGCCTGCTTCTCCAAACTGGGGACATGCTAACTGACGTCAACTGTATGTAATACACTCTCTATGGATGAGTACTTCATACAACCCCACTTCAAAAATATTTGAACTATCCCTTTAATGGTAGTTATCATAAAGTGTTCCCAAAATAATTCCAAAAGACTCTTATAATGCCATCATCCATCTATCTGATCATACCGCTGTCTATTTTTACACAGCTCTTCAAAGTTTGACACATCATTCTCTTGCCAACTTGAGTGGAGAGAAATGTTTTATGTGCTTTCACTGGAGCTGTAGCATCAAGTACTCTCAGGTCCCATTAATGCTGACGTGGTGTCGTACCAGCGGAATACACTCCGGTGGCCTTCAGAGATGCTTTATAAAGTCAAGACTCTTACAGACTCTCAACCCAGCAGTGAATGACGCTGAGCTGCTTTAGTCTCCACTGAAGGTTTCTTTATTTAACATGATACTTTATCCCTGGTGAGGGCCTTCCCCACCTCTCAATCACACTCTCTGGCACTCACAGAGTGTGTATTGATATGCATTTAACATCCATCACCAGCCCTGTAGTTAGACACATTTGAAGTGCTTGACAGTTGACAGCTAAATGGCCTATCACATGCTCTGACCTCGTGTGTATGAGTGTGTATGATAGAAATAGAGGGAGAACTCAAAGAAATTAAATCCCTAATTATATGTCTTTCAGGTGCTGGGGAATTATGATTATACATTTCTCTCTATTATTACATATGACATTAGTTTCCATCATGTGATTGGCGGGAAAATTAAGTCTTAAGCTTTTGTCCATACCAACACACACAGACACCCACACACACACACACACACACACACACAATACCATTCTCATTTTCTCTGACTGACTGACAGTAAAATGGAAAACTTCCACGCACAAATCCTGTGTACACTGTACAATAATGAACATTTGTTAAAGCCATATATGACCTTTCATATTAAATGTGTACACTACCATCTCTTCACAACCTTTGTCTGCAGCTCCAAACACATCAGTAACTGCATCTGATCTGCATGCCAACTCATTTGGAAAAAATAAACTTACAGTAGGTAATCTTAAGCGTTTGATTGAATAATTAACCTTTAAGTCCAGCTCAGACCAAGGATCCACGACAGGATGAGTGGAAACATGCAACTACTTGCAATGTCGTTGAAGATTCTCAGTCATCCAGTCATCCACTGGTGAAACAAAACAACCACTCCACAAGCACATGCCACAGCACAGCGGAGCCAGCTCGTCAGGTCAAGACTCAGCTGTCCATTACATCTAACAGAAGGGACACTCCTTCGAGGACAGCAATGTTCACGTCTTGGTCAGAGAAGACAGATGGTTTAAAAGAGGCGTGAAAGAAGCCATCTACGTCCAACTGGAATGACCATCGTTGAACAGAGGAGGTGGCCCATGACACAATTTATCACCCACTTACAGTGCAGTCTTGGGATCCCTTCCCAGATGACTGAACACCAATTCTCACCTGGACCCATCAACCCTAACTACACACAAGATGCCCAGGTGGGTCAATGACTCACATGTGACCTTAATGACTCTGTAAGGGTTCACGCCCTCACAGAGTTTAAAGCCTGCAACTCCGCACCAGTCTGTAGCCCCTTTTACACTGCCAGATTTTCCACGAATGTTTGGCCGATTTGCCGGCAAGCTGCGAGCGTTTAGACACACAGAGCCGGATTGGCGGGTTGATCCGAGGTGCCCAATTTTCTGCCTCGTAGGGTAGTCATATCGGCGGAACGGTTTTGATCTAACAGAGCGAGGTGGCTTTCCGCCTCAGGAGGGTCTGATGATGACTTGTGTGAGGGGCTGTTGATGACGCTGCACATTCGACCCACTGGCGTGGACTTCAAACCAGGAAACAGCTGATAGCAGGAATGAGTATCTAGCAGCACTAAGGAGATGCAAAGCAGAAGATGAGCAACTAGGGAGGTAAAGAATGGCGCGCCCTCCTTGCCCTCGCTAACGAGGAGGCCATTAACCGTCAGATGATGGGAACCGTGAAGGACGGGCCGATGTACGAGAGAATCGCAGAAGGACTGACCGGCCGCGGCTTTCCTCGGTACGTCACCGTTTACGTCACATGCTGAGCTGCTCGTTCTGTTACTTGCTCACGCCCCCCATTGCCTCGAAAAAGGCGCATTCTGTATAACAAAAGTAGGCAGGCGGCATTTTGCTGCACTCCCCGATTTTGTTTTTACACTGCCAATGCTGAAAGAAGACGGATTGGACTCTCCTGCAAATTTGCACAATTCCTGTGTAAAAGAGGCTTGTTAGAATTGAAGACGCCTTTTGGATGAGAGGCGAAACTTCTTCAAGAAACTCAAGCAAGTCCAGTTGCCTACGATATAGCACTTATAACAACTTGCAATGCCCCAGGGCAACGTTCTAAAAACCTGCTGGCTCAAAGCAATGCAACTAAATGAGATGGCGTATCAGCTCTATGCACTCTCTGTGCTTTCATTACTATCTCCAGCTTTCAGGTTTATTTTGTGGCAGCGAGCAGCGAACAGCGACCCACCATCTGACACCAGCACACCATCAGGACGGAAACAGGGGGCTCAGCAGGGACGGAGCACCTGCCGCAGCAAGCAAACACGCAGTCTGTGGTCATTTTGACTTGACCAGCAGCCTTTACCAACAAGCTGACTGACTGTTAAAACAGGTGACGTGCTTTAAGTTCTAAAACCAGCCGCTGGTGATTTGACCAGCTGAGGTCCAGGTGGTACCATGAGCCAGTTTGAGTCGAGCTCAGACCGGCCAGTTCACACCTTTTCTCTGCAACATTCTAAAATGGTTTCATCTTGTCGTGAATTATTAGTCTGAACTGGGCATGTTCACTCGGAAGATTCAACTTGGTATATTTTGTGCTAGTTAAGTCTATAGGTTTAATATTTTATGCATTTTATGAAAGCTGTTGTGCCAACATCTCATTTTGCAACCATACTGCTATCCATCTTTGTTGCCAAGAGGAGTGAACTGTGTGTCTAAGTGAGCTACAAAGTGCTACTTGAATGATTATATTAGAAAGCTTTATTAATTCCCAACTGGGAAAGTCATTTGCCACCAGAGGCAACTCATACAGACAACAAATACAAATGCACGATACAACAAATAAATAACACCATAAAAAGCCATTTGAGATGTAATCAACAGCTGAGAGGTGCTGCATCAAGAGACCACAAGTGTTCATTAAAAAATCTGACTGCTGCTGGAACAAAAGACCTTCTGAGTCGTTCAGAAGAACACTGAGGCATCTCGAGTTGCTTCTGAGTCCGTTAACAACACAGTGTAATGGATGGCCTTCATAATACTGAACTGTTTTTAGTTTGGCCCTTTTTCTCTTTGCTACACTGACCTCGAGTGAATCAGGAGTAAGGCCAATCACTGAGCCAGCCTTTCTGATTGTCTTATTGATCCTGCTTTTATCATCTGCAGTGATGCTGTCCCCCCCAGCAGAGCCCAGCATTGAAGAGGACACCAGCCAAGATTCTCTGATTAAAGAAAGAAAAAAACATGTCAGATCTTTTTGCTGATGTCGAAGGATCTAAACTCCCTCAGACAGAATAACCTCCACTGACCCTTCTTGAATTCAACATCAATATTATTTTTCCAGTTTAATTTACTGTCCAGGTAGACACCAAAATATTTGTACAGCCGGACAATTACTATCTCATGACCCCTAATTACCCCTGAGAAGACCTGCTCCCTCTTCCGTCTGAAATCAATAATTAACTCTTTGGTCTCCCAATACATTTAATTAAAGAACTTTGCACCACACAACAAATGACAAATGATTCAACCTCTCTTTTGTTGGCCGGTCATTGCCTTGGTTAGATAGGGCACCATCTCAACATTTCACAAGTGTGGTATGTAGTCAGCTGCTTCCAAACCACCGGAGAACATCTGGATGTCAAAAATATCAAATTATGGTCCGATTGTCCAAGAGAGGGAAGCAACTTGGAGACAAAGTTATCCTAAATGTTCCAGGTAATTTGCATTACCATAGAAACATACAATGTTTATGTTATTAATTGCACAAAGATGTTTACATTCTCTTTAGGAGTACATTTTACCCACTTGCGCTTGTAGGTATAAAGTGCCTTTTTTTCAAAATATGGTTTATCTTGACAACTTTTTAACAATAGAAGGTGCTACACACTTCTATAAAAAGTCACAGACTAGCAGGCTTTTGTGAAAATACAATCCAAAAACAGCCAGCGTTGACAGTTACAGTTTTAATGCAGAATAAGAATGATTATTTTAACATTTGCTGAGAGGTGTGACAGAAAACCAATATGTACTATTTGATTATAAAGATTGCATTGTAATTGTGGGGTAACCATATCCATCCATCTATTTTCCACTTATCTGAGTCTGAATTGTGATAGAGCAAACTGAACAAAATAGGCCAGACATCCTTCTGTGGTCCACATCATGCAGCTCATCCTGAAACATCCCGAGGCAAGGTGAGGTGCACTAAGAGCAATTTGAAGACTCTTATGAAAAGGCAAAACACCTCATCCTCCCAGAACAGGGAGTCCTTGTGGACTGACTCCTGGCAAACTGTGCTGTGTGTTGATCCACTCAAGTTTATCTCAGGTCTTTGGTCTAAAAGGAGTAGAACTGCCTGACTGACAGATTAGACTGGAAAAGGTTGACTGAGGGATACCACCCATTTCTTTTCTTCTTTTCGTCCTTTCTTCTACTAAGTGAGGCTGTGGTGACATGAGCTCTGGTGACCAGTCATGCTGAAAGCCAGAAAGTAAGAAGGGACCCTAATAAGAAGACAGTCACAAAGAAATGGTGAAAAAGGAAGAGGTCAAAAATGAAAAGAAAGTGAGGATAAGGGAGTTTAAAAATTTACTATGCAGGATTTTCTTAAAGAAAAACAAAAGTAATCCCTCTCAGTCATCACCCACGAGAAATGTGTGGCACTGTAATTAACAGCAGAGACTCTGCCCTCTGCCTGTATCTTCTCTTTTTTGTCTCATTTTGCTATTGTCTTAAGGAAATTTCTGAGCGTGTATAGCTTCAAACCAATTACAGTGAACACACGAGATCAGGACTTTATAAAAAAGGTTGTGACCAGGTGCTAGACTGTAGGCAGCACTCATGTCAGAGGAAGGACTCAAGTCGTCAAATACCAGCACTTGGACAGTGTTCCTTGGCATCAGACACCAATGCACAGAGGGGCCTTTTAGCAGCGGTATCAGACTCAGTGAGTGGCAGTATTTTTTGATACTCCGGGCAACTTCTGTAGTATAAAGAACAAAAAAGTCCACATGGAGTGGGCCAAAGGGGAGGTGAATTGGTCAAGCTAACTTTGGACTTTTACCTGGAGCCAGGTGTTTGTGTTCCATGTGAAACTAAATGTCAGTTGAGTTATTTTATTAACAACGTACTATACTAGTATGTGTAGCATACTATGTCAGTGACGTGTGTCATGATACACTATGATAGTAAGAAACGTAATTATTTTAACCCAAACCATGATGGGGTTTTTTCTAAATCTAACCATGTGCTGTTGTTGCCTAAACCTAAGCAAGTAAACCTTAAAATGAAGGGTACACCTATGTTCTAAGTTTATTTTGAAAAAGACTGTATGCATTTAATAAGCAGAAACTGTACATTTCCTGTGAAACCAAAGTGTACTTTGAAAAAACACAATGCATGTAATGACCATAAATCGACATGCCACCCCGGGCATCAAAAACTGACGCAGAAGGGATAGCTAGCACATCATATTTTGACATGGAGGGCAACTGATCAAGCATCTGTATTTGACAAGTTAGGAGTAAGAATGTGTTGGGGAAAAAAATGCAAATATATCAAGGTGAAACGTCAAAGCTCATTCCAAAACAAGAGTGATAATGGGTTGGCTTTCACTTTCACTTTCACTGGCAAGCACTGAAGAAGAAGATGGGGATGAAGAGCAACCCAGAGCTGGCCTGTCCTCTGCTTGAAAGGTAGATGCTGGCAGTTAGCTTAGTTATCTTGCTAGTATTGGCTTTGCTATCACAACAAATGTAACGTTCTTACAATGGCACAGTGGCTTGCAGTGTTCGTACAAAGCAGTGTGTGGAGGAGGGCCAAGTTTGAATGTTGTATTTACAAACTGTAACCCACAAGCCCTGAATGCAAATTTGCGAATCCTAGGACAGGAAAGGCATGACCCGCCCTACTCTCCCTCTGAATGACTAGTTCTCGTTGCCTTCATTTGTTAGATTGGTTTGGTTTGGTAGAGTAACGTGGGCCATTCCTTTGCGAGCCTAGGATTTCGAACTGTGCTTCCTGTATAGAATACCTTCTAAGAGCTTCCACAGTTTATTAATATTTCTGCTTGGAAGCCAAAAGATTCAGATTTTCAGGGGAATTTGCATTATTTGATAGTGATGAGTGTTTTTTCTAAATCCTATTGTTAATGCGCTCATCTGAGTCAGCTTTAAGGATTACCAAGTAGTAGCTTATCTTTTTTGCCCTGGGTTTCGCCTCTTAGTCCACATGTAGATGCCAAATGTTTTTCATGGAGTTTGTTGCCGTGTGCAACCTGAGAGGAAGACTGCAGGCACTGCTTCGTTTCCTCTGAATGTTTTTTTGGGTTTGAAAAGAAACATTTTATCTGTGTTTTGTTTGTTTGTTTCACTGCTACAATTCTCCTGGTGGAAAGCATTTGAAACCAATCATACGCCTTTGGTGATCTCTAAAGGTTGGTAACTCTTTCATTCAATGCTAAATAAGAACACCTAACATCTGAGCACAAGGTTCTGTGAGAAAGTTGCTATGTAGATCATACAGAATATCAAAAGGAGTGCAGGCGCATAATCTTAGAGCGGTAAAACAAACACAATATAGTGAGATCAAGGAGTGAATAACCCTCAGAGGTTTAACACCAGGAAACTTCAGAAACTTCCAGTAGAAAAATCAAACTTCTGATATGAGTGACGAAACATTTCAACACCACACAGCAAGCCCAGTTTCTTTTGACTTACTACTACCAAAAACTTCAAGGATGAGAGAGAGTAAAAAGGTGCTTTACAGTCGTGGAGGGAGGTGGGAAGATAAGGGAGTATGAAGAGAAGGAAAGAAGAGAGAGGAAGTGAAGAGTCTCAGCAGAAATATGTGAGAAAGAGAAAGAAAGATGCAGCGACAAAAGGGAAGAAAGCACAATGGGAAGAGCATTAAGGGAGAGAAGAGGAGGCGAATATGTCAGAGGAGGAGTAGGGGCAAACCCTGCGGGGAGTTTCTGTATCTACCTCCTCAGGCAAAAAGAGAGACAGAGGTGGGAGAACAAGGGAAGAGAGAGAATGCAGAAAAGGAAGAGAAAGAAAACAAGAGAAGGAAAAGAAAGGGATGCATGAGACAGAAAAAAAACATTTCCTTGTTTTCAAAATTGCTTTATTTTGTGTTGGAATGAGAACTTGTATAACCTAGAGGCTTGCTGTTGTAATGTAATCTCACTTGCACCCACCCACACACACACACACACACACGCACACACACACACACACACACACTTACACACTTGCATATAAACACACTCTGTGTTTAGCGGCAGAAGAACCAGGGAAGCCCTGCAGTTTATTGGGTCATTGTAGATTCCACTGTGGATGAAATATGCTTTAATTTGTGAAGCGCTGGAGGGACAGTCGATAGGAAACCTCTGTGTGAGACGGAGAAACAGCAGAAGGAGGGAGGGAGGAAAAGAGGATAGGGAGACAAGTAAGGGAAGGTTGAGAATGAGGAGGAAAATGGAGGAGGGAAAGGGAGGGTGAGAGGGAAAAGTGATGGAAGGAGGGAGGTTTGACAGCCAGTAGAGGTGGACATATGGGCTGGGAGGAGTAGGGAGGGAGGGAGGGAGAGAAAAAGCAGCAAAGGAAAGCAGAAGCGGTAGACACATTATAATGAGGAGAGGAGAATAGGAGGAAGGGATGGACAGAGACAGAAGAAAGACTAAGCAGACAGGAATCAGAAGGAGGGTGAGAGGAAGGGGGGCGATAAAAGGGAAGGAGAAAAGAGTATATGTTTTGATTTCATTTCTTCTACGGGTCCCACAAATACCATGAAAATACCAGACTGTCCTCACAAGAGAAACAAAATTCAAATGCCTGAAACGACCCCAGTGTGTGACTTTGACACAGGAGGCTGCTGTAGTTAACATTGTTGTCTTTGACCACAATTTTCTAATTTTCATTTTTTAACCCAAGTCATTCAATATAATTTATTCACTCATTCATTCATTTTCTGTAACCACTTATCCTGTTGGGGTCACAATGGGGCTGGAGCCTATCCCAGCTGACGCTGGGCGAGGAGCGGGGTACACCCTGGACAGGTCGCCAGACTATCGCAGAGCTGACACAGAGACTGTGGGAGGAAGCTGGAGTACCCACAGAAAACCAATGCTGACACAGAGAAAACATGCAAATTCTGCACAAAGGGGCTTCCCCACCCCAAGACCGAACCAGGAACCCTCTAGCTATGAGGTGACAATACTAACCACTGTTCCACCATGCCACCCCAATATAATTCAATTCAATTAAATTCAATTTTATTTATAAAGCCCAATATCACAAATCACAATTTGCCTCAGAGGGTTTTACAGCAGATAACATTCCTCTGTCCTTGGACCCTCACGGCAGATAAGGAAATATTCCCCAAAAAACCCTGCCTAAACCAAGCAGCAACTGCCAATGCTTTAAAAATGAAGCCAATGCAGAAGTGCCAAAAACTGCAGTTTCGTGAATGACTAATTGAGGCTGGCTCCAGAAGCGATGTCGATTCCAATAGACCCCCATGTAAAATGCTGAACTTTGGGTCAAATGGATCTCAACATCATACACTGAACTTTTCTGAAAGCTCTAAATTTACGAGTTGCGATGTGTTTGCTGTTTTCAGAAATGATGGAGGCCATTAAAGTTCTTTTTTCAGTGGATGATAAATTAAGATATTGTTACTTTAGCTGTATAGAGTTTTTCTTTGTAATTTTATAATATATCTGAGTAAATTGTTGATATAGACTGACTCATAATGTTTGTTTACAGTAACTCTTGGGTAGAAAATCCCAGCGTCACAAATGTAAAATTATATGGTGCTGAGCAAATGCTGCCGTAATTGGTTAGTTTTTAGCCACTGGAAAAAAAAGGTCCACCAACTAGCAAATGAAGCTGGTATCTCACCAGGCTCCATTGACAAAAGCAGTCATTTTAGAACACAAGAGTTGCTGCTGCTGGAAGGTTAAGTACCCAGTACAGCGTACACTTAAACTCCACAGCAGGACATTGCCTATCTGTGCTGGTAGATTTGGTTTAAAGATGCTAGCAAAGCAACACAGTACATAAAATGAGCGCAACAGAAATGCCAGATGGGTCGGACCCCTGCGGTTACCGATGTATCTTTAAACGTTACAGTTACGGCTGAAAAAGAAAACAGAAAAAGTTTCAATTCAAAACAGTTAGCAGTCATCTACCCGCAAGTGTTAGCACATCACCGTGATTCATCTCATCCTAATGCCCTCTGTCATTATGCCTTTGCATTTCCTGCATTAGGTTACTTAGCTTGCTAAGTTGTTAGCCTCTGTAGCCTCTAAGTGCCTTTACCTGGCAGCAGTGTTCTCACAACTTAACTATTTCAATGCCAAGCATATTGTGTACACGAGTTACCATGTTGTAACTACAAGCTCATGAGTTCCATTTGAAGGGTTTTAAAAGGCACCAACAAACAATGTCGTCCCTTTATAAGGGACATCAGATCATAAAATATTCATATGGGTCATTTTGGAGGACAGTGTTTCCACTGCTACGTCACTGATTTGTTTTTAATAGTTTGTTTCCAGCATTTTAATTTCCTGTCATTGCACTATATATAGCAGTGCTAGCACCTGTGTGTTACAGCTGTGTGCACTCTGTGCTGCTGTCCCTTTTCCCTCCATTGTAGATCTGCCCAGGTGTCCTGCATATACTTATGGAGATGCACTGCACCTGGCCTGGAGGAGATGTTGGGCCTGCTGGTCCTGTTGCCTCTCAGCCTGGGATTTGAGTGTTGTTAAAGGTGTCTTGTGTGTTTATTTAGGGGTCAGTGGTGGAGTTTTGTTCACCCCATAAGGCCACCTCAGGCCACCCATTCTGCGTCTCTGTCCTTCCTGTCTCCACTTCCCCTCATCCACACTGCAGTAACCTCTTTCCCTCCAGTCCTACAGTCACCTGACCTGCCACGCCCGTCTGCTCACCTGGTTCCATTTTCCCTCGTCAGCCCTGCAGTATATAACTGGTTCTGTTCCACTCACTCACTGTCAGTTTGTCAAAGTTGCAATGTTGCTTTCTTGGCTTGTGTTTTTGCTTTCAAACTTCTGATGCCTGAACCTTAACCTATAACTGCCTGTCTGCCTGTAAACTCACATATACCTTCACCTTGGCAATAAATCACTGAACTGATCCTGTCTGCCTGCTTTGACTGCGTTTGTTGAGACACTTTGAGCCAAATCCTGCCCTCCAACAAAAATATTGGGCCTCCAGCTGGAAGCTGAAGTTTCCTTTTATAGTTTACATGAAAACCTTTAAAAGTTAACAGTGCTCATGTTAAATCAAAGATGAAGCTTTGCCATATGAGTATAAACATACAATATGCTGCTGTGACTCTGTGAGCCCAAACTTTCTAGATTAATGTGCACTTATAAAATGCTGCTCCCCCGCTTGGACAATGCTGATAAAAAACTGTCCCAAAGCAGCACTTTGCTTTTGTTTGTACGTGTAATCTTGGAGGCAAGGAACATACAAAAGTGGAATCCCACAACTGACCCACAACTGTTTTTTGGCAAATCACTCTAGAGACAACAGAGGAATGTTGTCTTTCAAATAAGTGGCAACCTCCGGGCTTGAAAAATGAAGCCAAAGCAGAAGTGCCAAAAACTGTAGTTCCTTGAATGGTCGCTTGAGGCTGGCTCCAAAAGCAAGTCAATCTCCATTGACACCCATGTGAAAATAGTCAACTGTATAGCATAAAAAAACATGTTTACAGCCTAGTACAAAAAACAGTTTGGGCTTTATAGCTAATTTTCCCTTTCATGACAACTGTAAGGGGGTCAAATTTTTATATAACTCACCTGTTTTACATTCTCTTAAGGCTTAAAGTCATGCATGATTAAAGGCACAGCAGGTGGCATACGTTGACCACAGCGTCAACGGTGGTTAGCTAATGTAACCATGGCGTTTTCCCAGATTCAATATTATTTAGTGTTTTTTGTTAATGAGAGTCAACTGCAACATTTTTACGTCATCTAAAAAAAATGTCGTTCAGTGTTTGGTTGAACTACAAGACCCACAAAGGCGTCAGATTCTCATTCATTAATTCATTGCTGTAACCGCTTATCCCCCAGGGTTCAAACCAGGAACTTGCTGTTCAGCAATAATGCTAACCACTGCACCACCATGCCACCCACGATGGATTCTGTTCAGTTTTAAGTAGCCTACATTTTCTTTTAATTGTTTTTAGCCTGTTTAAGTAAAAAATTCAGCATTAGCATTAGTATTTTGAAGCTAGCAGCTAGCATAAAGGTTAGCTCCACCCTCTCGTCCAAATATGGTCACTCCTGGCTACAAAAATACCCAGGCTTCAGACCTCTGAATCGGCACCTATGTCTCAGATTTTTGTATCAGTTCACATATATCTGGTGGTCACTGACGTCTGATCCCTAGTTCGAAAAATAACTGAGCCAATCAGAGCCATTTAGGTAAGACAAGGATGAGTGACATCATCTCTTTGTACCCGAGCCATTCGTTCCATCTGAACAAAATGGCACCAGGCATGTATGAGATAAACACAGTTAAACAAGCTGTTGTGAACAGCTGTGTGTACAGAAATAATAACTGTTAAATCAACATTTCTTCATTTGGCATGGCAAATATTGAGAATTCCTTTCAGACACCACCATTACTGCGGTGTCAAATGAAGAGGACAGAGGAGGGTGAGGGGGGGCACTACTGAGGAGAGGAGAAATGAGAGGACAACCAGGAAATTAAGAAGGAAAGAAAAGAGTGAGGGCGGCATTATATTGTGAAGAAGAGGGATAAAGTGAAGGAGAAAGAATATGGGTGGGTTGACAAGAAGAAATGGTGGAATGAGGGGGAGTCAGAGAGCTTAGCAGGGGGTGGGGGGGTAAAAGGAGAGTGGGTCAAGGGGAGAGACAGATTGAAGAAGAGAGGGAAGAGAGGAGAGGACGACGAGGAGAATCTCAAGCGCCCCGCTCCTGGGTTCGGCCCGTTGTCATGGTAACAGCAGCGAGGCGAGACGAGCAGCAGACAGACACACTCGTTCTCTCGCTGCTCCTGAGTCTCCCTCTGTGTCTCCTGCCCAGAGATTAGTGGACAGCTGAGTCCCTGGTTGCGTCTGTCCTCTTGCTTCTTCTTCTTCTTCCTGATGAAAAATGGATTGACAGCATGGAGACCAGTGGCTACTACACACACTGACAAGTCATACTACTGTGTGTGTGCGTGTGTGTGTGTGTGTGTGTGTTCATTCCTCTGCTTTCTCGGGAGTTTTGAACTTGCTCTTTAGGTTACCGAACATCAAGGGATTTACAGACTACTAACCTTTTCCTTTCTAAACCTACACAGTAACATTTACGCCTGGGAGCTGCACTTTGGACATCCAGCCCTCTACCGCTGCCTCACAGCTGCTCCACTACAGCCGGTGGCAAATCACTGCCTTGCTCAGCAGTGCAAGATTTAAAGGGACACTTCACCTACAAATCGAAAAGACATATTTTTCCTCTAATGCCAGGTTCACACGACACAACATTTTTGTCCGTTCTGACATTTTTGTCCATCACTATGTCAGATTAGGTGATTGTGGGGTCATAAAATCGTGCTGTGACTTGGCCGAAAGACATGACAGACTACACGTTGGTCCACGACCAATCATCCCTGGTCATCTTTCACCATGTGCATGTCATTGGTTTACTCTCGCCCCTATTTTTATTATGATTACTATTATTTCAGTCACTGTGTCTGTTCATGTCCCAGCTGAAATTTTTTTATAGTAACGTAAAAAGGGCCACCAGATGATAGGCGCTACATTTGAAGCACCACATGAAAACTATGCAAGTCACTGAAGCCTTCACAACAAGTTCGTTTGTCGTGAAACAACAAAAAGAAAAACATGTTCGACTTTCTGTCGGAACATCGTGAGACGTCCCAGACGTGGCGTTGGTTGTCGTGGACTATGACACAAGATAAAACGATGGATTATCGTGTGCAACATTTGTTGTCATTCACAGTCCGAGTTGACCTTGTACAACGCTGCGTCAGGCTATAATCAGGCTGAAATCGTGTATTGTGAACCCGAAATTACTTCTAGTGCTATTAATCTGTATAGATTGTCTTGGTGTGAGTTGCAGAGTGATGGAGATATCGGCCACAGAGCTTTTCCTTTCTTCAAATATAATATACACCTGTCAACTGTATCACCATACAGAAGGAAGCATGCATCTAGTCATGGACAAGAGGCTCATAATCATGACAGCACGAGATGTAAATATTAATGGCATCCAGGTGAGCTAGCAGTAGATGCACGCTTACCTACATACACTGCTCACAGCTGTCTGTGGAGTCTTTTGAGAAACCAGGTCATGATTTCTGGAAAGAGACAGTGCTGCTGTGTGGTTTAAATGTCTTGTTGTTTTGTTTTGTTTGGGCACTTGAGCACCACAAGCCGAGCGCCGTCTAGTTCCATTAAATTCAAGAGAGGGCAGATGTCTATGTAGCTGATAACTCTCACGCCAAAACAATCTAGATTAACAAATAGCCATAAAAGGTAAGCCACTGGTTCAGCCATTGTCTGAGATAAACAAAACCAGATTATACTAAACTCACCACCAAATGTGTGCCTTATGTTTCCAAGTTTCCTACTGGCATTTATACCCATCAAACTTTAAATGTGTGGGTTTAGCTACTCAGAAATCAATGTATTTTAACCATGCACCAAGTTTTAGAAAACGTTTATAAAAAATTAACTTTAACTACCGAAACCAAAAAAAAGTGTCAGTCTAAACTGAGTAAAAATAAAATGACTGAGTCAGAAAATACAAGTCAAGATGGCATCAGGCGGAGACTGTCCTCCCAGAAAAATGACAGACTTAATTATTTTTAGCGAATGGAGACACATTAGTTTAAGTGACAAAGCTGTCCATCAGCCATACAAATTATGAGTCTAGTCTGTCTAGAGCAAAGAAGAAAGTGTGATGGTGTGAAAGAGCCACAAAGTCTGCAGAAGTAGGAGGTCAGGGTGGATTGATGGGACAACAAAACATTTGACTTTAACATATGAAGCATGGTTTATGCTCACTGTAGTTTCTGAGTCAGAAAATCAACCCTTTACATTGAGAGAGAAGCTTCTGAAAATTGTTGTGGCGCCTGCACCTCTGAATTTTTGTAACTATGCGCCCATGTTTTTTTGTTTACAGGGGAGACTGGCAGAGAAGATTGAGTGTAAACGCCTCTTGCAAACCATCTACGGAGGCCCATGGCACGGTGTCTCACACTAGTATAAACAAAGCCTGAGATGTTAGTGTCCTGTTTCCTACCAACATTCAAAGCTGGTTTACCCAATCAGATAGTTCCAAAACCTAACTAAACTTTCTCCATAGCTTTGTCAGATCACGAAATTGAATTTTCACACTCCCACTGCCACTGACTCAGCTACCCCGAGGCTTTTGGCTCATATTACTTCATCACCGCCATTTTAACAAAACTTTTGGTAACTCTAACTTCCTAAAGCACAAGAGATTTCTTTTCAAACTCGTCTGTAATTTAGACACAATAATCATGTCTCACTGAACATAAAAATCACTTTGAACAGCAAAACATTTTTTTTCTTACTTAAATGTGCTTCCTGCTTGCGTGGTCACATGACTAATTTTGTCTAAGGCCTAGAAACAAGGCATGGTTCAGATGCCCCTGCAGGCACAGAGGCCGCATGTTTTGTGCCCTCAAATTCATTGTTTTTAATCTAGATGCGCTCAAACACCAGAGCAACGCCACAGCAGCGCGCACATGTTCCCAAGCACCTATTTTTCAGGGTGCAACGGCTTTGTCTGAGACTAACAGACAGAGCTCAACTTTTGGAACACAGTAGCATCACACCACATATCACAAGGAACAACCAATCACAGCCGACATATATCTTTCCCTTTTTCCATAAATATATGGAAAGTTGATCATGTTAGTGCAGGGCTACCCAGAGCTGTGCTTGATAAGGTTGCTTAGCAACCTCAGACGCAACCTGCCGCCGCGCTCTTGAAAGCTGGCTCAAAAAAGCACAAAAGTAGTGCTCAGTGCCTGACCCTGTGTTTTCCAGGCAGCCCCTCAAATCATCCCACGCTCACCTACAATATAATGAGAGGAATGCCAGAAATAAAGCTGGTCTAAAATGTTTTTTTTTAAAGTACAGTAGCTCATTGGTTAATGTTGTATATTTTGTTAAATGGAGCAATGTGGTTTCAATATAAATATGAAATTCCTAAACATTTTTTTTATATTACAAATATCCTCCTTATCCTTTCTTTCTTTTGTCCCACAAGCCTTTAAAAAATAATCAAAACCACTTTGGACTGTATTTATAATGTACATTTAATTTTTTTTAACCTATTTAATCTATTAATTGAATGTAATAAACTCTTAATGAGTAACTTAACCGACCCTGACCAAATCATTACCTGTGCTCTAATCACATGTCTGCTCTCATCTATTCATGTATACACATTCATGTTACCAGGCACTATAGCTTGATCTCAGCATGCAGCCTGCTCCAGTTTCCCTGTTTCTACCCTGCAAAAAGCAGAGCCCAGTTCATTATGGTCCATGAATCAGAATAGCTGAGTGGCTTACAGAATAAAAGAAAAAAAAAACCTTTTACCATAGTGGTGCCAACAGAAATGTATCACATGCAGACTCAAATGCACTCCAGCAGGAGCTAAGCGGAAAGCAGCTCAGCGGAAATGAATGTGAGCATCATAAAAATGTCCTCAACACGGTAACAAATTACACAGCAAACTTAAAATGTGCTACAGCAGCAGAGCTCTATGGCAAAGTGGTGTAGTGTGACAATTAGCAACCTGAGTCTAATCAATGTGAATTAGCTGGATTTGATGAAGAACACAGTTGCTGTTCTAACTTTTGCTTCAGCTTCTGTTGTAGTATCTTCCTAGCACTTTATTTATACATCAATCACTGGAAGTATGTCAGCTCTCAGTGGCTCTGGCCTTTGACCCTCTTAGTTGCCTGCTAGAGATATATGATAATTGCCAATACTTCAAATCTTAGTGTGTATTTCAGCCTTGAAATTCAAACACTGAAGGGTGCAGCTCTTCAACTGTTACATATTTTTGAATACTCACAAGTTTCTATTATTTCAGATCTTGTCCCAGCAACACATTCTCATCCCATGTTGTCACATATTGCCCTTTTAACAGTGGCCTTTCACGTCTATATATTACACTCTAGGTATGCTTCCGTGTCCACTGTTGATATGCCGCAACCAACGCCAGGGTGTCAACAAAAGTACATGGTAAGGTTTCGGCAACAAAAGTACGTGGTTACATTTGGAAAAAAAACATCATGGTTTGGCTCTAGATTCATACGAGAAGCAAACCCAGGGGTCCACCGGTGAAAGTCCATGGTTTGTTGGACCCATCCACAACCTGCCATCCACCCTATGGGGACTCTCCAGCTCCTTAATTGCATTGTTATCAGCAGTGTTTTAACCTGACGCCATGCAGCAGCATATCATACCGCTGTGAGAGGTGCCATCCAGCCATGTTGTAAACTGACAGCGCCTGTCCACGTGTCATACTGCCATGACAGGTGCTGTCTGGCAGACTGGCCTATGATAACACTGCAAATGGTTACGTGCGGACGCCACCTGCTGGTATGTCATACCGCTGCAAAAGATGTTCTTGGTGTCAAGTGTCTGATGCCGTAATCACCGACAAAGCGGCTACATATGATGATGGAGAGTCTGATTTTCAAAACATGCTCACACCTCGGCACCACGATGTGCAACACAGCAACTGCCCCGCCACCGCCACCGGCACCAATCCTCACCTTGGTGATCAACACTTCTGGGTTATGGCATCATATGTGCGTTAGTATGTTTGATGTGGTTCCATTCACATCCCCTTTAACAGCCGAGCAGCACTGGCACACAGTCCCATTCTTATGCATAACTCTCTGGTGCTGTTGTTGCTGTTACATGATCAAACTAGTATCCATGTCAAGCAGGACCAATGACCAGCATCTCAGTTTTATCAGACATATACAGTAGAGCATCATCAGCGTAGCAGTGAAAATTAATTCCATGACTAATTAATTGTAATTTGGCCAATAGGTGAAATATAAAGAGAAAAGTACAGGACAAAGGACAGAACCCCGGGTACTCCATGTTTCAAATCGAAAACGAGAACAGTAAGACCTGAACTACACAGGAGCCAGGCCTGAGATGGCAAATTCATTTTTCAGTCAGAGTATATAGTGATATACAGCATCAAAATACACTGTGATCCAGTAATAGAAGCACCATGGTGCACCCCAAATTCACAGTAAGCATAATGTAAGCATGGAAGCAGGACAACATCAAGCCCTCATTCAAAAACAGTATGCTCAGTGAACAAATGATGTATGTCATTATGTAATAAGATTCTCCTTGCCGGTTTTCTACCCCTTTCCTCAGTAGCAAACTGTCTCAATATATAGAAAACACAGCTTGCAGACTTCATGGCCAGTGACATTAGGGCATCTAGCTGTGGGAGGCCTTTCATCTCTGTTTGTAATGTTACTGCTGTGCTCAGAAAATCTGGTTTTCAATTCTCTGCTTGTCTCTCCAACATAGTATAAGGTAACTTTGGAAAGTGGCTTTTGAATTTACTGATTCAGTTAAGAGAAAAGCTGAAACCTATCTCTTTCTGTTGCATGAAATGAATTGATGTTTACATAATAATTGCCCTCTGACCCATCCTTATATTAGCCTGCAGCTGGCTAAAAATGTTCATGGTAGTTATTTCAAGAAGTTAATTAACAAGTTCATTCATGCTGAAGAAGCACCTACAGTAGTGCGAAGGCCAATTTTCACCATGCAGAACAAAGGAAAACTAATGTATTTCATTTTTTGTTATCAGCTGTTTTACTCACTAAAATGCTCTGTGATGGCCGTCACCTGCTCATACCAACATATCACATATCATATATCATATAATCAGCTGCAAAATTTCAGATAGGTGTAACACTTTTTGCAGTTTTAGATTTTGGGGTGTATTTTAGTGCTGTACAAGCAGCCAGAAATGAATAAGCAACAGGAGAAGTAGTTGATAATAAACACACATTAATATCTGAAGTTTAATTCAAAGACTACTTCAATAAACCATCTTTAAACTATGATTTTCCATCTGTCTCTATTCATGTAGTAATTGAGGCCAAATATCAAAAGATACTGACCGGAGTGGAGGACAAAAAATTAAACTGAGATAACTGAGCATAAGCACCAAATTAAAAGCTGCATCATGACTCTTGTTAAAGACTAAGGTAGAGCTTTAGAGGTGCCAAACAGTCCTCTACACAAACTACAGACTAATTAGAAGGCACAAAGGTTTTCTATTAATGTCCACATGAAAATCTCAATTAAAAGTTTGCATTGAATTTTGTCAAACCTCGGTTGGTGGGTATGCATTGCAGACATTTCAAATCATTCAACACTTAGACGATTTTATTGGATTTTATTTTCATGCCACACTGAAAAAAATGGAATCACTGGTTGCTTAAATCGAGTGAATATAGATTTTTTTTTTTCTGATCTTACAGAGATGTGTTTAAGGTTTGGTTAGGTCATGACACAATAAAACAACTTTGTTAGGGGAAATTGATTATGATTACAATAATCACTACTGGGTTAGGTCAAGAAACGGCTGCAGTTATGGGTAAAAAAAAAAGAAGGAGAGGAAGGAGAGCTGTGCCAAATACTGATCCATGGAATTTAAATATAAGAATTTGCATTAGAGTTTTGTATAGGCAGCTCTCGCTTTCTTTCTTTGACGCCTACTCACCAGAAAAGGTTTGGGTTTACCTTCAGTTCTTCATGTTCCTCTAATAGTGGAAACACTCAGTCCAGTTGCCAGAGGAGAATGCTGGCATTGTATATTTCTGCAAAGCATTTGTACATTTCATACAAATCATATCACTGTTTCTAAATTGACGTAGTGTGTGAGCTGACTTTGTCATCGGGAGTTGGAGGAGATGGGGGATGTTGCAACACGTAAATAAGATGGCTGTCAAGCTGCTGAACACTCCAGAGGCCTGTACTACGAAGCAGGATTTTAAGTTAGCAAGGTAACTTCGGAGTTAACTCTGGGTTTTCAGTACTACGAAGCTGGTTCTCATTTTACTGGGATAAATCACCGAGGCAACTTATGCTGAACAGTCATTAACTATTTTTCTACCCTTTTGCTTCAGAAGCAGAAACAGTCTGTTATTACTTCAAAGTGTTTTGTGTAACATACTCAGTGGTATTATCATCATCCAACCAAACAGCAAAAATTACTCTATGCTAACGTCACATAGCTCCGTGATACCTACACGTAATTTAAGTCTCAGATGACGGTGTATTTTTTGATAGTGTTTTCAATATTTCTAGATCCTCCATTTACGATTACAGATTGTCATTTACATCCCACACCACAACAACACCGGCTGTTTTTTTAGTGCCCGGGACCAAGTTTCACGCTGCAATAGCACCACAGAATGTGGGTGTTCCTAGCAACTCATCATTGTGTTTTTCTGCAACCTGTCACCACCTTTTCATCAGCTTCTGTGCCGCCAAACATGGGTGTTTTTTAGCAACCTATCACTACTTTTTCAGCAGCAAATGTGGATATTTTAAGGTAAACGTGGTTTTTGTACCTCAACATAACCATACATTAACCACGACATTGTTAGAAACGATACCTTTTGTAAATTCGCTCCATACTAACGTACAAATATAAAGTGTCCATGGTTTGCAGAAACTCACAATGACAACATTTTTTGTGGTGATTGGGCAGAAAAATGGGAGACGTTACCTGTGAAATAAAGTGTATGTGCTTTGTAATAAATTGGTTAAAACATGAAACCACTGAAAGAATCCTTTAAGAGTATCTGAAAAGTTTTTGTCCAAAAAAGAGAAAGTTGAAGCTGTAAAATAATTTTAATCACTTTGTCTTGGTGTTGATAAACAGCTATATAAACCTCTCAGATACAGTATATTATTTTGAGCTATGGGGCAATAAACCTTATTGCCTCTCACAGACAGCAGCATATTGTTTTCTCTAGCATTATTTTTTGGCAGGTGACCCCTGGAATAAGATTTTTTCTTCCATGGAAACAGGGCGACTACTTAATAGAGTGTCTCCCAGCAGGGTGGACAGCAGGCAGGGTGGCTACAGACCTGCCTGACCCTAAACTCCATTAGTCATCCCAGGCCGATCCTCAGAACCTTTTCCCACAGGCGCACGGCCGGCCAAGCCAGATGCATCGTCGCCCCAGCAACAGGAACGTGAGCAAACTGCAGAGCACTGGAGCCGAATAGCCGGGATGTCCGAGGATGACGTTTGCATCCGCGGGGCTGGAACGGAGCATGTGCCCGGCGGGAAAACGAAAAAATGTCAAGAGCGATTAGGGGGGCAGCGGATGCAAAGTGATCTGGAGAGATGGTGAGAGTTCTATGTGCGGAGAGGAAAGCTTTGTGTAAGAGGAGATGGGTTTCTGTGTGTGGGTTTGTGTGTGTGTTTTCATGCCTCCCTGATTCGTTGCTCCACCACCTGCCAGCTTGTTTGCAAGTATGTGTGTGCTCATGCATGTTCATATCACTGCTGGTTATACTGTATGAAGTCACGTCTCTGTGGTTCATTTTATTTTGCAGAGCAGTGCCTTAAAAATAAGCTCACCACCACCATCTCCTTCTCCAGAGTCGAGCCTTAGCTTTATACAGATCAACATGAGTTTACATCTTTTTATTCTGCTACCATTGCTACTGCTACTGCTACTATGTTCAGATATCTTTTATCCTTGCCCACGTAAAGAATTATTTTGACATTATGTAAACATAAAAACTTCAATTAATAGCCCGGGCTTTTATTTGCTCCAATCATGGAACTCAGCTGAACAAACTTTTAATTACTTTCACACAAAACTCTTGATGGGATGGAAAATACTATCAAATTGTTTATTTAAACTAGTATGAATGTTGTATAAAAATTAGGAATAATATTTGTTGAAATAAAATATCCATCCATTGTGGTCCACTTATGCGGGGCCGGGTCGTGGGGGCAGCAGGCCAAGCAAAGCTCTCCAGCCGTCCCCTCCTCCTGGGCGACCTCAAGGTGTTCCCAGGCCAGATTAGATTTGTACTCCCTTCAGCGTGTTCAAGGTCTGCCCTGAACAGTCCGCGAAGCCAGGGATCAGCATGCCCGGGCCCTGTCCCTGCTTGCCACCCAGCACACAGTGCACCAGACCCTGATTCTGGTCCCTGCTGGTGGTGGGCCCATGGGGCAACGGCTCCATGTTTTGTTTTTTTTTTCAGGCTAAGCCCGACCGGGCTCATGGGGCCTCCACCAGCCACCAGATGCTCGCTGGCAAGCTCACCCCCAGTTCTGGCTCCCGCAACCCCAGCGTCCCCGTACCGGGCAAGGTGCATGTAGTCCGAATAATTCGTATCATCAGGGCCTTCTTGAATCGCTCGTACTCTGGCTACTCCCCTGGGACCACTTTGCCTCGGGAGGCCCTACCAGGGGCTGTTAGCCCCACACAACACAGCTCCCAGGTTCACAGGAACACACAAACCCCTCCACCATGTTGAGGTGGCGAATCTCAGAGCAGCAGCGATTCTCAGAGGAAATAAAATATCAATTACAAATCATTCACAGGTTCTAGCATCTAAACCAATGACGCTTGTTTAACAGCAATCAGCATACCAACACAGCATTTTTATTTGAAAAACAATATTCACAACTTGGATTAATTTTTATGGAAACTTCTTCAATCGGTAGATTTTTGACCTTTTCATTGGTGGACCGGTACGGACTAAAGGAATACAGCGACACCTAAGAGATAGTTCAGGCATACTTTGAGATTTATGGTTTCTGTAAAAAAAAAAAAAAACACACAGAATATTTAAATTGTGGAGATGTGCAGCGATGCGTAGCATGTCCCTATAGACAAAGGTTTGAATATTTATATCGTTATTGATCTAAGCAGCTTAGAACTTGAAGCAGGTACACAAGGACCTGCTGAGCTCTAAGAGGTTTTATGCATCCAAAGAACATCTTTAAACATGAACTGTTTTAAAGTGTCAATGGCATCCAGACCTGGCCATTTAACTGAGACATGCATTAATTTGTCAAAACATGTAGTCACACTCAGCTTGTAAAAGGGCATTGGCATTTAATTGAGGCTCAGCTTTTAATTGGCGTTTTACAGAATCAGGCAACAGCCAGAAGCCAGTTAGCATAGTTTAGCATAAGGACTATAAACAAGGGGAAACAGGTAGCTTCACTTTGTCCAAAGGTAACAAAATCCACCTACCCAACACATTTCCACTCCGACCCTATCTTCATCAGAGAGAGTTCATCAAGTAGAGGATTACAGGATCAATGGCGAGAGAAACTTATCAGATAGTCCCTCCTAGCGAGCACCAGCCTCCCGGATGAAAGTCGGTGGTTGCTGGACCGATCCACCACCCCTCCCACCTGCCCTACTTGGACTTCCACTGCCTTAAATTTCGCAGATGTCCCACCACATTTCCTCCTAACGCCACTGGGCGCTGTTTAACAGCAACCAGCCTTGTATTATGCCGCCATGAGAGGATGGCTTTTTTTCGTTGGTGTCTGACGCTAGAAGTCACAGACCAAGTGGCAGTTTTCGATGACTTCGGAGTGAGACCAGGTTGACTTGCCAACATGTCTAAAGCTCGCCCATTAGCATGCTTTATTTTGTTTGTTTAATCTGTACAGATGTAGTGACTCTGTAGAGGTTCTGTTTGACGCCTGGCAACCTCTTAATGACAACAAGATTCCAGGAAGTCACTGCAAACGGCCAAGTCCTCTACATGAGCCCCATAAAACTCTAATAGTTGTTTTGAAACTGCATTTTTTGGTACAGATTAAATAAACAAGATGGGAGATGCTGGAGTAAGCACGGAAGCAAACCAAAAATGATGCCAAGCACTTGGCACTGGTCCATGAATTTTAAGTGTTTGCTCACAGTAGCTGGATTTGGTTTATTGGACATTATGACTGGTTGTAATCATCTATTAATTAAAGACAGAGTTTTTATGTGTTTATAACATATTTCAAAATTACTGTGGTGACACAAGTTTTTCTTTGAATAAAAATGAGAAAATCCCTGTGAAAACTGACTGTGTCATCTGATCTTCCTCACCAGCTCCTAAAAAGGCATTAATTCAGAGACAGATTCATTTTAAGACCCCAGATACTTCCATGCAGTATGTTTATTTCTGCATATCTGTGGAACATACAAGCCCTCAAAAAGAGCAGTGTGCGAGTGAAAACCTACTTCATCAAACTGTGTGCTTCAGCTGTAAGGTAAATCCAGCAGGGCTGGCTCCCTGCACCCTGAAGTGTCCTTTATAATTGGAGCGGTCTCAGATCTGATCTCAGCGTCTGGGATGGGAAGCCTCACTGCTTCCTGACTCCCTGTCAGAGCATCTTGCATCAGGAAAAGAAGTGATTCTGAAATTACAAACCAGCGCCTTCTGTCATGTTTCTAAGAACCTTCTGATGTCGTGTTAATGCCTGATATTTGCACGGCATCTTCTACAGATGGTCATTATGTGTGCAAGATAACATATATAGAATATTAATCATGATAAATGCCACTCTGCTGACATTTTGTGTCCTTGATCTGACTCAGTCCATGATCTTTGTGTTGTTATGATCTGTCTAACTGATGTGTTTCAGCCTGAGCAAATGGTATGTCAGGATTCGGGAGCTGATCTGTTACAGGGAATTTCCTGTGTTTAATTACTTACATGATATAAGTTGCTTAAAGTAGTCATTGAAATAATTTTGTTTGAGAAATTGTTTCTTTGTTTTGGTTGGCTTCCTGACCTAAACATTACATTTTGTACATTTGTGAAATCAGGCAAATTTGTAGTATCTGAACTGATCGCCATAAGAGACAGAAAGACACCAATCAAGAAAGAGTCTTTCTCTCTTAACAGCAGTGCAATTACTTGTAAAAAAAAAAAATAAATGAATTAAACAGAATATTTTTCATTCTCCATTTATTCAATGTGTATAAGAAACTAAAATAATTCTGGACTGTCACTGTCTACTCCAAACAGGTTTTAACTCAGCGCACTCAGGGTAGTAATTAAGGTAGTGTTCACCAGCAACCGTCATCACAACCTGCTGGCTTCTCTCTGCTGTATTTCCCAAATCCTCTGAGCGCTGTGTGTTTTAAGCTAAGAGTGCCAAAAAAAACATGAGTGTATGAGCCAAATAACGTCTTCCAAAAGTTCATTAGTAAACAAGCAGCAACCTTGGGGGCTGAAAAATGAAGCCAACACAGAGGTGCCAGAAAATGCAATTCACTGAATGGCCTCTTGAGGCTGGCTCAAGAAGTCAGTCAGTACCCACAGACCCCCTTGTTAAAATGCCCAGCTTAACAGCAGATATAACCATGTTGACAGCCTCGCAAAAAAAAATCAAAAAACAGTTTTGTTATCCATTGATAATTTCAATATTCATGACAACTGTATAGGTTGGGGAAAAAACGATACAGCATAATATCGCAATATTTTGTGTGGAGATATTGTATCGATACACAGACACCAAGTATCATTCTTTCATTATATACATTATCAATTTTGCAGTTACACATTTTATTTATATTTACATTATTAAAACTTTTGGTACCAGAATAATAAAACGATTTGCTTTGTCAGCCCACTAGATTGTGCTGACCATGTTTCTTTTCATTACCCTGACCACAGTAACTTTACATTAAGTCCGCAACATCAGTCGTGGGCACTAACTTGTAGGGTATCAGACAAACTGTTGTACGAGTATGATACGTTGATTAAAGTAAGGAAATGAAGATAAAGTTATGTCACCAGTCTAATGTTGAGTATTGCCAGAATTACAGTGTAACTTCAGCTCTCCTGGTCAAGCACCACTTAGGTGGAAGCAGCCAAAGCAAATCAACAACGGAGAGGCTAATCCTTGACAGTCGAGCAGAATCTGAATGTTTTGTATTAGACTCTCCTGCTCCTGGATTAATTTCAGCCAAAATGGAATCTGAAATTGGCTTGGCTGTTGAATACTCTGCCTGCCTCTCAATGCTAAATGGAGCAGGAAGAGGACACATACTGTCTGTATGAACACAAAATCACAGCTTGACCCGTCTTCTCCAGTTGGTTTTTATGGAAAGGAGAGGCCAGATTGACATGACATGTAAACAGTAATTGTAAGAAAGAAGCAGAGCCCTACTGTGAAATTGAAGGTACTTGGAACAGATTTGGACAAATAAGATGGTTGGATCGGCCGGTGAGGGCTCGGATGGTAGGATTTGTACATTCTTTTTTTTACTCTTTTCATTCTCTTGTCTATGTATTTCTCTACGTTCTCTTCACTCAAATCTTATTTTCATTTTGTTCCACCCTTTGCTCCTTTGCGGCCTCCCTGTTTACCCCTTTCTTCTTTCTTTTCCAGCCTTATGATTTCTTCCCTTGTGTTATTTTTCCATTTTTCTGCATGACTCTGTTTCTGTCACTCTTCACCTTGTTGCCTCCCCTCCCCTCCCCCATTTCCACCAGAGCCGCCGGAGAAATCTCGAGAAATCCACTCCCTCCATTTCCCACCCGTCACTGGTGATCAGTCTGCGAATCTATCCAATCCACGCATCACACAGAAACTTGCCGTGACCGCTTGATAATGCAGACGAGCGTGTAATGCAGACGAGGCCATGCTGCTCCCATCTACATTCCCTGTGCCTCTGAATCAGGCGTTTCCATTCATTAGTGGGTGTTTGTTGGCAGGCTGCTGCCTCTCGGTGGCTGCCGGCGGTACGCATGGTGCCGCTCACAGCTGGAGTTTCGTGCTTTGTGGCGTTTTCATAATGGGAGGCAGAATTCTCCCAGCACCCCTCGCCATCTGTCTCTGGGACTTTGCTCCATTTCCCAACTGAACCCTCCTTCCCTGCTTCCACCTTCACCTCCAATCTTTTTCTTCTCTCTTTTCAACCTTCTCACAGGTGTTGCCTCGCTTCTCATCAATAATTTTTGCATCATGAAAGGCCTCAAAAAGCTCACCTCTGTTCTACTTGTAAGCCAAGGAAAAGCACCAAGGTTAAGTACTTTTTCTTCATATCCTCGTTAATTAGCTAACACCGCTTCATCCAAGGCGGAAAAGGCTGCTTTTCTTGGCCGTATCCTTTCAAATATGGCAAGCCTTGTTGACCCATTATGACATATTTGATCTAGAAATGTAAGCTTCAAAGGATCCGGCCCCCGAATTGGGACATGGCATCTATCTGTCTTTTGATCTCTCTCCTCCTACATTATTTTATATTCCCTTTTTTGTTCTTGTCAAAGCAGCATCTTCATGTGTTGATCATTCCACAAGAACTGTGTATTTTCTTTCAGTCTTTGTTGCATTGTGCATGCCTGAAATGCTTTTTTCCGAAGCTGGTGGACTGTAAACTGCAGATTCTGCTGCCGTCTGTGGCTATTTTTCAAAACAGTTGCACCGGGAGACTTTCATTTCCATCCATTCCACACTTATCTATAATTCAAAATGTTTGTAGAAATGTTCTAGGCCCAATTTACCAATATGGGCCATCATTTTACAGCCTCAGATTTTTTGATGTAGGCAGATAATTCACCATCAATGGACTTGAACATGTCTGACCTGTGACAGAGGCAAACAAGGCAACTGAATTGTCAGCAGTTTTCGTGTGTAGGCATTGTGAGCAGGGGGCTAAATCTTTGTAATATCCTGTTGAACTATTTGATCATTTTTGTCAATAGCACTTCAACTACCCTGCCTAAAGAGAAATCACCATTACTTCTAAATCTCCCAAATAGATCTACAAGTGTGTCAGCTAATATCCTTTGAGGTGACAACAGTCATATCTCAGGGTTCAGACTGCGTTTAGAAGACAGATTCAAAAATCATATTACAAATCATATTGTTGGCTCAGGAGGTAGAGCAGGCCGTTCACAAATCAGATGATCGGCAGTTTAATCCCTTGGCAAGATATTGAACCCCAAAGTGCTCCCAATGGCCATCAGTACCACGGGTATGTGAGTCCATGCGAATGGTTAACTGAGTAGCGGGAGGAGGATTAGAAAGCCACTATACAAATTAAAGTCCATCATGCACATGAAGACAAGCATACGTCAATTGCCACTGACTTCCAAAATGACTTATATGACTGTTCAGATGGTCACAGTTTTAAACATGTCCTTAACGTCATCAAACGCTTGCATTTCCACTCCAGAACTATTTGTTTAGGTTTTAAAAACGTCATTGTTTGGTATGACCTATGTGCTTTTGTCACTTACATTACATTATGTTACGTATGTGTTGTGGCATACATCACATACGACACGCGACTTAAGTCAGTATTGTAGCATGCTACATATGCTAGCACAACAAGGGAGGCTGAACTTCCCCCATAATTTCATAGAAGAAATGGTCAAATATGCACTATTGAGTTTACATTAAAATAAGAATTTACATTACATTACACGTGCGCTAGGATGCATTTAACATCATGACTATGATGATCAAACGTCAGCTGTTTATCACCAGTTTTCAAACGTGACATCCCTGTCATACTTTCTCATGTCAGCATGGTGGACGCGGAGCCTCCAAGCATTCCTATGAGACAGCGCTGAGCAGGTTTTTTCCATGCAGCAAAGCAAGACAGTCATTGGATAAATGCGACAGAATCATCACTTCCAGGGAAGCTTAGCTTCCGTGGGACCTAATGGAGCGGTAGGCGGGAGAGGACGCTCGGTGTCTGCATGATGATTGGAGGAATTGTCTAAAAGGCTGAACCCCTTTGTGATTGACAGCGCTTTTGAAATATCGGCATCGTCGCATTTCCAGCTCAGTCCCATGCGGATATTTGCGAGTGGAGTCTTCTGACAGAGTGCCGCTCAGGTGTTTAAACCCATCTGAAAATCTTTGAGGTGTGTTTTGCTGTGGTTCTATGGCATGAGTGTGGTTGAAAAATGGCTTCAATTAAATGTTCCTTTTATAAGTTACTGCCTCGCCACAATATGACAAATTTTATGATGTCAACTTAAAGTGAGCTTCCCCTGTTCGAAAGACCAGCAGCCGCCACTGCATTCTAGGCTACATTGTTATCAAAAGACGTCAACACTGACTTTGGGCCACAAACACCAGTCTCCTGGGTAACAGTTCTGTGTTGGTTTGACCCATTCACCACCCCTCCCACCAACCCCAAAGGGTCTTCTTTAGTATTTGTATAATATTACAAAGACTTTGTTGCCCTTTGCGCTATGTCACTTCACATAGCGCAAAGCCTGTTTTTATTCCTGCTGTAGTTTTTCTACTCGTTTCTCCAAGCTTGGTCAGTGAGGGCTTCTTCCATCTCAGCAAAGCGAGGCCCATAGTCGTCAAGTTTTTTGCGAAGTGCATCCAGAGGCTGGTTTATGGGTGCGAGGGAAGCTTGCATTTTGGAGGAGATGGCAACGCAGGTCTTCTCCAACTCAGTTTGAAGTGCAGAAATAGACAAGACCCCCTCTATCTCGAGAGCTGGTGTACCCATGTTGTTAGCGAGAATGTTAGCTTCAGCTGTAATTTTCTCCTTTTGAATGGATGCTTTGTTTTTTGAGTTGTGGTATATTATGGAAATATATTGATCTATATACTCAGAGCTACTCTACACACGTTCTCTCTAGTTGTTAGCACTCTCCCTAGTTCTCTTCAGCAGTATGATACACCACTGGATGGCGTAAGTTTAACAACGCTGCCTGTTGCCTTACAGTACATCACTTCAGCAGTCCTGTTGGTGGTGCAAATGCAAAAAGAAAAAAAGCCCTTAAAGGTGTGTAGTTCTCAGAGGAGCTCCCCAGTAGGCGATTCCTCTCACGGAGTCCCCAGAACTTTTTGGACTGAAATGCCTATCCATAACTTGTATAGGTTGGCGTGTGACATGAGTAGCAGTAAACAATTTTTTCACTTCTATTCCCACATCTGCACATCTGCCCTCTGTCACACAAACACACCCACAACCTTAGAAGAAATCGTGGCTGGCAGCCCAGTCACACCTGCTATGCCTCATGTTTTTCCATTAAGTTCAGCGCATGAAAAGGGGAGAAATACTAAAGCAGAGATATGGAGGGATAAAGCAGCAACATGGTGAGCGATAAAACAACTGAGGCTGAAAACAAAAGATGGAAACATGAAACAAAACTTGAGAGGAGAAACAATGGGATAAGACAGGGGAGAGAAAAGGAGGAAAAAAAGAGATTGACGTTGAGAAATCACAAGAGGTTTTATTAGCAGAAGGCTGAAAGTAGAAGATGGAAACAAAAAAAGGAATGAGATAGACGGAGACAGACGTGCAGGCAGTAGAAAGGCAGATACGGCACACAAACAGATCATATATTTACAATATTGCTAGTATTTGACATTCCCGTCAATAAGGCTTCTTTGAATAGGACAGAAAGCAGAACTGACAGTGAATAAAACAGGAAGACAGATGAGAAGAATCTCTCTCTGAAAATCTTTAAATATTTGATGCTTTTGAAAGTTTTGTTGTCAGCTTCCATGCCAAAGAATTACATTGAATTTAGGTTTTCTCCACTATCACAGATATTATTGTAGTACACATTGAATCAGGGGAAGAGGTCCAAAATGTTAGTGATTATTTTCTTAACATATATTACACAGATTTTGCCAGTCAGACACAAAATGACCGGAGCACCGTCTCCTGATATTGATCAGTCTTAGAAGAGTAATTACGATAAACATTTTAAACACATTTTTAACCCTCTGAACTGCAATGGAAATGGTCCACCGGGGCTTACACTGACAGGGCTTTCTGCTTATTGTGATGCCATTTCTTGAAGTATCTTCAAGTGCTTCATATCCCTAAAAATTGCACAACCTGAGCTAAAAACTGATGGAAGTCAATAAACCATCTATCAATCCATCCATCCATCCATCCATTTTCTAACTGCTTATCCTCTTGAGGGTCACGGGGGGGTGGAGCCTATCCCAGCTAACATTGGGCGAGAGGCAGAGTACACCCTGGACAGGTCACCAGACTATCACAGGGCTGACACATAGACAGACAACCATTCACACTCACATTCACACCTATGGGCAATTTAGAGTTACCAATTAACCTATCCCCAATCTGCATGTCTTTGGACTGTGGGAGGAAGCTGGAGTACCCGGAGAAAACCCACACTGACACGGGGAGAACATGCAAACTCCGCACAGAAGGGATCGTACACCCTGGGATCGAACCAGAAACCCTCTTGCTGTGAGGCCACAGTGCTAACTGCCACACCACCATGCTGCCCTCAAGAAACCATAATAATTGATAAAGGTATTGAAATTGTGTCCGAAAAATACAAAAATCAGAAGGCGTATGGTCGTTTGTTCTTCTGGTGCTACAGTGTGTTTTCCCGTGACTTTCTACCACATCATTGCACTGCGTTACAAGCATACACCATGATGACACAAAAAGCAGAGGCATAAGCTTTCTGCTGCAAAAAGAATGACTGTTCATGCTATTATGGGCTTTATTTTAGATCAGTATATACAGGATTATGCAAACAATGATCTCCCACAGGCATTATGGGGAAATTACGGAATATTCATCTATTTATTCATTTTCTGTAACCACTTATACTGTTGGGGGTTGCGGAGGGGCTAAAATCTATCAATGGGCAACGCTCACATTCACACCTATGGACAATTTAGAGTAACCAATTAACCTAACATGCATGTCTTTGGATTGTCAGAGGAAGCCGGAGTACCCTGAGAAAACCCACACTGGCATGAGGAGAACATTTAAACTCTGCACAGAGGCCCCTGCCAGCCCCACCTTGGGTTCAAACCAAGAACCCTCTTGCTGTGAGGCAAAAATGTAAACCACTGTACCACCATGCCGCCAAAAATTGCAGTATAATTACATCAAAGTACAACATTTGCACAGTATGGAAGGTAAGGTAACATAAGGTAATGATGATGATTGGAGGGACAGACACGTTATCTGCAAAAAGAATGAACACTGTATCTATTATGGTTTTGATTTTAGATCAAGATATATGCAGGATTATGAAAGCAGTGATCTCCTGCTGCCATTACAGGAAATACCGCTGTAATACAATGTTTGCACAGCACGTAAGGTCATGATGTGATGATAGGGAAGACAGTCTTTCTGCTGCTAAATGAATGAATGCTCTCACTACTATGGTCCTTATTTTAAACCTATTTAAACAGAATCATGCAAGTAACGATCTCCTGCAGCCGTCTGAAGGAGGTCAGTTTTTAAAGGGTTGACATTTCAGTTCTATACTCCGTTGTCCATAGTCATAGATTGTCTTCCCAAAGGGCTTTTTTTCTTTACCACAATAACTCAAAATGCAAGTCTTATCTATTCATGCATATATTTCATGTTCATATTTATGTACACCACGTAGCCAAAACTATCTGGAAATCTCAACATTACACTTGTGTGATTGTTGAACACGTCACTTAAAATCCATGAGCATTATTTTAATGCTCTAAAAGCCTCCCTTCATCTACGAAGGCTTTCCACAAGATTTTGGAACCTGGCCTTGGGGATAGGCAGCCTCAAAAGCACAAGTGAAGTCCAACACTGTTGTTGGGTGATAAGGCCTGACTCACAGTTGACCTTCCAGTTCATCCCAAAGGTGTTGGATGGAGTGAAGGTCATGGCTCTGCGCAGGCCAGTCAAGTTCTTCCACACAAAAGTCAGAAATATTTATGGACCTGGCTTTGGGCAAAGAGGTTTTTACATCCTGAAACAGGGAAGAGTCTTCTCCAAACGTATGAATAGAAATATATTACATACAGTAGATGTCAGTCAGCATGCCGACAGTTTAGAGAAGCTCGAGTTCGACATGTAACTTAAGCAATCTACCACTGTGGAGTGGTCAGCAACAAAATGTACTTTAGCCACCTAAAAAAAGTTCCACCTAAAAAAATCAATATCTGTTTAAGTGCATGCTATACTGTGTGTATTCTAACTGCTTTGCTGTCAGACAGTGATTTTCAACGGAAAAATTAAGTCACTCCCTTAAAGCCAGACCTCATGGAGAGAAACAGTGAATTAACATTGCCAAACAAAGGGGCTGCTGGTCTACCACTGCCTCGATCAATCAGCCAACTAGCCATTAAGGGCTTTGCCGTTGGAACAGGCTGTCTGACGGAAAGGTAGACTGGTAAAAATATTCTCAATATAGTGTACGCTTAAACTGATATTGATTTTTTGTAGATGGTTAAAATACATTTTGTTACTGATCTCTCCACAGCAGTAGATTGCTTAACTCCCATGTTGTACTCCAGCCTGCTTCTCCAAACTGGGGGCATGCAGACTGACATCTACTGTAATATACTGACTATATTTAAGTACCCCAAACAATCCCTTTAAGATTACCCTTAACTGGAATCAAGGACCCTGACCCAATCAAGGAAAACAGGTTGTACACCAGTATGTGGAAACCCTATAACATATATTCCTGTGAACTTTTATAGACCCTTTTAGGACCGACGTTACAATGATGTCAGTTTGTTAGCTGGAGGCAAAACACGACTCTCCACCACAGGGCTGTAGGCTACATAGGAGTCTTTAAATATCGTCTTGTCGTATTACTTGGAGCCACAATAGAAGGAGTCATGGCTTAAAACTTAAATTCAAATCAACAAAAACAAAGACAGCTATGGTTAAATGCAGTAAGATGAAAGATGGAGGCCTTCATCAAAAATGCTCACATGTGCAGCGCACACTTCATATCAGGTTAGGGAAACAGTATTCACTGTTGCAGGGATGAATAACTTTGTGTGTGTAAAGGTTTACATCCACCTCATCAGAAACTGGGGAGGTATTGGAATATTGGATTTCTCTCATTTCTCCTCTCAAATCATCCATCCACTGAGTGAGAGCATACGGATCGCCCAGTCTGGTCCCATTGGTCAGTGTTTACTTTTTCAAGAGATGCTTGCGGACCCAAGAGTGAGTGACCTGACATGGTGTGTTCGTAAACTCAGTCTGACGCTCTACACTAAAATGATGAAACCAGAGCATAGTATTTCATTATGAATTAAGAATGGCTAAGATATTCACACATTCAGGAGTGCCAAAAGTGCGCTCTGCCACCTGAAATAAGTATCATCTTCCTACGTTGTTGAAAACAAGCCAACAGAACTTGCTAGCTAGCGCTAGCTAATTTCTGTGAAGAATTGCTTTGCCTCCATCTAAGCCCCGCCCACCAAAAAACATCATAGTGTTTACTAACAGTCCAAGGGTCTATTATACTGTTGGTCAACATGGCGCTAGCATCCCATGTGTGAAGCAGCGAGAAGTAAAACGTTAAGCTTTGCAACTGCTGTGCAGGGAATGCTGAATGGTTGATGACAATAGTGTCTGTGACTTCATAATTCAGCTTATAAACTGAACAATTCACCAACCAATCAAATTTTGGGTTATAGTGATAATTCAGCAAAATGAGACGAGTCAATCCTATTGCCCGAGTTAAAGAAGCAGTGGAGTTTAGTGGCATCTTGTGGTGAGGTTGGAGATTGCAACCAATTTAGTACCTTTTTCCTCACACAAATCTGCATTTCCCAGAATAGCGAAGGCATGACCGCCCTGCTCTCCCTTTGACTGGCTAGTATGTGTTGCATTCATTGGTTGGGTTGGTTAGGTTAAGGCAAGCCTTGGTACTGTTGGGGTAAGAATGTCAGGGTAAACCAATCAGAGGCAGAGTAGGGCGGAACTGCCCTCACTATCCTAGGAGAAGCAATTTGCTTCCTTTACCCCTTCCTATTGTGAAGCTATGGTGGCGTTCAGGCCATGTAAAAGTGCGAAAGGTCCTCTCGGGGGCCAGTATTTGGTTCTTCCGTTCTGGGCTACTGTAGAAACATGGCAGTGCAACACGGCGGGCTCTGTGGAAGACAAGCTTCTCCCTTTGTAGATATGAGGGACTCATTTTGAGGTAACAGAAAAATGACAGTTCTTTATTTCAGGTGATCATACACTCTGAAAACACAGTTGTTATTCCATTTCTGCCAATGTAACCCCTATAAATCCTGCACACTGGACCTTCAATGGACAATTTCTGCATTCTATATGTTTCTTGATTCTGGACTGAAACCTACCTGCCTCTCACTCCTTTGCTCTCCTCACAGCCTCCTCCATCATTTCATTCTTCCCGAGCACTCTTTCTGCCCGGCTGTCCTTTACAAGGCCCTGTCGATTTAATGTGACGGACAGAGGAGATGAGAGAGAGCGTTCCTCTGACAGCTGTAACACTCTGCCTCCAATTGACCTGGTCCTCTGCTACCACAGTTAGTCCCGTTTATGGACAGCTGAGGTCATAACTCTTATGTACAAGGGAATCAGACAAACACAGGGGAGGAGGATGCGGGAATATAATTTCACACACTTGGATAAAACAAGCTCCCTGCCTGTGCCAATGAATATGCAAGATATACATGCACAGTACTTATAAAGGGTTCTGCAAGTCATTAAAGGTGCCGTTTGGAAGACTGCACATTTTGCTAGATTAATATCCATAAATCATTGCCAGGTTCATTATGGGATGTTACCAAAGTTGCTGGAAACAGATACAGGTAGTGCTGAGTACAAACTCTATCAGCCTTTCAACCTCAATCTTTTTTTCCCGTCACGTTTGAAGTGTTTTACTTTAGAAGAAGCATCCATCTTTGTTAAATCTCCACTGATATCTTGCTTATTAACAAACAAACAAATAAAAAGACAAGCAGAGGTAAAAGCACAACTGTCTTGGTATGGCAGAGGTGATAACAGCCAATCAGGTCGATGCCTGTTTTCAGCTAAACAGATTTTCCACCACTCTCCCTATTAATTTCATTAGCACCAAAAATATTAACCTGGCACATCACATTACAAATAAATCAAATGCATAATACAGAAAATAATAAAACAAACAAATAACACAATGTGTTATCTCAAGATTTTTAAATGAAGTCGTGATCACAAGAAATTGGTTTGGTGTCTCAAGATAATGAGCTAATTAACTTCTTAAGATAAGAGACCTAAAAAATGGTTAGCCATCATGCTAACTCTTGGTGTCCAGATCCCACATATCAGACTTTAAAACACTGATATTGATTGATTATTCCAAGTGAGCCAGCTGAAGAAATAAAATTTAGGAAGCTGATAACTCATTTTGAGACCATTGTCAATAAATTGCTCCATTGGAAAATGCATCTGGTGCTACTTTATGGATATGTCTTTTGCCTTTTTAGTATTGTTATCAGTCTAGTTTTGTTTTTTCCATTTGACAGTTTTTATGTTGTTTTGTGGGCAACTTTTTATGGTCTTGTCTTATCCAGGCCTTCTTTGCAAAAGTGGATTCCAACCTTGAAGAGACTTGCTTTGGTTAAAAAAAAAAAAAAGGTTGAACAAAATCTATTAACCAGCACAGTCAAAGTAAAAGCAAACAGCGTATTACACATGGGATCTAAAACTAGGTGGTGCACATATGGGTTCCCTGCTCATTACTGGGAGCTGTAATTGTGTTAAAACTCAACTAATCACATTCCAACACATACGCAAATTTGATTGCCATTCAAGTGTATCAAGTAAAGTGATTGTAATCAGATCAATTAAAAACAGGACCTCCCTTAAGGTTGCAGTGTGCAAAAAGAGGTGAAATGCTTCCACAAGATTAGGTTTTGAAGGGCTAAAAAAAAAAACACCTTGAACACAACCTTGATACATATTTTCTCCAGCGGTAAACCTGCTTTGATTTTTACAGCAACAATGTTCACACATGTAGGTTACATATTACTACCTCAGTACACCCGGAAACTTTAATGTGAGAATCAGCCAGAAATGCATGTTCTGATAAACCCCAGCACTCTATCTGCCCACCACCCAACAGCAAACAAGACAAAGTTAGGGACTAGCTGCTGGAGAAATAAAATGCAACATTTAGCAGGTAATGAGATTTTTCTTTCTCAGGAGTTGGTGGAGACCCAAACAAAGCTGAAAGGCCA
The DNA here is from genome assembly GCA_019142605.1 of Cephalopholis sonnerati. Classification (NCBI taxonomy): domain Eukaryota; kingdom Metazoa; phylum Chordata; class Actinopteri; order Perciformes; family Serranidae; genus Cephalopholis; species Cephalopholis sonnerati. Next base: position 42,673,166 of record JAGQAX010000003.1, read on the forward strand.
CAGTAATATCAAATTTCCGGGGCACCCAGTAGCTCATTGGGTAGAGCAGGCATCCCGTGTACAAAGGCAATGTGCTTGGCGCAGCAGCCGTGGGTACGATTCTAAAAAATTCTAATAAAAACCGATGTTGTGGACTCTCAATGAATGCCTGCAAACCCTTGCTGAACATTCAAGCAGGGGGGGAAATATTCGGATGGACCTTGATTTCAGCAGAATTCCACCCGTGGAAAGATGTTGGGCCAATGAAATCCTTTGTTTCAAATGATGTCATACCTCCAGGTCAAAGCTAGCTTGCTGCTTAAATGGGTAAACCTCTTATTAAATTTAAATTAAATTTAACACCCAATATTGTACAAGAAACACCGCAATGACGACCTTAACAACCATATTAAAGACAGTATGTGGCTGGAGATCGCAGAGCAGCTTCTAATGTTACGTGTTGGTCATGAAATGGCGTGAACCACAACAGCTAGCATTAGCATCAAATTTGGGGTACTCCCTGACATTCTCTGTCTGGAGAGGTGTCTGTACTAAGTGGACACTTATTGGGCCTCATTCATGAAACCTGGATAATTTGCACCAGTTGCACTTGTATTCCTGCAATGCATGCAGCAAAGTGCCACTGTCATCCCCTCTCTCTCCCTCTTTCACAACTAAATACTGTCCTATCAAATTAAGACAAAAGCCAAAAAAAATCTTAATATTGAATTTACACTCATCATCAGCCAGAACAGCCCAGTCACCAGAACAACATGTTGGCATTTCTGCAAACGTTTCATACATATGACGTATATCAGATTACATGTATATGAGCAGAGCTTCTCATAAAGAGCAGGAGGGGGTGTTGGATGGTGTGACATGTAGATGAGATGGCTCCCAGGCAGCAGACAGCAGTTGACCACTCTTTAAGACAAACAAAAGGTTCTTCCAGACATGTCCCACAATGTAGGTAGCACCAAACGTTGTAACAACCATTAGGGCTTTCCTGCTGTGTTTCAGTGACCAAACTGGGTATTTTAAGCCAAAACATTGTCTTTTCTTAACTGTAACCTGCTGATTTTAGAGCCTAAACCTAACCACACGTTAACCACAGTGCTGTCACAACCTAAAATTTAAAATTGAAATGTAAAGCAATACAAGAAATTTAAAGTTTTAACATATCTGCTACATATGAAATGTACAAATTAAAGATCTCTGTGGTTTGCAGCAATGTACAATAACATTTCTTCTAGTGACTGGGTTGGCCAGAAACACTCCAGATCAATCCTGAGGTTACTTTATGTTTGCCTAATGTGTGAACAGGAAATTATGTTTAGTGCATTAGCCTTAACAATTTTACTAGGCAATAGTGTTTCAGCTGCCCCCTAGTGGCCAAATATGAATTAATTCTGCTTTAAAATGATGATATGCTCACAGCTGCAGTAGTAGCTTTAGTCCACTTCCTTTTAAATACCACAGTAACAGCATAGACAGATTATGAAACATATGGCCCTTGGGCCTAGATGCATAAAAGCCTGGAATTTCTTTAGCAGGGGCTTTGTTATTGACGTGAATGACCTTGGGGGTGGGCCTTGGGGCCCAAGGTCAAGGCCTGTTCAGTAGTACATCCATGAGTAACAGCCTTCAGTTTTTCTGAAAGAGAAATGAAAGATCTTCTAAGAGATATTTGTAGTGTGGGCTCATAGGAGGGAAAATTCTCACTGCAATAAGCAAGACAAGGATAGTTGGCAATAGCATCTATATTCTTCTGTTGTCATGGATCTGAACTGTCCCATGTTTGACATGCTCTGGATCCCAAAAGAACCATCACCTGTGGTTGTGCTCAGTAGGTGTAGCGGTGACACTGCCAAGGTTGGCACTTGTAATCTCATTGGGCCCAACCATGCTTAAAATTATGACACTCAAAAATGTCCAGTGTTAAATAAGTTTATAATACATAGTGTAACAAATACAGCTGTATGTGAGAAAGTAAATAAATTGTGAAAATTGTGGGAACTTGGCTCTAGTGATGGCAATGTCCGTCTGTCAGTGGGTCCATCACTTGAATCAGTCTTTATATATCATTTTGGGGTATTTCTCCATGACCTCGTGGCTATACATTCACCAATGGTTGTTAAAAGCACTTTGGATAAAATGCATCCTTCAACTGTTCCACATAGAGTGTACAATATTAGTGAAACAGATTTCATTCGGTCATCTTAGTTTCCACATTGAAAAGTATGAACATAAAAAAAGTTTAATCCGTAACCACTGGGGCAAATTGATTTTACATCGCAGTGGACCCTCGGCTCGCATTCAAGCAGCCGTGTTATTTACTTTCCATGATGTGGGTCTCAGTATTCTCGTGGAGATGTGTCAGGGCCACATTAAGTCATTCCTGCACATTCTCAACCACTTTCCATCCACTTCACACAAGGTCAGCCCCAGAATCACTGAGCAGCGTATCTGTATTCATCACATCTCCATTCACGGCAAACAAGCTACCTGCGGACCGCCGGCAGCGCAGTGTCATCTCCGCGGCACACGGCCTGTGCCTCCTATTCACACACTATCATTTGATTCTGAGTATTTCATTGTGAGATTTGTATTCTTGGCCTGAACCTGATCTGTCCAGCTCAATGAGATTTTGCCTGCAAATGTGAGCTACTTTTTCTCGCCGTGGTTGGGAGCAGGCTCCCTGATGTCAATTCAGACCCTGTTGGTACAATACAGCACTGACTGTGCCAAGGTTGGCATGGTGGGGAGCAGGTTTCAGGTGTGTCAGCTGGGATCTTCTTCACGCTTTCAGTGATCTGGTGTTGATTTTCATATTTGAGGTGAGACATGAGTGCAACTGAGGCAAAAGAGATGAGTGGAAGTTCATTATACTTTTCACCATGGCCTTGGAGGCGCCGACACAGTGATTGTGGACAAGACTGAGTAAACACAGAGACAGATGGAGGGGTGGAGGAAAGAGGGGAGGAAGTGAGAAAAGGGAGGGAGAAGGGGGAGGACAGGAGGTTTGGATAAGGAGGGAGATGTGGGTCAGAATGGTTCATTGTGTGCAGACTTCATGGCCACAAGGACACGTTCCCCTTCATAACAACAACACTCACACACACACTCGAGGCCACACACAATAAATCAATAAAAACTAAAATAAAATCAGCAACTTCAACCTCTGCACCACCTGAAGGTAATCCAGGCCCTGTAAGTGCAGACAGTGTGTCGTTTTAAAGCATCATCAGCTTTAAAGTGTCGATGATGACGATGTCGATGACAATGAAGAAATAGTAAACCAATCGAAATATAAATCTAACTTTAATCAATAAATTTGTCTAAATTTCATAGAAATGTACAATTTCATGTTTCTCTATGGCAGCAAAATGACTTGATTAAGTTCCAGTGAGAATCACAAGTGCTGCCTTGTTTTAAGTGCTTCACTCCCACAGATAAAATCCTCCAAACACACCAAAATATTCAGTAGTAAAGATGCAAAAAGTCACAGTTTTCTTCATGTAACTGTCTGTTTGTGACACACAGGTGAAGAGGAGAAAACCTGTCTCAGCTCACAGTCAAGGTTCTGTTAATATTGTATTCTCTGAGTCCATGAGTGTCCGTCTGATCTCTCTAAGCAGGAACCAGGTTTTTATTGTTGAGTCCTCTGTAGTCCGAGGCCTTTACTCTCTGATTCTCCAGTTCTGGTGTCTGCGTCTCAAATTGTTCCATCAAATTAAATCCATCAGTTTCCTCTTCAGTTAGAAAGTATCCACGAAAAGTACTTCATCCAGCAGGATCACCAGTCTTGTCTCATTTGTGTTTTTAAGTTGTAGTTTTTCATGAGAAGTTCAAGGACACCAGCTGGTGAAAGGGTACAGTATGCAGTGGACAGTCTTAAACCTGCGGAGGACAGAAGTGATGAGTAATGACTCAGAGGCATGTTTGATTTTAAAGACTTTCTCACTGTAAGAGCAGATTTTCATCCAAAAAATTCAGATAAAAACTGATTTAGTGGGTGCTTGATGAATGCTTGAACACCCTTGCTGAACATTCCTGCAGGAGGAAAAATATTCGGACCTTGATTTTAGCAGATTTCCACCTGTGGAAATATGTTTGACCAATAAATCCTTTGTTTTAACTGATGTCATACCTCCAGGTCAAAGCTATCTTTGCAGCTAAAATGGGGGAACCTCTTATCAAATTGGTTTCTTGACACCCAATATTATACGGCAAACACCATACGACTACCTCAACAACAATATGAAGAACAGTGTGTGGCTGGAGATCACAGTCCAGCTTCTACTGTTACACGTTGGTCATGAAATAGGGTGAGCCACAACAGCTAGCATTAGTATCAGATTTGGGGTCAGATTAGTTTATGTATTGCTTAGTTTATGTTCGCCACTCTGAAATTCTCTTGTCTGGAGAGGTTTTTGTTGTGTGACGTGGACACTTACTGGGCTTCATTCATGAAACGTGTGAAACATGAAACACGGCAGTGTGGATAATTTGGCTGCACACTAAGGTAGGGTTAGGGTTATGTGCTGGAAATGGCTTTTCGTTTCCATGTTTTTTCTTTTTTGTTTTTTTCTGGGGTTTGTTTGTTGTTATTTTTTTCAGTTTAAATGTTAATGTATGTGTTCACATATTTATCTAATATATTGTCACATGTATACGCAACACATTATCATTTAGACCTCATCACATATGACATTTGGTCATGGACTTTTCACGTCGACATATGACATGCAAGGTACCCTGGGTACTTTTTTTCTTTCAACAGCAAACACACATGGTTACTTTTTGCCAACATGTGCACATGGTTGAGTTTAGGGCAATAAAACCACAGGAACAGGGTTTGGCTTCACCATCTTACAGGCAGAGAACACTGGCCCCCAGGGAAAAAGTCAGTGGTTGGTGGACATATGTTGGACCTGCCTTATCTATTGTTGCTATCCCGCCATGTTTCCCCGCGACACCTCTGGGTGCTGTTAAACAATAATGGCAGCTGGCCGCGTATGATGTCAATGTGAAAGGACGGCTTTTTTCGTCAGTGTCTGACACCAGAAGTCATTGACTAAGCACTGGTTTTCGACAACATCTGTGTTAGACTGGGTTGGTATACAAGGTTAGTTGGTTAAGTGAAAATATATTTCATTATGCTTACTTAACTCATCAAAACAGAATCAGTATTATAATGTAAGGGAGCATTTTTGGTAGCATTTTAAAAGATACATTTTTGCCTTTTATTTGGTTGTGACAATGTAGAGGTAAATTAAGAAATAAAGAGATGAGACGCAACAAAGGTCAGACAGTGTCTTAAAACCACAAGGCCACCAGGATGTCCTACAGTGTTCTGTTACACATATAAGTATGACTTAATTTAAACAGGAAGTGCCTTACTGAAAGTAAAAGATCATGTCCTGGCCAAGAAGTTAAAAAAAAAAAACCTTTTGCACACACTGACAGAGGAGCTTCTCAGGTCAGAGTCTGGAGTGTCCCTGAGTGACATATAAAGGTGGAACTCGGAGAATCACATCCTCCGAAGCCTCAACAACAAGCACTCGAGCAAAACCACAATAAAGTAACAGGACAGAACCATTGTTGTTTTATTTCATATCATGTAGTCTGCACAGTGGACTGTAGGCTCTGTGGGTTTGCAGTGTGTGTTAAAGGGGACATTAAGTTATCTGACTTTGTATTGTCCTCTATCAGCAGCCAGTGGAGACTGCGACAGCACTGATACAGATGATCTGCTACTACAAAAGGAGAGAAAGCTTAAGCAGCTAAAAATAGTCTGGCAGACGTATCTAACGAAGATGTCACACAGTAATATTATAACACTGGAATATTTATGCTTCTGATTTTTACCTCCGGCAAGGAGATGATGTTTTTGCTATTTGTTTGTCTGAAATTTCAAAAAGTTGTTAAAAGTTTTTAGATGAAAATTGGAAAGTAAGTCATGGACCAAACACATGATTAGTATTCTGTGTGGATTCTGGATTTGTTTTTAAGGACTTTAATCAATTCTGCATTTATGGCATGGAGATATTCTCTTACATCTGCTTTTAATATAACAGTTTTTGGAGGGTAAACTTGCAGATATTGTTTCAGGCACAGTTTTGGTTGGATTTCAAAGGATTTCTTAACACTGAGAGACAGACATGTTTCTCATATTATTCTCATGTTATATCATTTTTCATACCTGCCATTATTGTGTGTCCCTATGTAACATTTACTTTTATTATTATCTTATTATATTTCTCATGCTGCTACATTCTTCACCTGATTTCGTTAGAAAACAAACTTAATTTCCACAGATATACCTGGGTAAACAAAAGATAACGACATATGGAAAAAGGTTTTGTTTTGAAACCCGACCATCTTTGTTTGTACAGGCAGATGAGCATCTGACTTGCTCTTTAAAGGCTGCAGGGATGTTGAGTGTAACTCTGTGCAGCACCGGTGGATGGAAACAAATGGAAAAGCTCACTGTGGAGTGCTTGTGGTGAAATGTTCTTACAGCTGGGGATGGCGAGGACTGGGAAAGACAAACACATCTGTTGTGTTACATCAAATTGCTTTTATCTCTGACTGAACAGAGAACATGATGAACTGGAGCTACAGGGGCGTCACGTCTTCAGGTCGGATCATCTGAGCACCAGAACTGAGCGCTGGGGGTTTTAAAAGCACAGCAGCTTGTAGTTAACAAGCATCTTGCCATAAAGAAGAACTGCTCATGCTTTTGATTTCTTGGTTATGGGTTTAAAGTGTTTATTTCCACATTTAGATGAAGTTGCATCTCTTTTCGCAGGTGTTTTTCAGTCTCACTAGTGGCGGCAATGCTTTGGTCCGGAGTAAGATCACAACAACATCTCGTCTATATATGAATTATATGGTATAATCTTCATTTTCTTTTGGTGAGTCCTGAGTTTTTTGCAAAGTGCTGCCATGCCGTTACAGCAAAGTCCTTCTAAGGCAAGTCGTCACACTCTAACGCCATCTTTGAAACTCGCCAGGGCAGCTATTTGAACTTAACTCCCTTCGCCCATTCAAAATGAATGGGTGAAGGTCTGGTTCTCTACTTCCAGAGGTCCCTGGGACATAAAAACTATATGAATGGCATCAGCAAAAAAGACTGATCCAAATCGATGAGAAGACTTGCCAGTTATGTTCCTTAATAAGGTTTAAAACCGCTTTTTTCTTCCTCAGGTTACTCAACTGCGCATGCGCGAAGCTTCACGACACCGTTTCAAAATACGACTCCAACAACGTAAGACGTCACCGGAGCGTGAGCTTTGTTTTGAGGGGTGGGGAACCCTGGAGCGCAGCGTATTTAATAATCATGAGGAAGCAAGCGAGCGCACACCCAGATACCTGTGGCTTCTACAGGTGGTGCAAAGGATCTTTGCAGCGGAGCAGTCGAGATGTGACTAAATCATCTTTGGTGCTGCACACAGTGGAGCTAAAGGTAAAAAGTGATAATGTGATTTCTCTCTCTGACTTCTAAAAAGTCATGAAACACTCTATGAAGGGTAATGTTCCAAACTGCCTCCAGTCTGCTGTGACCGTGGGTGCTGAGGTTTGTGCTTGCTGAATTTGTGTTGCTATAGCTGCTCCTGATGGTCTGGACTCTCCTAACGGTGGGTGAGGTGGTAGGAATGCAGGGTGTGCTGGCTGGCAAGCTAATTCTTGTCTCATTTGTGATCTGATAAAGAGAGATTTTGGCCAAATGGATTCAACGACAGGAAAAACTGAGTGCACACATGGCTACAATAAACTGTAACCTGTAAGTTGATGATAATGTAAAGCAGTGCACTTACTGCCTCAGATGTGGTCATTCTAATCAACAATGGGCAAAGGACATACCTCGACATTTGCTAGTCAAAACCTCTGCTGCTGACTGATGGTTGAGAATTTACCCAAGACACTACAGAATAATGTGGGCAGAGATATATTGCTCATATCTCCTGACTCATGAGTTCATGGCAGACAAACCTGGAGGGGTCTTCCTCCTTAGAGAAGCTTCCTTTCACCTCAATGCTGTTCATCTTGTTCTCAAACATCCCATAGCTCAGAGTCACCTGCAGTGCACAGAAAACACATACACACAACTGTGAGAAGAAGTGCATCTGTGTGTATTTCCTTGTGCGTGTGTGTACGTGTGTGGATCATTACCTGGTGTGGGATGCTTCTGTGGCTGACGAGCAGCAGGTTTTCCAGGTGGGAGTGGAATAAAGGACAGTGGACCATGGAGATACCCAGCCTCTTCTCCACGATGAAGCCCACCGTACAGTCGTCAGGGAGACGGATTGTCGCAGATGTCTGCTCAAACAGTGAGCCGCTGAAGTACACACATACAGAAACCCACACAAATAATAATTACTGTAGATTTACATTTGAGTACAGATGACTAAAGACACAGCAGGTTTTTGTATACTCGCATGTTTCTGGTTATTATGGGAGAAATTTCCCAAAATAAAAACTATTAAACTGCCTAACTTTCAACCTAAAAAGATCATTTTGCAGATTTTGCATGTTTTGGCCCATTAAGTACCCATTGCATGTACTTTACTGCTGACCTTTTCCAAAGAACACCGTAAATTCTTAGATTGATTCCCTACCTTCTCGCCCTGGGCAGCCATTAGTCTCAGCTCTTTGAAAGCAGTATAAACACAAACTTGCAGAGAACTGAAACTTACTTTAGATTGGTGATTCATCATTGTGAACATTTAGTCAGCTTTATTTTTTGTTCAAAGTTATGCTGCTCGTTAATGCAGCTGGGGAAAGAGACTGTTTTGAAAATGTTGGGTGCATTAAAGAGTTTGCAGGAAAGTGTGACTTTGAGAGTTTGAGAACAAACAGCAAACCTGCAGTAAGCGATGTAGACGATGTAGAAGATGTATTATATGACATCTAGGTTCACTTATTTTTTAGTCTCTCATGAGCTCTTATCTCTCAAATGATGGTGTCTCAGCTGAATTACATCACGTTGACAAAAAATTAGGGCAATTAAATGTTCACTGTGATGGATTACCTGCAAACTTTTGCTTCAGGCCCTTTTCTTTTTTGATATTTTGAGACTGTAAAAGATTGAAATTAATAAAAAAAAAAAGTTGCTTAAAATATTACAGAAATGTGTCCCCTTTCAGATCATCTTCAAATTACGTAACTACTCACAATAAATTTGCCCAAACTTTTGCTGCCACTGTACCTTTAAGGGCTTTTTTTCTGTTTGCATTAACACGGCCAATATGAACGCAAAAGTGACATACTGTAGCCGACCGGCGGTTGGTATCTGAGTCATCATCATGTCATATTTCCACCATAGCATTTATGCTCAGTAATACCTGGACTTCAATGTTGGTCCATTTGTCCATGTTTCCTTACATATATTTTTGTTACGAGCTGTTTGTTGACTGTTTACACTGCTAATGGGTTTTGCTTGGCTGTTGCTTGGTGATGCATTGGCTGTATTCAACCAATCACCATACACTTATGTCACTCATGGTTCCTCATGCACTGGGAGATCTACTCTGAAACAGCAGGAAAAAAGTCCCTCAAAATGGCGTTCTAAGAGTTACTATCATTTGTAGTCCTTAGGTACAGACCCAACAGAAAAGAAGGTGTAATGAATGGAATTTCCTACAGTGATTGTACCTTGAAGGCATCAGTACAGATCTCGCGATAGTTGCAGTAAGGAGATGTAAGAAGATATACAGGAAGACAACTGATGTCATGTCGTGTTAATAACATGTAAACGTAACATGTTTAGAGCTGACATGTGTCCTGCATATTTGTTAGATGTCAGGCAGACATTACAGCAGGTTCTTAGAGCTATGAAAGAGTTCCTCCGGTCTGAAAACGCCAAATGTGCACACACATGCAGGGAGCATCAGTTCATAAATACCTGGCCCATGGAGCCATCTTCTCTGCCAGCCGCCGACTCAGACAGAATCCTGCTCCTCCTGTAGCGAACCAGAACCGCACTTCCCTCTGGTGATGAAACACACACACGGATATTTGCAGACACATATATGCAGTCGCTGTCAGGGAAACAGAAATATATGTAGTTGCTTTTAACCATGGAAGTCTGATGAGTTTGTCACATGCACGAAAAGTGTGTTGATAACCACTAAGTCAGATTTGAATGATTAAAAACAATAGCCTGGCATAAAAAATTAGGTTTTAAAATCATGAAAAAATGAGTAGCATTTTCTGCTCTGAGATGCTGTGGATGTGAAAGAACAAAGACAAAGAAAGAACCGCAGTAAAACAACAGACTCATTAGCAGCTAACCCAGCACACTGCCGAGCCAGGTAGCCGGCTGAAAGACTGAAAGGAGGACTGTAAGGAGGCAGGTTGGGTTCTGGATGGATCACAAAAAATAGAATTTCGGCGAGGACTTTTTCCTGGAGTTGTGTGTTCGGAACTTTAAGGTACGTCCTCACCATGTTTCTTTTCCTAATCCTAACTACAGTAACTTTTACTGCCGAAACCTAACCTCCGTACCTTTACGGTAATTACGTTACTTTACATTAAGGATGTAACGTCATTCATGGGGCGCAAAGTCGTAGGATATCATACGATATGAGAATACATTAGACAGGGTCAGGGGTCAGTAGCCGTGTTCCCTGCAACAACAATGACAATGTTTTTAAGACAAGCTATGAGACCAAGTCTGCAATCGTGCGTTGGCAGGTCAAGAGAAACGTACTCGCCATTGTCACGACAGGCTTGATTTAGGGGCCTTACTGTCGCTATTTCAACCGTGATCCCAGGATTAACAGTACAGTCAGCTCCTCAAGTGTCGTCTTTATTGTTTACATCATGCTAATCATGTGTGCCCTCTAGTGGAATCCTCAAGTAACACGTAGTCTATAGGCAAGTATGAGAACAATTCTGTTCACAAAGCAGCTGGTTGTCAACCTGAATGTGTGGTTAAAAAGCGAGTTTATCTCCAGCTTTACGGAGTATTTTGGTATCTGATAAGCCATTAAAGTTCTCTTAGATTGTATTTCATTCTATAACCTGATCCTGTAGCACTACTCCCACACCTACGCAGCCTTAAACTTTTTGATCCAGTGTTATTGTCAGGCTCTACCCGGCCTTACTGCTCTTAAAAGTTTCATTCTGTAATGCCATGGTATAAATTACGTTCAACAAATGGGATGAAAAATTCTTAGAGTCAGTGTGAGACTTTAAGTCTGCCTGACCTTCGAGTGTAGAGCCTTTGCCTATACTTCTTTACTTGACAAGAGTTTCTTTTTGTCTGTTTATCTTCTTGTGAGTCTTGTTACCCCTCACACACAGACACACACATCCACAGTCACAAATACAAACACATACACATCTACGGTGTCATCATTTTCATTTGGGAATAAAGAAACAAGTCCTAAAAATGCAGAGCACATACAAAATCTATGTGTACAAATTATAAAAATACACGCAGGGATATTGGGAATACTGGGACATACTGACGCAGTATCTTTCACTCTGACAAACAAACAATGCGTCTAATAGATAAGAAACACAGAAGAGAAAGAGCACCGTTCTCACTGACCCGAAATAATAAAGTGTAATACTTTTCTTTCCCTCTCCTATCTGGTTTCCCTCCAGACTTGTATTGATTGTTTGTTCCTTTACCAAACCGCCTGATATGAATTGCATGTCTTTATCTGCAACATCATTTCTCAAGCAGATGCTATGTTTGTTTTTTATTTCCTGCAGTACAAGCAGTTTAAGTGTGTTCGGGTCTTTTCCAGCCTCAGAGTATGAACCAAAGTCTGAACCGAGGTTTGCGTCTTTGTTACACTGTAGAGATTTTATCTGGTTAGTTTTGGTTTTACCTTGCCATTAAATCAGCATACTAAAGAACTACTGTTTCAACACTAAAGAACTACACATGACGTACCTATGCCCCGTCGTCATCACGTCTGCACCCTCCAATACTTGCAGTTGATCAGTTTGTAGACGTGTTTTTGATGTCAAAGTGTTGTCAATTCAGCAAGTAGCTTTCTATTGCAGTTTGAATGAATGAGGACAAATGAGTCAACGGGTTAATTTCATTGCTGTAAATAACAAGTTTCATCATGATGTGATATTATATTGATTATTTGGACAATACGATATTTGCTGATATTGCAAAGTCTACCAAGATACGATATGATACGATTCAATTCAGGAGCCTGTGACCAATATGAGACGATATCAGTAAATATTTTTACAGTCTTTCTCTTGACTGCTTGCCCTTGTCTGCCTGGTGCTAGGCTGTTAGCACTGTTTGAATGCTTAGGAAGGAGGTGCACTTGGATGAGAAAGTAAAACAGATGGGCATATGGATAAAAAGATAAAATATGTATCAAAGTTTTCGCCTTGCAGTGATTATATTGGATAATTGATCACTGAATCAATATCGAGATCGATGTATTGTAACATTCCTGGTGACTTCCAGCAGCACCTTTGTATACTGCTGCAGCAGTTCCTTGATCCTCAGGGAGCATTGCTCTCCCATCCTCTTGCATCCTCTTATTCTCATCTTCTTGGAAAATAATTTAAGAGTGTCTGAATTTTTGTGAGTTTTCTTCAACTGACACTTTATAAAGTCATCGTATTTCCTCTCCCCATGCACTACTGCAGCATATTATGTTTTGCTGCGTTGTTTTTCCTTTTCCCAGTTCTGATGACAGCCTGCCAGAACTTTCTGTGATCGGGCCAAAAGTCCAAACTGTTACAAGACAACATATCATCATGGAACAGTTACGTAATTAATGTTAAGTTACTGTGGTTAGGTTTAGGAAAAGAAACATGGTGAGGATGTACCTTAAAATGACAGTTCACATGGTTCCGAACACTCACATTTGTTTTGTGAACCATACACCACCCCAACCTGCATCCTACAGACCACTCTGGGCAGCCTCCTTGTTCCTTGTTAATTGGGTGCGTTACTTTACGTAGAAAATCATACAAGCAGTTTATGAGAACTAAAGTTTTACTATATATTTCCTCTTTTTCTTTTTCTGCAAGATTGTGGACTGGTTTTCATTGAGAAATGATAACGAGGTGTGGGCCCATCCACTGGAGTTATCTTATGATGTTATTAGTCTGAGGTGGAAGAGCGTGCGCCAGTTGAATAGGTGATGTGAGTCAAGTCAGCATGGGAGACGCCAGTTTTGGAAGTGCTTCTCAGGACCCTACAGCTAGAGGTGTCTTGCTTTGGTCCGAATCAGGGACTTATTTTGTTTCAAAGTTGCATAATTGCCTAGAGTTGGTTCGTGTTCTCACGGCAGCATTTACAAGCAGACCAGAAGTAAAGAAAACGTTGAAGAAGAGTACACTTGCAAGATAAATGTGACACTTTCTAATGTCACAATGGAGGGACAACTACGCAGGTTGATTTTAGCGCTGCTCATCGTGGACTATATTGCTGTCATTGTTCATTTGAGTCAAAGCATACAGTTTGAAAACGAGGCGCGGCTCCAACTAGAAAACAATGTTTTGATGCATTGGATGTGCTGAATGTGCATATTAAGGCAGTACAGGAGGAGGCGCACATTGATAATCCTCCAGGACTGTAACATGCTCATGTTTAACCCAAACAATGTGTCATGTGACTGCAGTTGGTTCAGATCCAGGTCGGAACACGTTCTCACCACAAACAAACTGCACCAGAGTTCTTTTGTAACCGGGCCGAGACCACCTCTTCAAGAAGGTCTCAGTCCGGTTGTTTTGGTGCACAACCAAGTGCAGTTGATGTGTTCACACCTGCCCAAACAAACCGCACTTAGAGGGCAAACATACTTGAGTTTGATTGAACTGACCCAAACAGGGCAGGTGTGAAAGCACCCTAATATTTGGCTGTTTGGTTCAGACTGTGGTTCAGGGAAGGTTTCACACCTGTAATTGTGGCATGGATCAAACTAAAAAGTGTGAATGTCCGGACCAGTCAGGGTAACTGTGAAGGGGTCCTTAGTCACAGCAGTCAGAGCAGGAGTTTATAGGCCAGGCTGTAGTTACAGAAGAAGTTAGTCGACTGTGTGTGTGTGTTTTCTTTTCTTTACTTTCCTTTTGCTATGCGGTGTATTTTCTGCCTTAATTTCCTTCCCTTTCATTTCTCTTTATCCTGTTCAAACATTGTCTCCAACTTTGCAGTCTTTCTTTCAATTACTTATCTGTGTTTATTTCTTCTGTTTGCCTTTTCTCTACCAATTTTACTTTCCTTTACACTTCTCTTTTCCTTTTTTTTCCCTGACTTGCATTTCCTTTTCTGCCCTCCACTTCTTTCCATTCCCTTTCTTAACATTTCCTTACATTCTTTCTTTTACCATTTCCTTCCTTGCTTTGTTCTGTACATCTGTTGCCCCTCCTAATTATCCTCATCCTTTTAATTTCTTCCTTATCCTTTTCATTCCTGTGGATCTTTATCTTCTGTTTCCTTCCGTTTGTTTTAATTTGCTTTAATTTCCTTTCCTATGATTTCCTTTGTGTTCTTCTCTTTGAATTTCCCATGTTTTGTTTTATTGTAAAGTTCATTCCTTTTGTAACTTTTTCTCTTCTTTCCATCCCTTTCTTTTCCCCTTTCCCTCTCTCATCCACCTCTCAAGCCTCACAATGGTGACAGGAAATCGAAAAAGATAGTCAGCGAGATGTAAGAAAACGAGAGGAGGAGACGGAGAGGGAGCTTGACATTCGTTTTTGTTTCCTCCGTCACCCATCCAACCCCGGCGAGGGATGGAGATGATGAAAAATAGGAAGAAAAGAGAGAAGTGAAAGAGAGCAACGGGAACAGAAGAGATGAGGAAGGGAAGAGAGTGAGGGAAAGAGTTAGGAAGCAAAGATAAATAAAAATCTATTTTTCAGTGTAAATGGGTGCAATCAGAGTGGAGAACGTGACACAAGGGAGATGGAGAGAGTAATTCCAAGAGATGAGAGACAGAGATTGAAAAGGGCAGGGAGAAAGGAGAGAGGGAGAGAGACGGGATGACATGCTATTCAGGGAGCTCTCTGGAATCAGGATGCACTTTAACTCAATAGGAGCATAAATTCTACTGTAAGGCACGTGAACTCAGTGACAAACACACACACACACACACACACACCTGTAAATAGCTGCATGTGTATTCCAAAAACAAACTATCGACCTCCTGTGGTTTGACAACCACCAATCAATACCTCCAACAAGACACTAATCACCCATTGACCACTTCTGTCCGAGGATCCTTACCATGTGAACAAAAGCCATGGAACTACATGTTTCCTGTACTTCTAAACATATATATATTCATAGATTTTCATCCGTCCCTGACTGCATCCACCCTTCATGTCCTGTCTGCGCTGATGAGAGTGAAAATAGAGGTATGGATTTGGACAGTATGGATTTTGAGTGGCAGTGGTTAACCTGGCTGGGCTGCATCTTGGCACAAAACCAATGAAAGGAGACCTCAGCTTTGTTTTACAGTTCATTAGTGTCCTCGGTGAAGCCACAGAGCATCGAAAAGAGAGGAAAGAAGAAATGAGGCGTGGAACGAGGAGCAATGGACAGATAGACAGAGGCAGGAAAGAGAGACGGAAGAACAAGAACGTTTGTAATGTGGTCTCATTTTTGCAGTTTTCTCCATGACTCATATTCATGAGAAACAACTGACAAAAATGCTTCAGAAAATGCTGACCCTGTGAAGAGGCCAACAGGTTGAGGTTAAAAATATTTCTTGGACACTGTCTTAGAGGAAGAATGGGTTGAGGAGTGAGAAAACTAAAATGGTGGGATGTGTAGCTCTGAGTGGCAGCAGTTATCCTGTCCCCAGGCTACAGGGAAAGACTTAAGTTTGGTTTGAGGGTTTATTTATTTCCACAGTGCAGTTTGGAAGTTTCAGTGAAAAGAAGGACGGAGGGAATTCAAGATGGAAAAAGGAGGAAAAGCATCTTCAGAGGCAGGACAGCAAGAAACAAATAAATGTGTGGAGTTACATTAAAGGAAGTGATGTATCTCAGAGGGGTCACCCTGCCTTACGGAGTTATCGCTCAATTAAATTCAGTGTGGGTTTCAGAGGAGTTTCAGTGTGCTGTGGTGCAAACGCTGTTTCAGAAGCCTTTACAATCCTGCCAGGATAAAAAAGCTCTGGGGAAACACTGAGGCGATGATTTGCCTGGTATCCTTGAAAGTCATGTGGCCACAACAAGCTTATTGGTGAGTTCATGCAAAACACTTTGTGCGTCTTACCACCTGTTTCCTGATTGGCCACTGCTGTTTGTTTGATAGCATATTTAAGCCTCTAGAGTTACATGGTTTGTAAGTTGTGCAAATGGTGGCACTACGTCCAGATCATTGTCTGTTTTTGTCAACTTTTTTTCCCCCATGTTGTCATCATTTTATATTACCACATGTAATGAATTCTAGTTTTTGGTTGTTTTTTTTTGCTGTTAAATGAGACTAAAAAAAGACAGTTCACCTCAAAAACCTCTCAAAAATACATATTTTTCCTCTTACCTGTGTTGTTATTTATCACTCTAGATTGTTTTGGTGTGAGTGGCTGAGTGCTGGAAATATCGGCCTAATATAATGTAACTAGATGACACTCAGCTTGTGGTGCTCAAAGGGCCAAAAAATACATTTGAAACACTCAACAGCAATGTCTCTTTCCGGAAATAATGGAACTGGCTCAATGGGGCTCCAAGAAGTGTTGTCTTTCTACTGAAATACACCAGCTGACTATATCATCGCACAGAAGAAAGCGTGCAACCACTGCTAGCTCACCTAGCACCAATGAGCTAGCTGACGTTACAGCTACAGCGTGCTGTCACAAGCACAAGCCTCTCATCATCAGTAGACGCACACTTCACTCTACATCTAGTTCCATTATACTGGGGGGATTGCAGATATCTCTACAGCCGATATCTCCAACACTTTGCAGCTCACATCAAAATAATCTAGACTGATAAACAGCACTACAGGTAAGGAGAAAAATATCTATTCTTAATTTTAGGCTGGACTGTCCCTTTAAAAACATGCCATGCTGAAAATCCCTCATGAAAGTGTTTTATAGTATAAAACCCCCCAAAGTGTATCTGTTTGTTTACTATGAGAAAAGCAATGTTCATTTGATGTCATGAGTGATGACCTCAGCGAGTACTTAGCATAGCTCTGCCAAGCTTCACTATCAGCCAAGAAATCTAAAAGCTCCTGTGTCAATAAACACTGTGGTATGGTACCGTCGCATTGCCCTCCAGCAGTTCGTGTGCAGTGATGGGCTTGTCCAGGCTTGGTTTGCCCACGTAGATGTCGCCGTCCTGGGGGAAGGCCGACAGCAGGGAGAGGAGAGCCTCCGGGTTCACGTAGTTATCATCGTCCACGTGACAAAACCACCTGAGGAGCCACAAAGGAAAGGACAGGAAAAGAATGATACAGTTACAGTATAAAGGTCTGGGCTTCTCTCCATCTCTCCATTTTTCTAGTTTCATTCCTCCACAGCTCTCGAAAGTTGACTATTGCCTGAACTACCATAGATGAAGCAACAAATGGTTGTGTTTGGGGAGGAGGTCATAACCCTTGGCTTTGTTGTTCAAGGATGATCAGATGGAGATCATATCCATGTGGCACAGTCAAACAAGCTCTGAAAAAAGACTTAAGCTTAGATTATTTTATCACAGATAAATTATGAATCACAGATACAAACTTATTTCTAAAACAGACTTCCTTCCAAAAGAGTAAAAGTCAAATACAGGAAAAACAACAGCACTCCGGGCTTCCTCTGTTCGTCCAAATTTCCTGTTTCCCTCATAACATGAAATTCACTGTAATACTCTGTGAGTGTTTAAGCTGTTTAATTTCCACCTGAATGACTGGACATGATGTCGAAGCCTCGTTCCAAACCAAACAGACTTTTACTACAACATCAGCGTCCAAATGACAAAGCTGCTGGTACAAAACGGAAGTGCTGTATTGTTTCCACTGCCATCCTAATGGCTGCCCAACAACACGAAAAGGCTTTCTTCCAAACTAAACAGCCTCACGTCCCTTTCAGTCCAAATAACAAAGTGGGCCCTGGAACCAAACTGAAACGCTCTTTCATTTTCCCTGCCATCTTAATGACAGGACAGCAGTCCAAGCCTTAGTCACACACCAAACACAAGCTGTTGAGCCTCATTGTATTTTCCACAAATCAAAATTACGACCGAGTATCAACAACACATTGTCCAGTATGATGTACGGCAGCCTCAGCCTCAGTGTCGTGAGTTGAAACCAAGTCAAAAAAAATCCAAATCACTCACAGTGTGTGATGTAATTAATACATGATGGGCCCTTCTCAAAATAATGCTTTTCTTTCATTGTCATGTTTTTATAATTGCTATGGAAACGGGTCAGGTTAAACCTGCGTTTGGCCACTTGGGGGCAGCAGAAACAAACTATCAACACAACACTGACATATCACCTGGTTCAAATGTTATCACTCGATTAAATTAGCTGTGGTTATCAGAGTCCTGCTACATTGACTGTTATGGTCAGAATGCAATTATCAGCATATTAAACAGCCGTGTTTATTGGTATGCCGCGATGAAAGACGTCAGCTGACACAACAGCAGCAGTGTAAAGAGTGAGAAAGCCTGCATAGGGAGGTCTGTCAGGGTGGTGGTGGGAACAAACACAGGACTTTCATCTAGGAGACCCAGATTTGTTTTTAACATACTCATTTTAAGCGAAACCATGATGTTTTCTCTAAACCTTCCACAAAGTCTGTGCTCCTAGACCCGATGAAAGTTAAAGTGAAACCTAACGACACCGCTCCTCGTTCCAATGGGTGATAACAGTATTCTGAACAGACTAGTCCGTGTAGCAGAAACATTTTAACCCTAACCTATGACACAAATAGTCACTTTTAACACTCATTTAAAGGTCCAGTGTGTAAAACCATGCAGCAACCCTCTGGACTAAAAAAATAAAGCCCACATGAAGGTGTCAAAACTGCAGTTCCTTGAATGGCCACTTGAGGCTCCAGAAACCAGTCAATCCCCATAGACCCCCATGTTAAAGTGCTAAAATTTACAGCAGAAATAAACATGTTTACAGTCTAGTACAATGAAAGGTTTTGGTCTCTATAGGTAATTTCCCCGGTCATGACAACTGTACGGCCATAAATTTTTCTATAACTCACCTGTTTACATTTTATTAAGGCTTAAAGTTGTCAGAGCCGCCCCTCGCTCCTCCACAGCTCCACCCTCTTGTCTATATATGGTCACTTCTGGCTCCAAAACAACAAAATGGCAGAGGCTGAAATGACGAACTCAAGGCTTCAAAACGAAACTTCTCCCGATTAGAATTCCTTCAGTCTTTATTGTTCAGGAGGTTTTCACAGGGAGCCAAATTACTGCTCCAAAACAAATGGACTAGTTGATTAAAATTGGTTAAAACACTGAATAAAGCAATTTCATGTTGCAAATCAATGTTTCTGCGATGCTGTTTCACATGTCAGAGACGGGCCGCAGGCCCAGCACCTGTTGTGTGCTCACCTTATTTCTGATCCAGACATTCAGGGGGTTTTTACCAGGAGCTGAATTGTACGCAGAGGTCTCTTCCTCTCCAAAACAAACTGACTTGTTACTTTAAACCAGTAAAAACACTAAGTAAAGCAGTTTCACGTTAAAGAAATCAGTGTTTGTTTTTTTTAACTTCGCTGGTCAACGAGAAAATGGTCCTATCTTGAGCCAGTGTTTGATTTGTCCGTTCTGGGCTACTGTAGAAACATGGTGTTACAACATGGTAATCTTCGCATACAAGGACCTGTTTCCTGTGTAGATATAAATGTTTCATTTTAAGGTAACAAAAAATCAAAGATTTTTATTTTAAGGTAATTAAATGCTAAAGAAAACATACTTATCATAGCATACTCTATTTCTGGTAATATACCCCCCTAAATCCTACACACTGGACCTTTAATTGAGTCACAACATTCAAAATGGGTAGACATACGTCACCTTTTCATTGATACAGGCAAACTTGTTAGTTGACAGAAGCCTGTTTACACGTCCAGCAGATACAGAGAAACACTGGCATTGATTTTGAGATGTGTTTTCGTCTATCCTCCTAATGTAAGTCCAATATTTGTCTCTTCTCAGCTCTGTTTTTGGTCTCCACTAACTTCTGAGAAAACATTTCAGTCCTCAGCTGCTAAATGCTCCAATATGTTCACTTGTTAGATGCTAACTTTGTCTGTCTGGCATTTGGTGCAAGTAATCAGTTTGTAAAGAGAGAGAAGGAGGCCAGAGCACAAAAAGACCTCTGTTCTGCCCACACTGTTTGAATGATAAGTGACCTGTGGAAATACTGTGCATGCGACAACAAAGATGTTTCAAAGGATTTCCAGTGTTACTCCTGTAATAAAGCTCTAGTGATTCTCACCTGTGTATTTATGCTTTTGTAACCCTAGAAGGTTATTTACTTCTTTGATTTCTGCTGCTGTAACGGCCCCATTTCCCCACGGTGATCGTTAAAGTTTGTAATCTTAATCCGATCTTTAAATCCAGTGTGGGCAGGATGATAGACGGACTTTAATGTGTCTCACCTCTTGTCTGAGGCCATGAAGCCGTCGTACTCAGCAGACATCTTGCAGGACAGAGCCTGCTGGCTGTGATCTGACTGGCAGCCTGTGACCACCATGTTATAACCTGGACAGAGAAGACAGACGGAGGGAGAGAGATGTGTGTTTGATTTATACAACAGGATTTTCTCTGCTTCAAAGTTGTTCCACGTGATTATAGTGTGGGTACTGACAATTATGTTATATATTATTTTCTAACCAAATAGGAGATTGTGAGGAAAGGACAGGAGGAAGAGAAAAGAAAAATGAGAGGGAAGAGAAGGAGGAAAGCCAGAGCCAAAGAAAGAAATGCACAGAGCCATAAAAAAATTCAATTAAGGGGACTGGCCAAAACTTTGAACAACAGCCACAGGCTAAGAGTACACAAAATGATGTGTCCACATACTTTTGTCCATACTGTGTGTACTTCTAAATCTAAATTTGAGACTTGTTTGCTGCTTACCTTCTGAACGTAAATCCTCATCCTCCGTGTCTGTGAAAATGAAAGTCTAGACAAAAAGAAAAAAGACAGAGACAAGTAAGGGGATTTAAATTCACCAGCTTTGATTATTTCCGTCTTCATCTGCACGTCTCTGAAAGCACCTTCATTAAGGACTGAACACACACAAACACACACAGGATCAATATTGTTTTGAATGGAGCAAATTCGATGTGACAAAAACAAGGTTCCCCACTGTGAGCTAAAAAATTAGTTATTGCACGCTGACACAGAACAAACACACACACACCAACACATGTACACGTTTATGATCCAAAGTAGTCCACAGAGCACTGTGTGGCAGAGTCAATTTGTTCTTTGGCAGACATACGAGTCAAATAAGTCTGGAATCACACACACTCACAAACATCTTGGTGATACTACGCTCACAGCCCTCACAGCCTGCTCTGACAGTCGTTCAACCCAATACACAGATCTTTGGTACAACACTGACCTCTGGTGGTGTATTATTGTAAAAACACAACCACTGAAGCTCAGGCAGCAGAAATCCAAACCAATGGTCATCAACATTTTATATGCCTAGCACCCTTTAGCTCAAAGAGAGACTGAACAGGGACCCCCTACTACATATATTATATCAAAGTGAGTTGCACTTGAGACAATCCTTGAGACTATTTTCAGATCTTCTCATTTGCCCTTGTCTTCAGCTGCTATGTTCACTCAGCAGTAGTTGTAAAATGCACAGCATTATTTGGATTTTTTTGAAATGCAAAATCACTCTCAATTACCCTAAAATTCACAGACATTTCAGAAATCCCACCACCAGTTGGAATCCTGCCTCGGTTTCTCAGTCTCATGGAGCAGACTTCAAACGAAAGATAAAAAATCTTTATGGTGCATGAGTCACTGACACTGAGCAGGTTTGCACCAGGGGATTTAAACAGGCAACCTTTGCGTCACACTCCATCTCCACAGCCCCTAAGGCTGAACCGTGCGGTGTGTTCGACTTCCTTTGCCAGGCAGACACTAAATAACCTCAGAGTGGGACAAATCACCCGTTAGATAAGATAAACACAAACCGTAACTCATGTTTTATTCAGCTCCTAGAAATGTATGAATCTGTCTTTGGCTGGAAAACGAGAATACTAAAAATGTTTCAAACATACATTTTAAGGCATTCTGAAATAGCACTGTAGAAGCAGCTACAACATACAGGCCTGTATCATATTCAGATCTGACACACTGAGATAAAACACTGAGAGTAACAGAAAGAAGGAAAATAATGGAGCAAATAAGGGATATGAATTCTGCATATGACCTCAAATATCAAAAAACTAATAATGTGAACACAGTTAAGTTCCTGCTTTTGCTTTTTTTGTGTTTTAGTCACATCTTTGGATTACAATTTTACGCATGTACACCCATCTAGAAACAGAGTACAGGTTCATGACAACACCTGGAGGGGAGGTCAAAAACAGAAAGAAAAACTGTTTATTTGAAAATATCACATATTCATTCATTCATTCATTCATTTTCCATAACCTCATCTTATCCTGTAAGGGGTCGTGGAAGAGCTGGAGCCTATCCCAGCTGACATTGGGCGAGAGGCAGTGTACACCCTGGACAGGTCGCCAGACTATCACAGGGCTGACACATAGAGACAGACAACCATTCACACTCACGTTCACACCTATGGACAATTTAGAGTCACCAATTAACCTGCATGTCTTTGGACTGTGGGAGGAAGCCGGAGCACCCGGAGAAAACCCACGCTGACATGAGGAGAACTTGCAAACTCCACACAGAAGTGATGCCCCACCCAGGATTTTAACTCCCCACCTAGGGTTCAAACCAGGAAGCCTCTTGCCACCAAGCTGCCAAAATATCACATATAAATATTAAAATTAAAAGTACGAGGAAAGTAAAAAAAAACATAACAGCATAAGCCTATATTTAAAATGATGGCTGAAGAATTTAAGGACAAAATAGAATTAATGCAGCGCAAATGTGATTCACAATCTCATGAATATATTGTATTTACATTTAGTGAATTACAAATGACAGAGAAGGCAAGAGATGTGACTTAACCCAGGCGTGTGTGTGTGTGTGTGTGTGTGTGTGTGGGTGGGTGTGTGTGTGGGTGTGTGTGGGTGGGTGGGTGAGTTTTAAAGAGACAGAGATAGGAAAAGAGGAGATAGTCCGGTTAGAGTGCGACGCGATCAGGGTGTGAAACTGAATTTCCCACGACAGAGAGACACTGAATGCATGATAAACATTTGTCAGTTTGTGTGTGTGTGTGTGTGTGTGTGTGTGTGTGTGTGTGTATGTGTGTTTGAGAAAAAGCACATGGACAGCATGAATAAGAGACACGCAGTGAGAGAGAAGCTTTCCAGACTGCCTGACAGGCAGCTCCAGCTAATGACTTTAATCCCTGGATTACATGATCAGATTAGTAAAAATATATTCCAGGGGTACCTTTTAAAAAATCAAGCAGTCTTTTATTTTATAGCAATGACAGAAAGATTTCTGATTTTTCTGATTTCACGAACCTTTGATGGTCAAGAGTTCAGAAAGAGGACTCGGGACAGAGAGGAGAAATTGAATTGAATTTCAACACTATCACCAACCCATAATAAATTATTACATATTTATTCCTGAATAATCCGTGCAATAACTGACTACATTGTTCAGTCTGTATATAAGGTTCCTGTATATATTGTAAATTATGCTGTGTGGTCTCTACATATATATTTTGTAAATTATCTTCTTATATTTCTTATATTTTTACTTCTGTTTGCACTATATCTTCTTTCTACACTTGTTTGCACTATATCTTCTTCTTTTTACACTTGTAAGGAGCACCTGTAACAAAAACAATTTCCCCTGGGGATCAATAAAGTATTGCTGATTCTGATTCTGAATTGTGGCTGGCAATCGTTCTGCAGCCATCCAGTAGAGGGCGACAAAGCTACTGTTTCATCCAGATGTGTATGTTTGTTCTTGTTCTCCTACCGTTGTGGGGCTTTGGGTTTTAAACCTTAAGAGTGAGGCCAGTCCCCACTTCTTCAAAAGACTATTCAGGCTCGGATTTAGGGTTAAGGTTTGGGTAAGGACAATATAACACTGAAGTGCAGTCGTACATACACTCAGGTTGTGGGGACTTCCTGTCTACTGGGTAAAAAAGAATTTGTACCCACAAACTAAGTCATAAATATTAGGGTTAGCACTTGGCTAAGGTTTCAGGTTTCAACTAGGTTCTGTTTAACAAAAAAATCTTGACTAAGGGGTCCTCTAAAGGGTCCTTTTTTTGTTTCTTCCTTACCTGGCATTGGCAGACCAGTTTACAAATGTGAATTAGTCTGGAACCTCTCAGTTAATTTTAATCTTCCAAGGGTTGTTATCAACGGCCGCAGATGGATACACCTACAGACTGTCAGAGCAACAAAACCAGACACCACTGACAAACAAGAAGGCTAACTTTAGAGTCATTTCCTGTGTCTGTGTCAAGTGGGTTTCACCTCTTTCACCCTTTTATGTGACTTGCTGTATTCATTCTAATGGGACAAGTGAACGTGAGCACAAACTATGACTGGTGATTTTAGGGCAAAAGAAACAAAGTAAATACTGGAACCATTTTTCACAAGCCACATACCTCACGAACATTTGAACACCAATATGGCATTTATCAGACAATCAGGAGAAGATAAACTTTGTTCAAGACCTGTCTCTGTCTTAGCAACACACTGTAGTGAGACCTGACAATAACTTATATGATCATGTACTCAGTTGATATCAGATTTTAAGCTAGCAGATAAAACCAGTGGCATCTAGGAACAAACAGAGGGGAATGTGGGGAGAGACCATCATGCTCACTTAAAAGAACAGAAGTGTAAACTGTTTCATACCATTAGCGCAGCTTGTAATGCAATGTCTCTGTTGAAGAGCATCTGTGATGAAACATGTAACGTAACAGACAAATTTAAATAGATGAGCATACAGATGAGTTGCGATGGCGTGGCATTAATGTGCCTATGAACTATGTTGCCATTTTTGTCCATCAGAATTTGAAAATAATACTTCAACAGCAAGTTTCACATCAGCTGCAGCCATCTTGTTGTTTTCCAAAATGCCTCAACAGCGCTCTTCTTTACTAAGCTAGGTTTATGCTTGCCGGTGTCCTTCTGCACGAGGGAGCGCTAGCCAAAAATAATGTTATCATGTATTTTGCATTAAGCGTGAAGGCTAAGCAAGGTGTCAGTCAGTGTATCAAACCTGCCCCATATCAGACAAATGGCTGATATGGGCCCTAAAGCCTCACCAAGCAGTCTGATTCAGTTCAGCTCAATACACATAAGAACGTTTTTTTGTTTGTTTGTTTTTCTTTTTATTGTGAAAAGTTGTGGATGGTACCAATAGAACCGACCCCATTTTTCTTCCCCCCTTATTGGGGTACCTAGTGACACTGATCCAAAAGGTGGAGCTTGTAACACTGCAGTCAGCCGATTGGCCAACAGAGAATCATCACTCTTGTTCAGCGATGAGTTGTGACTGGTTTTGCAGGCTATGTTATCACTGTTCATACCACAGCAAGTGTTTTATACATTAGTCAAACTAAAAATTAAAGGGTGTTTTGTTGCCTCTAGCAGCAGTTATAGATGGAGATAAAAAACAAAAATTAAAAAAAAAACATAATTTATTCACTGTGGACAGCTACCAGCAACTTTTAAATTTGAATCAGATTATGTGAACTGCAAAATGTATTTCCTCAGTTGGAGAAAAAATTTGGCCGAGAATCATCCAATGTGCTTAAGCAACACTAAACCCCTGCTCTTGCCTGACAAGGACTCAATGCACAAACTCTCGATTTTTAAATATCCCATCAAGAGAGACTCACTCCAGCCTATTCTTGTTTGTTCTCTTTTTGTTCTGAAAATGGCAGCAGGGTACTTTTGGTTCCAAAGGTACTACATCGAAAGTTTTTGGTAGAAACGCAGCTCAAGTGGACCAGGTCAGGTGGAAATCTGTTTTCACATGAGCAGGACCAGATGCATTTGCCAGAGCCATGGATGAGTTACTGAACAGGCCTACTAAAGTGTCAGCGGAGCCCCCTGGTCTTCATCTGTAAAATGTCACTCAAATGAACACATACAGACCACGAAGAGACAAAAAAAGACCACAGAGAGATGCAAAGGAACTGCATAAAGACACAAAATTACTATAAAAAGGGGAAAAACAACCATAAAGAGACACAAAGTGACCATAAATGGACACAAAGTGATAAAACGAAGCATAAAAACTACAACAAGATGCAAAACAACAACAAAAAAGAGGTAAAACCAACACAAAGTCTGTGTCTTGCTCCTGTGTAGTAGAGGTAGTACGGTATTTTGCATATTTGTGCCCAGGGGCCCATTGCCTCATAATCTGCCCATGGCCAGAGCAAATAAAACATGAGCTCGCAGATTCATCTGGCTTCCAGACTGGTTTCTTCTAGGGATTTAAAAACACATCTCATGACTTTCGTCAGAGGATGGGTCTCTGCTCTGTTGTCATGACATTACTAATTACTCATCAGCAGTTTATGAATTAAATCATGAAAGTGTGTGTATTCGTGGTGAGTGTTTTTCGCTCTGTGTGTGTGTCTACATTAAAGTGACTAATCTCCATAATCATGTCTCTACTGCACTCTTAAGAAATGCTGCATCATCTCATCCATCAACTCTTAATACTCATCTACCTTTACCTTTGCCCACCCCTCCCTCCATCACTGGAGCAGGAGGAGTAATGAGGTACCTAGATCAATCCTCCTCACCACAATCACCAAGACAACCACCACCAACATCTACCACAGTAAAACCCTTGTAACGTTCCACCATCACCGTTTCCTCTCCTCTGATCGTAACTCAAACTAAACTACCTGCACTGAAATCAGTCAACCTGGGCTGGGGAGCAAATATGGCAGCCTGTCAGCATGGAGCGTCTCGTAAACAAAGTTTGAGAGGACATTTCACTGAGGTCAGGCAGACATGCATAAATCTCAGCTTGTTTTTTACGCTGTTTGAAGGGACATTAAGTAAGATTTGTACTGCCCTATAGCACAAAGTGACTGCAATATATCTCGATAAGGTTTTTGATCAATACTTCACAGATTTCTTGCCCGTGTGATGGGACTCTGGCTTTCAAATCTGGCATCTGGACCTTCACCTTGTTTGACTGGGGGGTTCGGAGGTGCCTCAAGGGACCTTTGATGAGTAACTGAGCAAAGACAGAAAATCATTGTTTTATTTCATCACTTTATCCATTTAGAATTATCCAGTCATTTCGGGGATTCAAGCCAAGGACAATCACAGGATTTTATTTGCAACGCATTAATGGTTTAGTAGGTAACTTAAAAAATAACCTTGTGTTGCTCCTCTGAGGCCAAACACTGCAAGTCTTCGACATTAACATCTAACAACATTTGATTAGAAAACACAGCCACTAGAGCAAGTTTTGGGAGTGCAGCCAAATTGTCGAAACTGAAAAACAAACTTTCTTTAATTCACCACAGCTGATACTGAACAGTCCAGCACTTTGTCCCAGACTATCTCAACAGCTAGATTACCATGAAATTGATGGTGTCCAGATGATGACTTTGTCTCTATAGCGCCACCATTGAGGCAAAATTTTAATTAGTCCAATACTTTGGTTTATGATGAAATACCTGCAAAAAATTGCAATCCCATCAGCCTCAGCTATGCTTTCTTTTTTATGTGTGTGGGCATTATAAATCTACTGCATGTGGGCGGCTTTAACCACAGGTGCTTTCCCCGTGTGCAGTCGTGTTCTGTCTCCAACACTAGCAGCAATGACTACCAGCCATGAGCTCTAAGGAGACTACTTTGTTTCATTCAGACAAAATGACTGAGAACATTTTAAGCAGTTTCCACCGTACTTTGTAAACATCATCACAACATCAAGTCAGCATTGGAAACAGGGCTGGGCAATATACGAGACTAGATAACGTCTTGTGTTTTGGATGTTGTAATATCATAATTGTTGTTTTTTCCTGGTTTTAAATGAGCACTATTTAGGATTTAGTGGCATCTAGCTGTGAGGATTCCAGATTTCAACCTGCAGAAACCCGATTACAATTCCTCCAGTGTTCATTGTTCATGAGGATTTTTACAGGGAGCCGAATTTTCCGCAGAGGTCTCTTCCTCAACATGACACACATGCCATTTGCCCAGCGCCTGCAATGTGCTCTCACATTTTTCTGATAACTTGCTGTGTGCTTCCATTTTTTTCAGATCCAGACATTCCGGAGGTTTTTACCAGGGGCCAAATTATCTGCAGTGGTCTCTTCCTGCCCAAAACAAACAGACCTGGTGGTTTACACCAATACAAACACCAAATAAAGCAGTTTCACGTTACAAATTCAGTGTTTCTGTGATGCTGTTTGCCATGTTAGAGCCGGGCCATTAGCCCAGCACCTGCTAATGTGCACTCATCTTTTTTCTCTGATAACTTAAGATCCAAACGTTCAAGAGGTTTTTGACGGAAGCCAGATTATCTGCAGAGGTCTTTTCCTCTCCAAAACAAAGACACCAGGTGATTTTAACCAGTTTTAAAAATCTGTATTTTTCAGATGCTGCTCATTACAGAGAAGCTGCTAACTACCGTGGCTAACTAAAAAAAACACAAATGGCCCTATCTAGAGCCAGTGTTTGGTTTCTCTGTTCTAGGCTACTGTAGAAACATGGCAGTGCAACACGGCGATCTCCATAAATGACCTTTAAAGGCTGCATTACAGTAAAGTGATGTCATTTTCTGAAATTACCAGACTGTTCTGGCTGTTCTATTCTTAGCCTTTACCCACTGAGTCATTTTATCCACATTTCTGATGAATATTTATCAAAAATATTATTGGGTAAATATTTTGTGAAAGCACCAGTAGTCAGCCCTACAATATCGTCACAACACCAATGCTGAGTTTTTATTTTTGATTTTCTCCATATCGCCCAGCTCAAATCAAAAGACTGTTAGCATGCTGGCATCAAGATTTAGCTCAAAGCATTACTGTGCCTGATAGGACTGCTAGCATGGTTGTAGACTCTTGTTTACCTCTTCTCTAAAGACCATATTTAGCCATTACAAACCAGTGTATCTCCACCAGTAAGATTCAGGGCACCCAAAGCAGGACAGGGGCCCTAGATCCTTGTAGGAACCAAATGTTGTTTTAAGGGGACAGTGTCTGTCGTAGCGCTCCTGTTTCCGGCTTTGAGAAGATCAGCTATTTCGTAACAGAAGCTGCCGAGCTGGTTAGAAATGACTTTTCACCCTGGAAAATGGACAAAGCCTTGTAATATGTGTGTGTATGTTTGTGTGGGTGCGGGTGAGGGTAAGATGAGGTTCGTTCTGTTCTGCAATCTGCCTCTCCACTTCCTGTTCTATGACCAGCTTCCGTTTTAGTATTGTTAACAGAGTTGCTACACGCTGGCTGCTTCCCCTCAGTCCAGACAACCTGCCTGCACTGCTTCCTGTGTGTGTGTGTGTGTGTGTGTGTGTGTGTGTGTGTGTGTGTGTGTGTGTGTTCTTATATTACTACATCTATGCTTGTATCTTTGTGGGTTCATGTGTATAGTGGGTCAGATTTTGTGTGGGTGTGTTTATGTATCTTCTCAAATACGTTAGATTTTTTGCCCAAAGCAAACATGGAACAATCTCATGTTTTGCCTTGTCATTTAAAAAGAGGAATACACTATAAGTATCTTCCTCTTTCACTCTTAAAACCATGTCTCTTATTTACATCAGCACTTTCTTTGAAAAATCCTTCTGCCCTGTGAGACAGAAAACGACAAGCTAAAAGACAAACGCTTCTTCTGAAGACCTCTGCTCATGTGTTTCACTTGTTTTAAAAAAGGAAATGAACCTTTGTTTCATGAACCACAACGCAGAATTAATAATAAAAGTGAATCCATCCTGTGCTGTCTGTGTATCAGCACTGTCAACCCTGTGAATTAATGATCGTTTCCACCAACCCAGAATCCTTCACACATATTGTTCCTGATGATTAACCCTGATTTTACCAGCCAGGTTGGACGAACAAAGCCTCCGCAGATCAGAGATGCTGAACTCCAAGATAAACAAATGCTGCTGGTAAAGCACTGTGTGTTGTTTGGACGAGCCACTCATCTCTCACAGATACAACTGGAGTTGGCAAAGCCTCGCTGGGAGCACAAATACAATGCCAGCCAGCCTACAGTGCGTGATTTTGTATTTCATGCGAATAAAGCACCTCTGACTTCAACAATAACTCCACTGAAAGAGAAGACGGGGAGAAAAAAATGGGCCACTGCTGCCTGAAATTCAGCACTCGATATCAGAACTCCTGTACGATCAAAATCTTTGGATGAACTGTAATAAAACCTTTTAAACTGGACTGATGGCAAACTAACAGATATTCTAAAGACAAGGCTTTCAACAAGTTGATTTTATGTGTTTCTGAGTCTCAAAAGCTCACTCATGACAGCTAACACCCAATTTTGCCTTCACTAGAGTCTTTAAAGGTCCAGTGTGTAGAATTTAGGGAGTGTATTGGCAGAAATGGATCATAATGTAATAATTTTGATTAGTGTATAATTAGGCTACCTGAAAGAACTGTTGTGTTTGTTACCTTAGAATGAGCTGATCATATCTACATAGGGAGCAGGTCCTCATCTACAGAGATCGCCATGTTGCACCGCTATGTTTCTACAGTAACCCAGTACGGACAAGCCCAACATCGACTCTGGGTCATTCACGTTTTCATGTTGGCCTTTGTAGTTAGAAACCCCTCGATGAGTAGCTCCAGAAAACAGATTTGCGAGAGACCTCTGCTGATAATTCAGCTCCCGCTAAAAACCTCCTTGGACCCGTTGGACCCGTCAACCACCCCTCGCCGTCTTAACTTTGTTGTCCAACTACATTTCCCAGACGCCAAAGAGCACCATTAAACTGAAACAGTGTCCAGCCATGTATCATGCCAATGTTAAAGGATGGCTTTTATCATCTGTGTCTGATGCCGCAAGTCACCGCCCAAGCACCGGATTTCGACGACTTCAGATCGAGACCCAGTTGGAATAAAGGTGAGCACACATAAGCAAGTGCTGGGCTAACTGTTGTATCCGATGTGCCAAACAGCATCAGAGAAACAATGATTGTAACTTTAAACTACTTTGTTTGACGTTTTTACCAGTTTTAATCACCTGGTGTGTTTGGTTCAAAGAGGAAGAGGCCTCTGTGGATAATTCGGCTCCTGGTATAACCCTCCTAAACAATGAACACTTAAGGAATTCTAACCAGGAGACGTTTCAGCTGGTTGCAATCTGCAATCCTCGCCGCTAGACGATACTAAATCTCTTTAAATCTTACACACTGTTCCTTTAAACCAAACCAAACCTTTAGCGGTGATGTCTGTTATATTTTTGGTCTGAAAAATTCATCTTTGTCCCTGCAATACCTAACTGTTACAGATGCAAGTAAGAAACCTGGTTAAAGTTGTGCTTTTTCAGACTGACAGCATGGTTTCAACAGGCAGCAGTGAGCAGCTAGAGCTTGTTTCTGATGATTCTCTCTATATGGTGTCATCTGTGTGTTTTGTTGTTGCCAGTAAAAATTGACCAACCAAATCGCTCTGCAACTGAACAGTCATCAGACCTGCAGCTTTAAAGCAGGAAGGAAATGAATGGTTTCATTTCATCATTAGGCTTACACTACAACTCTTCTAATAGGCCTACACACACACACACACACATATCTTTTACACATGAGACCCATACATGTAATAAATGTATGGCTCTAAAAGGGTTCAGGAGTTTCATCATAAATCTCTGAGGAAGTGCTCAGCTAAAAACTCGGTCTCTTTTCCTAAACATATAGACATAATTCAGTATAAACAGAGAGAGTTTGCTTTGACTAAGACGTATGTAACTTTCGTGCGGGTGTCTTTAGGTGAAATGCAGGTGGCTTAAGGTGAAAGCAGCAGCCGTTTGTTTGCTGTGTAAGATCTTACAACACAACAGACACAACACACACTCACATGCGCCTTGGTTCTGGAGATCCACGTCTCCAAAAGGAGCGCAAGACGCGTCTTGTGGAACCTCCCGGTGGTCTTCACAGCGACGAAGATGTCCTCCAGCTTCAGTTTCGACTGCGTGACATGTGCACCTGTACCATCATCAGAGGCCGGGTGTCCTCTGTTCCCGCTGCTGCTGCTGCTGCTGCTGTTGCTCGCTGGGTTCCGTGCGTCCTTGGCCGGGGATGGAGCCTGCTGGATGGAGCGGTGGAGCGCACCGGGAGACGGATAGTGAGCCGCACTGAGTTTGGGAATGCTGCTGGTGCGTAATTGAAAATCCACGTAGAGGATGATGAAGAAGGTGAAAATCAAGACAGGCAACTTCCGACGTATCCATCTCTTCTGCATCGTAGAAAAGATTATTTACACTCCATAAAACATGAAAACCATTTTGTTGGTCCCCTCATTTAAAATCCTCATGTTCGTTTCTCTCTGGTCTAATTTCGTGACGGTTCCTCCATCACCTCTGGCGTCTTCCTTCTTTTTAACATAACCACCGTTGTTCCTCATGAATTAACTCATAGTGTTCATGACTGTAAACTGTCTGTCAGAATAATTTAATAATCCTAATCACTTTTTATCGCCTGTTTTCCAGCTGCATGACAAGACTGATCTCCTCTCATTTAATGCGTAAAAGCTGCTGCCACTCGGATATATTTGACTTTGTCACAGTTCTGCCCACCCATTGTCACCACTGTCAAGTTACATGGAATCAAGTAAGAGTACTTCCTGCCCTGATTTCAAAATAAACTACCAAGGTGAGAATTATCGTATACTTCCGGTTATAAGCTTTTCTTTGACAGTACTAAATTTATTCAGTTCGATTCAATTCAATTCAATTCAATTCAATAAAGCTTCTTCAAATTACAGTGACATTAAGTACAGTTACCACAATTCTAACAATTCATATTTAGTACCAACCAGACAACCAGTGGGTACCTACGGTCAGAGTCACTCACTGGGCCCAGTTTTAGGACAATAGAGTATTAAATATCTAAAAATATACAAATGTCCAAGATAGAAGTGTTTTTAAGGAGCAGAAGCAAAATCCAGGGCCCAGTAGGGGTATGATAGTACAAGAGTTACTAAAAAATGAACTTAAATGGTGGGAAAAAACAGACGGTGATGGTGCTCAGCGGCACCAGAGGGAATCACCGCAGGACAAGAACAAAAGTTGAGATGGCGAAAGTCCGAGTAGGGCAGGTGGGAGGTGTGGTAGATGGGTCCAACAAACATAAAACCTTCACCCGGGAGAGCAGTGTTCGCGTCCCGAAAGATGATAAAGCCAAACTCTGTTCTTTTTTCCTAAACCCAACCATGTGCGTTTGTTGTTGAAGGAAAAAAAAGGTCAATACGCAGTGTTGTACTGACGTAGTGTGTTTATTTAGACAGAGACTGTATGTAAATGGTAAATTTCCTCTGAAAACGGAAGTGTATTTAGAAAGAAGACAATGTATGTAACAGGCAGAACTTGACACGGCGTCCCAGAGCGTCAACAACCAGCACACCCAGGGTACCTTGCACGTCGTATCTGGACGTGGAAGGTCCACGTCCAAACGTTGATATGTGACGAGGTCGGAGTGAGAATGTGTTGCAAAAACAGTTTTGGTCTTTATAGGTGCCTAACTTTTTTTAATAAAACTCTATATATAATTTTAATAAGGTTTAACATTATACATAATTAAGGGTGTCGTCACTTTGAGTGGCTGTTAGCAAGGCATCACCTCAGCTCTTAGTCATGTCCACCCATCACTCCTCCACCTTCACCTTCTTGTCCAAATAATATGCAGTCTGTTCCAATACCCATACTTTCTGTTCTTATCGTACCTAGTTTGGGTACACAGGGCGTTCACATTACGATTGTGGCGAAAAATAAGTGTACCTAAAAGACCTGGATATGTACTCATAACGGCCAAAATTGAGAGTGTGAAACATTGTACACTTTTCGCACTCAACGGCCGCCATCTTAGCTACGTAGCGGAAGAGGCGGGACCAAAAACAAACATGCATGATAATTAAATTACAACTACTGCAGCATTCTCTGTCAGGAGGAGGAGGAGATAACGACACTGAAGACGTCAGCGCATTCTCCACATCGCACATGTTAAGGGAGTCATTTGTAGGGGATTTGTAAAATTGTATAGAAGTGAAACTTTCCGTCCGTCGTGATCTGAAATATATGCACTTTGTAAGTGCGGACAGTGTACTGTGTGTAAGCGTGCTCATGGCAGTATAGATTTCGGAACAGGCTCACTGTCACTTATAGCTCTGAAAAATCCAAGATAGCACGGCCAAAATACTAAACTCAAGGCTTCAAAATTGGAGTTTACAACCCGTTTGTGACATCACAGTGGCTATGTTCATTATTTTTATATAGTGCATGATGTAAAAAGCACAAACAAGAGCTTGTTTATCCACAAAAGTGCCTGGGATGGATCCGCAGGACCCCCGCACAGAGGTCTGGGCTAAACATGTATATATTAATTTTTAATGGTTATTTATTAACTGGCCCCCGGCCTCCTGTCATTTTGCAAAAGTGGCCCCCGGGCAAAGTAAGTTGTGAATTCCTGCCCAAGGTCTGCTCACACTGATATATACAAGTTGCATACTTCTATGAGTTGTGTTTCCTTTTGTGTTACATTTGAATATTTTCTAACAATCCTGAAGAGATACAACTCTGAAGAAAAAAAAGTAAAGATGTGAGAAAAGTCAGGGGGGAAAACAACTTCCGTAAGAGAAAAAAATATTTTCCTTGTTATCATCTTGTAAACTGTTTCCTTGCAACCCCGATCCCCAGGTTGGGAACCACTGATATATATGAAAAGCTGACAAAAATTCACAGAATGAGAATCAATCACAAACCATAGAGCAGACGACTTATCACAGCCCACTGAGCCTGGTGTCATCTGTTCACTCAGCCAGAAACAGCAAACCACAGCAAAACACTCCGCCTTCTTCCTTCCTCTTCAGCACTCCGAGTCACTGATACAGAGCTTTCTGAGAGGTTCAGCTGGATCCAAAAACACAACAAAACTGCTTTATAAAAACTTTAAAATCAGCACTTGGTGAATAGAGCGTGTAATTCCAAAACACAAGTATATGTTCTTTATTTTAAGGATCATTAAAGTTTCACCCTCCTGACACAATGTGCATATTACACTGGAAATAAACTAAAAATTGAACTGTTATAAAGCAAATGTTAAACCATCATGTCAGCAAACGGTAGGCGTCATTTGTTTTTCTAACAGTGGCCAGCTCATTGTGAAACTGTTTGTCAGGATGCAAACCCACAACAGACTGAGTTTTGTGGATGACACACTTAAGGCGAAGGTTTCTCCAGTTTCAGTTCTTACACTGATGTAGAGTTATGAGAATACTCTGAGAGGTGAAAGAAACAGTTTGTGCTCATGAATCACCTTTGTACGACTTTTTTCTTATTGCCT
The DNA here is from genome assembly GCA_019142605.1 of Cephalopholis sonnerati. NCBI lineage: Eukaryota > Metazoa > Chordata > Actinopteri > Perciformes > Serranidae > Cephalopholis > Cephalopholis sonnerati. The sequence continues at coordinate 42,708,713 of JAGQAX010000003.1, forward strand.
GGAAGCCAAATTGTTGAGTTTACATGGCTGAATGATAAACAGACTGTAGGTAAATTAAAGCAGGAGTGTGGAACTTTTGTCTCCCCCCTCTGGCCGTAAGAGTAATTGCACAAACACTGTCAATTCATGCCTATGATGCATGCTTGCAGATAAGTTCTCGACATCTCCACCACCCCCAGGAGCGCTCTTTTACGGTTTCTTTTTTACCTGGCACATCCATTCCAGAAACTTTTCTTGGACACCTCTTAGGATTTTCCACCATACCTCTAGCTGCTGCTCCATTGCTACTGTCTCTCCCCCCTTCAGCTCTGGCTGGTTGACATTAAATACATTTCTTCCTGTGTGAAAAAGTCGTCACAGACACCTGACACAAAAATCCAGTTTACTGCGAAATGCAGAGCACTTTCCCCGGCAGCGAAAGGCTTAATCAGCATTGTGTAAACTGGTGTGGCAAGGGCTTGAATGCAATGGACGTTCATTCAGGACAGGTAAAAATCCTGCGCTCCAGCTTTAAAAGAAAGCACAATTTTTTACGGTACTATAGGATTTATGATAAAGAGACCACAAATAAAGGGAAAAAAAAAAGTTAGATTGTACTTAGATATCTTGTGTTCACACTTGGACTTGAGGGTGATGCTGAAGGACGGTTCATGGAGTCTCCGAATTGTAAAAGGTTTTCGTATTCTGCGCAGCATGACTGTGCTCTGTAGATTTAAAATCTGCTGATTAGATTTCAGTATTCTTAAGAATGGCAATGCCAGTCAGTCGGTCAGTCCACCAAATCTGTCCACACTAAAATGTTTTAACAACTAGTTGATGGATTGCCATGAAACATTCTCACTCTGACATCGTCACATATCAACATTTGTTCATGGACTTTCCATGTCCGGATACAACGTGCAAGGTACGTTCTGCCTGTTACTTACGTTTTCACAGGAAATTTACTGTTTGCATGCAGTTCTTTTTAAAAATAAACTCGTTATGTTGGTATAGCACCCCAAATTGACATTTTTTTTCCCTTCAACAACAAATGCACATGGTTACGTTAAAAAAGGATTTGGCTTTACCATCTTACAAGAGGCGAAGACCATCCTACTGGGTGAAAGTCAGTGGTTTTTGGATCCCACCCACCTCACTCAGACTCTTGCTGCCTTTAATTTCATCGTTGGGCGCCATTAAAAAATAATAATAGCAACCAGCTGCGAATCACACTGAAAGCTGCCCTGGAGTTACTGATGATGGCAGGGCAGTTGCAGTGGGATCTTGGGACAGTTTTATTAAGATCTAGAATTGAAGATTGAAGATGTTCTTCAATCAACATGGGTCACCCATGTTTGGGGCCTAAAAAGCCGCTGGAAACACAGCAATGACTCGCAACAGGTTTGTTGTTCATTGATCTTGAACTGGGTCTGCAGTGGTCTGCTTGGCACTCCACCTCCCGATGACAAAGTCAGCCCCTATGCTACACCACTATGGAAGCAGGTAGGTAAACATCATGCATGCCACACATCAGCATGCAAGCATTGTCACTGTGACATTAGCATGATGACATTAGCATTTAGCTCAAGCTCAAGGCACCACTGTGCCCAAGTACGGCCTCACAGGGTTGCTGTGGTGTAGCTGCAGACTCTTCGTCTTGTTGGAAGATGGAGAAGACCAAAGACAGTAAGCTTTTCCAGTTGAGGGTAAATAAGTAAAGACACACCAGTGATGCTTTGCCTTTAATATGAATCACAAAAAAATCTGTTGAAGCGAGCCGAGTGTCTCACATGCTACTAATCACACATCTGTAAAGATGCATGCTGCTTCATCTCCCGGTTTACTGGCCTCTTTGCCTTGGCTGCAGCTGCTGTATGATTGGTGAATGTCTGTACATCTAATCTAATCTAATGTTAAGCGTTGATGTTATAGAATGCTTTGCAAGCAAATGTAATTATATCTGCTGTGGGAGCATGATATCACTTCATCCACGTGTGTTCAGAGTAGAACTGAAAAAAAGCTCAACACCATATTGTACATTAGATGTAAATATTCAGGGAGGACCCATGAAGTGTACGTGTTACCCAGCTGGTTGACTCTTGGAGAGCTGCAGGTCTCTCTAAGCCGATCTATAGTCGCCCAGTACTGTATCCATTGTCTACTGTTCCCTGTGCAGATGTCTCTGGAGACTGCCTCCAAAGAGAGAAAGAGCTTGATACAATTAATTCACCTCAGACCCTCATCGCCACCTTTGTTTATTTGTCCTTTCTCAGCGTTCTCGCCTTACATCCATCCCTCCATTCCTCCCCTCCTCTCTCTGGGTCTCTCCCTCTCTCTCCCTCTTCCACTGACCAGCTGCTTTCCTCTTCTCCACCCTCTCCACTACTACCTGGCCCAGAGAGGACCAGCCCACCCCACCCCACCCATCCCGGTCCCGCAGGTAAACCAGAGACGCCCGGGGCACACTCTGGCTAGGAAAGGCCCAGGATCGCCTTACGGCCTAGCTGAAAAGGGTTCTTTCTAAAACAGCGAGTACATCACAGCCCCACTTTGAACAAAGGGCCAGGGGAGTCGAGGGACCAGACCCCCTTTCAGGGCTTTGTCCCTCCGCCTGCTCTGAGCTCTGAGGCAGACAGAGACTTGGACGCCACTCAAGACCTGGGATTTGAGAAACATGACAGATACACAGGTGAGGAAGTCATAAGATCAAGGGCTGCAGGAGAGTTTGTTGCAGTTTAACGCTTCCCAATAAGCTCAGCTAAGCATAGACTTTTAAAAACAGCATAACAAGAATGAAAGTAAGTCTTTACAGCCCCAGTAAGCACACTGATTTGACGTCAATTTGCATGAAAAAAATGTATATTTTTAGAAGTCTACCATCATTATTTCATCAGAGTGTTATCACTGTGTTCATTTTAAGTATGCAAATTATTCTGCAGAAGTTTTGGTGCGTTTAAAGTGACATGGAGCACTAATCCTGGGACCCACTGACAGACTAAACCTCACAGAGGAAACCACTTAACTGCACAGGTAAAGTGTGTGTGTGTGAGTGAGTGAGTGATATGGCTCAGTCTGAGCAAAGCTTAAGTACCTGAAAATCCCCCTCTTAACCTTGAGTCTCCCGCTGACCTGCTGCTGAAATTCAATTCACAGAGCTGGTACTCATCGACAGAACACATCAGAGACGCCAGCAGACCACATGTAACTCACATAACACTTATAAGTAATGATTCATATCACGCTTCACACAAGCAGGAGCACTTGAAGGTGATTTTTTCTTTTAAACTGCTGCCTCAGAGGCTAAAATATCCTGATTTTTTACATCCTGTTCAGGTGTCATGCTCCAAAATCCTGATCCTACAACTTCCCATAATGCAGCATGGCGTTCATTAGACCCCCTCTGCCTGGAAAACCCCGGGTCTTTCAGTTGTTTCCTCAAAATTGACACTGACAGGTACATTTGGTGACGTGTCCCTTTAAACAGCTTTAAGAGGAACCACTCTAAAAGTAATGTTGTTGTAGTTACTGTACATGAAGATGGACAACGTGTCTCCACTTCCTCCTACTGTACAAAAATGAAGCCAAAATATCCCAGACACAGGCGCTACCATGTTGCACTTTTGGAGCCAGAGTCTACACAGTAGTAACTGGGAAGCATTGTGTTCCCGCCCATACACCAGTCTGACCCAGTCGTGAGTAGCACCATTGATGGGGAGCACCCTGATTGACACACATAGCTCACATTTTTAGATGTCACGCCCTTTTTTGTTTTGTTTTGTTTTGTTGTGGGGGGTGGGCAGCAGTGGCTCAGTCCAAAGGGACTTGGCTTGAGAAGCGGAGGGTCGCTGGTTTCAAGTCCCCGTACAGACCAAGCATGGAGTGTGGACTGGTAGCTGGAGAGGTGCCAGTTTGCTTCCTGGACAGTGGCAAAGTTCCCTTGAGCAAGGCACTGAACCCCCAACTGCTCGGGGCACCTGTCCAAATCAGCCCCCTCTCTCTGAGAGTGCATGTATAGGTCCTGTTTGTGCATATGTGTGTGTATCTTGGGCCTGTGTGTGTATGACAACAGAGTGAAAAAAATGAATTTCCCCTTGGGGATTAATAAAGTATATCTTCTTCTTTTTCTTTTTTATCTTCTTTCTTTTGTATAGCTTCAGTTAAGTAATTAGGACCAAATTTATCTTAGAAATTATCACTTTAACTTAAACCAGCGTGATAAGAACTACCTGAAATAACAGACACCATTTTGGGGAAAAATTTGTTTGATGTGTTCTTTAGTTTGACCCAGGTCCCATGTACTAACATGGAGGGGAGAACTAAAATGCACTAATTAGACAAACACTGGAGGGTTACTGTTTTCTTTATGAGAGTGAGAAGTAATTTGTACTGTGGTCAGCAGAGGGTGTTATAAACTCTTGCATAGTCTCAGACTGTATTCAACTTCACATTCTCACAGTATCATCCTGTGGATTTCAACTTTCTATAAGCAGCTGGTTTATAGTCTTTGATTTTCAGACAACATCTCTCCGCACAAGTGCAACGTGCAATAACAAAAATACTGTGTATGAAAATAGAAAATATACATATATTTAAGATAACATATGTCAGCAATTTTGATACATCATAAAAAGTTTATTGTCCATTCATTGTTGCTAAAACTATAAGACTGTTGATAGATTCATCCATGTATTCTCAGCTGTAGCATACAAACATGAAGGTGATCAGGCTGATTAAGTTTAGATCTGCACCTGTGTCAGGATGCTGCAGAAACAGGGTCCCACTCCAAATTATTTATTTTTTCCTTCAACAGATTAAGTTTGTCTTTGTTAAATCCTCAGAGTGCTAAACAATATCATCGATTTGCATGAGTAGCACTCAGTGGAGGTGAAGTCAGTTCACCTTTTGTAGATCCTGGCAAACTGTCTTTAACACCTAAACGCTTGTAGGAGTTACAGCACGTTGCCACTAGAGGTCCATGTGACCACATTCATAAACAGCATCCAGCTCTGAGACACTGACCAATATTTAATGATTCAACAGAGTGTATATCTGTTTCAGGTTGACTTTGTTCACACTCAGGGCTTCATATTTTAGTCCGACCTTCTCTGTCCAAAGTGATTTAATGGGATCAAATATGGGCAACAATGCAGTGTTCAATTATCATTATTATTAGTTCATTAAGTGATTGTGAGTTAAACAAAGACCAATAATACATCTATAGTCTTATTTAGATGCCTTATACTGGTATTATTTCAATATTACTCTCAAATATAATGGAGCATTAATCTGTCCTGCCTCTCACACAGTCCTCTTGGCTCTTACAGTATTTTTCACCGTTACTAAATGAAGTCAGTGTTGCTGCTCTGTTTGAGTAGGATAACTCAGCTCACATGAACATGGAAGCATAATGCATTCACCTCTGAAAAACATTCTCCTGTTTTTCTGAATTAAGATAAGATTACATCTTAGAATTCAGAGAAAGGTTTTGATGAAGAAAGGTGCTGTTTTTCTGAATTAGTGAGATAATAAATCTTGTATATTCTCATTTTTTCTGCATTATTATCAAGTTAATTCAGAAAAACTGCAGATTTTTTTTGTGACAACTTTTATTATATATACAGTAATTACCTTGTTAATTTACCAAAAACCAGAGCAGATGCTGCTAGTAGAAATTAGTAAAAAAAAAATAAAATAAAATAAATCCAGTCACCTCCACTGTACTGTTGGGGATGCAGAAGTGTCAGAAATAAATATGTGCAGTATCTCTTAAATTAAACCAAAACAATGTGAGAACATGTGTTCTTTGCAGTTTGGGTGAACTGTTCCTTTAAAGGCCTGTAAGACAGCACGGAGGGCAGAGAGAGCTCAGGCACCAGCTGGGTGACATTGCGGAAGTGTCAGGACCCCTCCTCCTCCTCTCCTCCTCCTCCTCCTCTCCGCCCCACAACAACACACCGGGAGTCAGGAGAAGCTTCAGCATCAACAGGAGCGGAGTCAACAGGCGGACCAGAAGCCATCCGAGGTCAGAGCAGCTCCCACCGGACATGGCCCAGGCGAATATCTCGGTGACGGAGAGCCAGTTCAGGTGTCCCGTCTGCCTGGACATCCTCAAGGACCCGGTGTCCACCCCCTGCGGACACACCTACTGCATGTCGTGCATCAACAACTACTGGGACCAAGCGGAATCGGGCCAGTTCAGCTGCCCCCAGTGCCGGGAGACGTTCAGCCCTCGGCCGGTGCTGCGGAGGAACACGGTGCTCGCCGAGGTCGTCGACAAGCTCAAGCTGAGCGAGATGGTCGCGGCGCCGCCGGAGCTGTTCCTGGGGGGAGTCGGGGAGGTGCCGTGCGACTTCTGCCCGGCGGAGAGCAAGCTGAGGGCGGTCAAGTCGTGCCTCGTTTGCCTCGCGTCCTTCTGCGAGCTCCACGTCCTGCCGCACCGGGACGTCGGCACGCTGCGGCGGCACAAGCTGGTGGCCGCGGTGGAGTGTCTGGCGGAGCGGCTGTGCGCCCAGCACCGCCTGGGTCTGGAGCCCGCGGGGAGCGGCTCCGAGGCGGAGGCCGCGGTGGAGTGGAGCGGGGACTGCCTGCTGTGCGAGGCGGACCAGGAGGAGGTGCACGGTGCGGACGCTCAAAGAACCAGGAGACAGGTACAGAGACACTGTTACGGGTTTATAGTAATACACAAATGTGGGACTCCCAGACACCAAGTTGATACCAGTGATTCCCAAATTCTCTCCAGAGGAGGAAAGAATCAGACTCCTAAATTTTGGGCAGACACATTTTTAATGTCAGAGATGCACAGATGAATTTTATTTCAATTCACATTTTAAGTCAGGACAGGGACTGTTCTTCATTTATCAGAAGAGGGGGGTGGCTCGGTTGTGACTTTGTTTTTGGGACTTCTTCGACCCTCACAGAAGCTACAGATATTTTTCCTGGAGCCTCCCTGAGTGACTGATGGAAAATGCATGACTCTCCCTCCACCATAAATTAGTTATTAGTAGGGTTGGAGAAAAAAAAATCAATACAGTATAGTATCGCGATATTTTTGTGATGCAATATTGTATCGTCACACAGTGCAGAGCATCAATATTATTATTATGTAAATTATTAATATGAGAAATACAAATGAAACTTAGCCTGCTAGAATAATGTAATGAATTGCTTTTTCTGTCCACTAAATACATTTTGCTGCTGCAAAAAAAATGGCTGAAGTGAAATGAACAGACTGACGACTTTATCCTATTAGATAAAACAGATGTTGACAAAGTTTTCCTTCGTGGAGGTAATTTACAGTTGAGAAAAGATAATGAATTCCAATATATTACAAAATATTTTATTGTAATACCCAGCATATCGGAACGTATTTAAAATCGTAGTAATATTGTATGGTGACTGAAGTATAATGATAATATCGTATCATGGATCCTCCGTTGATTCCCACTCCTAGTTATTAGATTTTTTAAAGTTACCCATTGATGTTTGAAAGTTAAAAGTTAAAGGTTTACAATGAAATCCTAGAGTTGGAAAAAGCCCCAGTCTTTTACTTCATTTTAAATGAGATGTAGAATAAAGTGATCTTGAGAAAATGTCACTTTTTAAGTTCAGATTTATTTTTTGTGTTTCTGTTTTTTATCAGACAGAAGCATAATGTGTCATAGGACCATCAGGAATTTGAAAATCTAACAGTAATTTCTGTTTCTGTGTTTTGTATTTATTATACCCCTGATTTTTAAAGAAAACATGCCTTCCAAACCCATGCGCTTTCTTTAAAAATTGAAAGAAAATGTGTGAAAACAATTGGCCTTTGTGTGAAAGGCATGTTTAAAAAAATAAACCAAAATTACACCATTTATCAAAGACAGAAACTGTAAAAACAGAAATTATCTTTAGATCTTTAAATTTCTGATGGTCCTTGTACACATCATAAGGGACAAACGCATGTCAGAGAAAAAAACACAACCAAATCTGAGCTTATAAAAGTCATATTTCATCAAAATAACTTCTACATCTCAGTTCAGATTTGGCCAAAAACTAACTGTTTGCACAAACTAACCAGCATGCATTACAGGAGGGAAAAACCAAGGCTTTTTTCAACTCCAGTATTTCATATGGAAGGAGGATCATGTATGTTCTGCCTCTCACTCAGAGAGGCTGAAGGAAAAATATTTTTAGCTTTGTGAAGGGTTAAAAAAAAGTCACCCCAGCCACCTCCTCCTTCTGATAAGTAAAGAACTGTCCCAAATGAGCTGCTTCTGGGTCAGTTTGACTTTTGTTTACAAGCCCTACAGTTCACATGAAGTGATCGGACAGTGTGTGTCTAAAGGGCCCAAACAACAAAAAAGAATTGAGGTAAACTTTGCAATTATTTGGATTGAAAAAAACATGCCAGAGGAGGTGTACTTGCAGCCTGACAGGCCATTGCCAGAAGACAGGATGGACCTTATTGTCTCAGAGGTGGTGAATAAATAAGATAAAAGTGAACTCCACTCTCAGGACACTTGTAGCATATGGAAATCGAGATCCAATCAAACAGCAGCCAAAGCAGTAAAATGTTAACATTCTATTAACATTCCAGATTGTACTGAAAGTACTTTAATAATTATGTTGTTAAAATATAAACTACAGCACAACTTTTAATGTCTACAGTGGGTAACAAAATCACAGCAGCGTTCACTGAATGGACAAACATTAATTTTAGCGAGTGTGGTGACGATGCTTCTCTCAAATTCCTTCATGGTTAATGGTTTATCAGCTGTCCATGTGTCTGTCAGCTGCAGCTCCAGGAGTGTCAGAGGATCATTCAGGGGAGGACACGCAGCGGAGAGAGAGAGTTGGAGGAGTTTCAACAAAGCTTGGAGTCCCTTAAGGTGAGACACACACACACACACACACACACACACACACACACACACACAGTATTGTTGCGATAATGACGTCTACAACGACTAAATAAATGAACAATAATAATAATACACTTTATTCATATAGCACCTTTCATACATGCAAAGTGTTCACATCAAATTGTATATAAAAAGAATTGAAACACATGAATTACATTGCAAGAAGTCAGATTAAAAGATGAAAGAGGCAGGCCATAAGATGTTTCTTACAGAAACTGCATGACGCAGATTTAAAGGCAGATTATTCCATAATAAGAGGAGGCAGCCTCGCTGTACATATTTATCAGAACTGTTGATACACTTTGTGCTGTGGTGTTGGCTGACCCGGAGGAGCAACTATAGAGGGAGAGACAGTCGACTAAGAGCCTCGTAAACTAGTAATTAAATTTTAAAATCAATTCTGAAGGAGACAGGAAGCCAGAGTAAAAATGGGAATATGGGTGTATTGTTCTCTTCTACTTGTTTCTGTTAAGACGATGGCTGCTGCATCTTGTAGAAGCTTTGATTACAGAGTTTTTAGTAATCCACCTAAAAAAGAATTGAGACAGACAATAACAACACTAATGCACAAATACAATGTTTTGCTTGAGAAAGGGAAATATATGCTCTGATTTTTACAGGTGAAAATATGAAGCCTCACAGATGTTCTCATTATGCACATTAATTCATTGTCCATGTGACAGTCAGGGATTTTTTGCCTTCAGTAAATCTGCTTTGCCAGACTCCACTCTGATTTTTGTGTATTTAAGAAGCAGCACCAAAGAGTCTTTATTTAATTTCAAACATTTGTTTCATATTAAATCTGTAATATTTTAAAGGCATGCTGTTAAACAGTGTAAACTTAGATGCAGCATTTAGATTTCCTGCTGGTACATTAAATCAAAGGCTTCTCATCCATGAGTAAACTGACCATTAACCGTTCTCTTCTTCCCTTAGGTGGTTACTTATACTTAAAGGTACTGTATGTAACTTGATACATGTACTAATTGTTTTTAATCGCCAGTGGGTGAACAGGTTGTAAAGTAACGCTACAGCGCTAACAGTGTGCAGCATCAGCTAACCGTGGCTAAGAAATGGAGTGTACTAATATAAATAAACAGCCAGCATCCATCACAACACCAAGGCCACACATGCTGTGTTTCCGTTATACGTTTCGTGGCAGCTCGGCGGAGACAGACCTTCACTTAGTGCAACTGTAGTGACTCGAATTCAGCCAGAGCTTTTACATCACAGTATACCTTGAAACAAGTATATTGCTAACCCTACTTGGCTAGCTTGCCAAATTACTACACAATCCATGATATTAACTTATGTATGATGAGGAAAGATATTGTTTAGCCAACAATAAATGATGTAATGGCACAAAGCACTTCCTACTAGCAGAGAGCGATGCTGGGGCGGCCGACTAGCTAACTGTAACTTGAGCTATGGTTAACTTGTAGCTGCTACTCTACGTGGATCTGCAGTCGGTTGCTTCATGGCGTCAGCTGATAAAGTCATTTTCAAATGGAAAGCTACTCAGTATTACGTAGCCAATGGTCTAAATGCAATACAGGAACATACAAATGGACATGGAACATACAAATCAATGTGTTGATGGTCAGTCTTTTGTTTGTCACTGTTTTGGCTGATGCGCAGATGCTCGCTCGTGGCTACAGATTGCGTACACCAGAGCGCAAGCAACAGGGTGCTGACTGCTGTTCACTGATGCTGTGTTCTCGTTGGGTGTAAATAAAACACTTTGCACAAGTGAATTACATGTAAAGTCAATGTTAAAAGAGAAGTCCAGTATTTTGCACTTTGAGCCCCATTCCTGGTTGTTTATGATGAAATAGAGTGGTTAAGACCAAAATCTTGACGATTGCTCCTTCTCTGACAATTTGAGAGAATTTGTCTTTCCCCTGCCTGGCTTAACAATGCTGTCTATGGCCATGTGTAAATCTGTCCTAAAACCACCTTAAACGTTGGTTTTCAAAGCCATGAAACTCACCCAGTGGTCAGTGGTGTTCCTTGATGTTCCCACATAAAAATCGTAGCAAAATGTGGTACCAGCAGAAGTTCATTCATTGACTCAGTGATTTCACACGTGTATGACGCAAGTTATTCACGCATATGAAGCGAATCAATGTGAAAATTCACATTGCGTTTGGTGTGAACGCCGCATTAGGGGCCTGTACTATCCCTTTTCTACCAGTTGACACAAACAGGTTCCAGTTCTGGCACCTAATTTTGAAACATTTGGAGCATTTTGACCAAAAATAAATTTCGTTCCAAACCCATAAATTTGGTTCCTAGCTAGAAGCAAAAGATAACAGGTTTGCCTTGACTGATCTGCAGTGTGAACAGTGGCGACATCAGTGGGTATGTCATGCTCTACAGGATGGAAAGAGAGAATGGAGCAGGCAACAATGGAGAACAATGAATATAAAGAGCATGCAGTGCATTAATATTTGGGTAGTGCTTCAATGTAGTTTGGATAAAAAACATATAACATATGTAATAACAGGACAAAAGCTCGCTGCTAACAATGCAATCGGCCATCTTGCTAGTACTGCTACTACTTTTGTTGTGCGTTGTGCAACAGCCTCCATTGGTGACAGATCCTTGATTACAGTGGTTTCACTCTAAACTGGTGGAAACACAAGCTGATTTGTCAGATAGCACCGAGGTTCAAAGAGCCCTGAACAGAACCAGTTCAGGAGTTAGAGTGAACTTTGTGGAAAAGCAGTAAAAGAGAGAGGTCACTAATATCAAGGATTTAATGAAAGTAACTTTTTTTAAAATTTCTAACAGGTCACAGTGATCTCTTGTGAAAGATGTTCATATTTTGATTGATAGAATTGTTCATTTCAATAAAATATGATCATCAGGTGCAGTTATTATCACATATTATGTATTACAGGTGGCATGCAACAGTTTTCTCTCCAACTGCAATATGAGTATTTTGCTGCCAGGGATTAATAATTGTGAACAATGATTGTTGTCTTAACATTGAGCAAATTGATGCCAGTCATGCAGCCAAGTTAACATGAAGTAATTCACAGAGTAGTGTAGTATGGTATGTGCTATGTAAAGCACATGAGATAAAGAGTTACATAAATAGACTTGACTTGACATTTACACAACACACACAGCCTCCACTGTGACATCAGGCACACACACTTGGCTCTTGCTCTCTATCTCTCTCTCTGTCTCACTCACACACACACACACACACACACACACACACACACACACACACACACACACACACACACACACACACACACTCACACACACACACACACACACACACACACAAACACTCCGCCTCACAGGAGCTGTTGTATCAGTTTCCACTGCAAAGCTAATTTAAGTTCCAGTTTCTATGCCACTCCTTCGGTCTTCCAGGAAAGCCTTTTCTTCTCCCTCCCCTGAGCATCACCTGCATCCATCCAGCTTGTGGCAAACTGGGAGGCTGCTGTGTTAGCTCACTTAAACATCAGCTGGAAATCAGCCTTTTATTAAATCTTGGATATCAGTTTGTCATCTTTTCCACTTCTTAGATGGTGGAGGTTTATTTCTGACCACAGCTATGTGAAATGTGCTCTGAGACTGTTTGTTTTGTTTGGTGTAGAGAGTTTCATGGTCCCAGGGTGGCCTGAATTCCTTTTCTGAGTTTTTTTAGTCCTGCTTAAAATATAATTTGGCAGCACACTCTGCACCCTTGTCATTATTTGGTCTGAATATGGATAAAGAGCAGCAAAGGTTGGTGAAAAACATTGTCGTAAAATCTCAGAAAATCTTAATGTAATGTTTTTGTTTTAATCATGTTCTTACTCATATAATTATGAGGGTAAGAAATCATATCATCACTGTCCATTAAAAAGACAAACTCAAGGATTAAGTATTCCTAATGGGCTGATAAAACTGCCTTTTACGGTAAATAAACCGTGTTAAAAGCCATTGGATTTTCTGATGAAAGAATCACGTCATTGACGAGATTCAGTTGAAAACCATCGGTGGATTGGAGTTTTTCCGTGGCAGATGAGGTTGCCATTAAAGATTCAGCGTTTCTTAGAAAGTGACAGTTTTCTTGAAGTTTGAACTCTCTGCTTCATTGTGTCTGTAAGTATTTACTTTGTTCTACTTTAACTACTCTATTGTTTGCCTGTGTGTGTGTGTGTGTGTGTGTTTCAGGTGTCAGCGTCGGCTGTTTTGGAGGACAGTGAAGCTCTGTTTGCAGACATGGCACTCCGCCTGGAGAAAACCAAAGCAGAGGTGAGGAGCAAGGGCGAGAAGTGTCAGCTGTAGGGTTACCAATGGATGAACCGCTTGGGCTTGGGTGGTATTTTTCTTTTCATACCGTGATACCTTCTTGACATTTCACTGGAATATACTGAATATGAACGTATTTATGTAAGAAGTAAATAAATAAAATAAGGAAATGTAAAAACTGAGCTACTGGTGATAGCAGTCACTCAGTATGTTTACATGCACAGTTAAGTCCAGCTTCAGTTACAGCTCAACTAGGCCATTTAATTGGACTACTGTCCTTGTCCCAGCATACAAGCACAGAAGGGGAATCAATTTACTGACCAAAGTATGTCCAACTCTGCTACGATAGGTGGCAGTACGCTCCCTATCAGCTTGTTAGTATTGGATCTTTTCCCGGTTGACCCATTACGTCACAGACCAAACAATCAACAAACTAGTTAGCTACGGTTAGCTAGCAGCAAACTGGTACCAATGACAACATCTGTTTGTGTGCCGTAGGTCCGAGCGAGGCTGGAGGCGAAGGAGCGGGCAGTGGTTGGGAGGGCTGAACGAGACATAGAGATGCTGGAGAAAGACCTGGAGGAGCTGAGGAAGAGAGATGAGGAGATCAGTCAGCTTCTGCAAACAGAGGACAACGCCCATTTCCTACAGGTGAGGTGGAGAAAGAGGGAGGACATGGAGGATGCAAAGGGGACCCAGGGACAAGAATAACTTTAGCGTGACAAAAAAGTCGGGAGAATGGAGGGTAAATGGATAAATGAACAGCCACATGAAGTTAGCAGCACACCAATATCAGGACACTTTAGCAGTGGAAACCAAGTAATGCTGTACGATTCTGAGGTACTATGACTTGAGTTTCCATTTTCTGCTACTGGATACTTCAACTTCACTACGGACATATTGTTTTTACTTTTAGTCAAATTAGGACTTTAATAATTAAAAGATTGAACCTGTGGCTCCCAACCTTTGTGGCTTGTGACATTTTGCAAAGAAACTCTGTCTAGTTGGCACCCCTGGTCACATTTCAGATGTTACTGAGCTGTTAGCAGTTACACCAAAGAGACATAACTCTAACCCTTCCGAATATCTCCGGTGGTTTAATTTAAATAACTGATCATATTATCCAAGGATCTAATTACAGATGCTTGCTACAGATCTTAGTAATAATCCTGAGTTCTGAGTGGTGGAGTCAGGAGGTTGGCATCAGTGGAGCGGAGGCAACAGGAAGGAGTGAGGCGGTGGAGCAGGTCAGTGAGGTAGGAGGGGGCCTGGTTATGGAGACTGGTTGTGGTACAGGAAGTCAGTGGAGGTTCTGGAGGACAGGCGTGATGTGATCATAGGAGTGAGAAGACATGCAGCGAAGTTCTGGATGTACTGGAGTTTATTTAGGACTTTAGATGATGTGCCATAAAGAATGCTGTTATAGTAGTCAGTTCTGGGTGTGATGAAGGCATGGATTCAGCAGCAGAGGGGGAGTGATAGGTGGAGATGAGCTATGACTTTTTTAGGTGGAAGAAGGCAGCACTTGCGATTTGATTGTTTTTTGAAGGAGAGGTTGTCGAAAATAACTCCTCGGGTACAGATGTGTCTATCTGAGTACGACAAACCATGATGACATTATTTTAACATGCTTTGATTGAATCAATTTTATCTTTTCCTCTGTGACATGGTTTGGAAGCCTGTCTTTAAAGAACAGAAACTCTGAATCACATTATTAAATGGTCTGATTTTGAGTCACAGCTGAACCCAGTGTCCCTGTGCACCAGACCGTTACAGTGGATAACCAGCCTGATTTTAAATGACGACTTCCACCCTTTGAACAGTGAATTTCAGCTTCTTTTTTCTGGACAGAGGTTTATAGTACCAAGGTATGGAAGAAAGCGGTATAAAAACAACTTTGTTTCAACAGCCATTATTCAGATGAACGAGTCAAGTCAAGTCAATATTGATTTAAATAGACACTTTTCATATAAAGCAGGTCTAGACCTTTACTCTTAATTTACAGAGACCCAACGAGTCAAACAAATTCCCTCCAAAAGCAAGCTCATTGTGCGACAGTGGCGTGGATAAACTTCCTTTTAAGAGGCAGAAACCACCAGCAGAACCAATACACTATGGTGGGTGACCATCTGCCTCTGCCGTTTGGGTTGAAAGAGAAAGGGTGAGAGACACAGAGATGCACATTAACAACAATAACAACATTGATGGCTGTAATAATAGCAGAGATATGACTAATAATAATTATAACAGTGGACATAATTGAGTACTATTCCTAGTAGCAATATTAGCAGTAATAATAATAAAGATATGACTAATGATACTGACAGCGGCCGTGCATGGTGGAATAGTTTTAACAGTAGCAATAATAGCAGTAATGATAACGGAAGTATGACTAATGATATTATCAGCAGCAGTGGGCGTTAAGCAGGAGCAACCACAATCCAAGAAACCTGTGAGGTGAGAAGCACAGACTGCGGGAAAAAGGCCAAGTTAGTAACATGTATTTATGGGACATGAATGCATACAGATGGAAAGAGAATGGAGGAGCGCTGTCTCCACCAAGCAGTCCAATACAGTTCAGTTCATTTTTTTTGCTTCCACTGTGAAAAGTTGTGGATGGTACCATTGGAACTGTTCCGTACCGTCCCCATGTTTGGTCCCCCCTCTGTTGGGGTACCTAGCACACAGATCTGGTACTAAAAGATGGAGCTGTGAACACTGCAGTCTGATTGGTCAGTAGAGGACAGTCACTCTGCTCAGGGCTGAGTTGTGTCTGGTTTTGAGGCTCATGTAACCACTGTTCATACTGTTGAGAGTTTTATTAGTAAACTGGAACTATAATAAAAGAATGTTTTGCTGCCTCTCACAGCAGCTGGAGTCGGAGAAAAAAACTCAATTCACTGGGCCGACTGCCAGCAACTTTTGAGGTGGAACGTTAACTTGTAACGTTACTAAGTGCATGAGCTGATGGCGTGAATCCATCAGCACACATTAAATTTCACTGTGGCAACTTCGACCATTCCGTTATTTTTTATTGTCTCTCTGGGATAACGTACGCTTGTAGTAACGAGTGGATCTTTAAGCATTTAAAAATATGTATTAATTTCGACTGGATTATGTGAACGGCATATATTCTAATCCTCACTCAGAGAGCGTCGTTCCTGTGGGCTGCAGCAACACTAAACCCCTGAGCTTGCCTGAGAAGGACTCAATGCACAAGCCCGCTATTTTTAAATATCCCATGGAGAGAGACTCTCACTGCAGCCTGTTCTATTTGGTTCTGAAAATGTCAGCATGCAATCCTGTTCTGTGGACAATAAATTAGGTGCAGACTTCCCTTTGTGTCACTGGTTATGAGGAAATGCAATGAGTGCTGGATGGAGCAGTGAGATACAACAACCCCGCCCACATTCAAGAGGACTGTTTGCATTGGCAACGCTAAGTGGACCTAGGGTCCAGGTACCATGTCTGAAGGGTTACTTAAGGTTCCAAAGGTACCATATTGAAAGTGTTGATGAAGATGAAGTCCTATATAGCAGCCTAACTATGGGCTGGTTCAAGGCAAGCTTGAGCCAGCCCTAACTATAAGCTTCATCAAGGAGGAAAGCCTCAAGGCTGCTAATAAATGTGGAGCAGGTATCTGCCTCCGGGACTGAAACTGGAGGGTGGCTACTTTTCTACTTTTGAAGACTCTAAGAACCACAAGTTACCCTGCATTCCCAGAGCACAGTGGTCTAGTGTTAAATTAGGGCACTATGAGCTCTCTAAGATGTGAAGGTGCGTGACCATGAAGAGTTTTGAAGTGTAGGAGACAGGTTGTTAATTTGATTCTGGATTTTACAGTGGACCAATGTAGAGAAGCTACAACAGGAGAAATGTGATCTGTTTTCCTAGTTCCTGTCTGTACACATGTGGCAGCATTCTGGATCAGCTGGAGGGTCTGTAGAGACTTATAGGAGCAATCTAGAAATTGCAGTAGTCCAGCCTAGAAGTAACAAATGCTATCGTAGTATCAACGTTTAAGAAATGCAGTAAAAGCAACTTTTATTTATTTATTTTAGTGATTACTGGAGCCTGAGTACTTTTATAATGTCTTTCTGTTGTCTGTATTATTTGTAATGTGTGTCAAGATGGAGGTCTCGTCTTTTACTGCAAACCAAATCTACCAACAGGTTATTTTACCTTCCTTCTTTCAACACCGCACATTAGTGATTCTTGCATTTGATATTCACCCATTACGTCTAATGCATCCTGGAGGCCATAACAAGTCACCAAAGTGCATACTGCCCAAAGAGATTAGCCTGTAGATGAGGGATGGAGGAGGAAGAACGGATGAGAGGAAAGAATGAGTCAGCAGTGACCAGTGGAAAAAAAAAGACAGCATACGCTTAAGTGCTATTTTCAAATTCAATTGTACAAGGAATTAAGGAGGAGGGCGGGCGGGGTGTGGATGCTACGCCAGGCTGTATTTTCCACTCACTCTCTCTCTGTATCGACCCAGGCGGCTCCCCTGCTATGCGTCCCTCTCACCACCGGTCGGCACTCTAGAGCCCTCAGCCTGCCCACAGAGGGTTTCAGCGGCGCCAGGAGAGCGCTGTGCCACCTCCGCAGCCGCATGGAGGAGGTCTGCAGGGAGGAGGTGGAGAAGATCAGCCGTGCAGGTACAGCTATGACCTACAGGCAGGAGGACAGACCAAGGATGATGTGATGTGCTGAATGTTAAAAAACATACTAAACACTCAAACATGCAGACACTAAAAATTCAACATATATAAAGTAGATTTATGTAAACAAAATGTCAAACGACTCACACAGTTTCACACTGTTGTAACTTTGTCTTCCAGTTAACGAGAACTACGTGTCTGGCGCAGAGTGTGCAAAAGGTAAGCATGAGAAACATGATACACAGAAGCGCACACACACACACACCTTCTGTGACAGTGTCAGGTCTGAGGTGACCCATTTCTACCGAGCTGAAGGTTTTGACATGACATTTAACACTGCGAGGGACAGTGGGCGTGTTAATTATTCATGCTGAAGAGGACAGGGCGATGTCTGATACAACACACTCTGGCTCACATCCAGCTCGGCTCCGGTCTAATCAGTTCAGTTTAGTTTAATTGGAAGCAATCAAACCAGAAAGAAGCAAAACACCAGCACTCACAGATAAATACTCCTCCTCTTTATTGTGGGCAAAAGGGGACGCATTTCAGCTGGAAGCCATCATCGTCATCAGCGAGAGACAAAACAGCAGAAATGGTTATTGAGAAAAGAGACTACATAATTACATTATGGGATCCATCCTTGAATAACCTGCCCAGAAATGGCCTCTCCTAATGAGGAGGTACTTTAAACCCTCTATTCCTGCAGTATTCATCAGTGCATTATGGAGAGTTGTACGCATAGACCAATTTTATTTCTATTTTCCTCAGTAGAGGTCATATACAGTGTGACAGTAGGTACATAATGAGGGTTTTTTTCTGTATTATATTGTTAAATTTATGTGCATCTGCATGTAGTTATCTAGATTCTGTCATTCTTTATGTATAATGTCTTGGTATGTGTTTCCAGTCTTGGGCATTCAGTTATATATATATTTATTATCTCTAAGCTTGTGGCACTAGTCATTATGGAAGCGCATTGCATTCACAAAAGAAAAAAGAATTAGACACGAATTAGACAAGATCTCGTAATTATGAGATCAGGCCTACAGTTATTAAGTTTTTATGTTCTCCATGTTCATCTTAATTGTGCTTGTTTTTAGCTGTATGTCTATTCTGTGTTGAGAGCAACAAAAAATACAGTAAAATGTCCTTGTATTTGCACACAAACCTGGCCAATAAAGGTGATTCTGATTCTACAGGATAAGACTGTGAGCAGTAATGGCGCTATCAGATGTAATCTGCTTTTATTTCATTCTCACACACTGGGAAATATTAATGTTGACCCTATTTTCACATGTTATTGTGTCTAAGTGACTAATTGAGACTACAGTTTTTGAAATTGGACCGGTATTGAGGGAGACTGCTGCAGCCGGTGTAAGCAGCGGTAACCAATTGGGGCGTTTGCACATCATCAGTTTGCTTCCACTAAAAGTATTTACTATGTACTAAAAGCAGACGGGCACAGATTATAATTCTAAGTGTATGACAACATTATGAAAGGGATCCTGACAGGGATAGACCTTTTTGTTTAACTGAAAACAGCCCCTAAATTGCTTTCGCCAATCGAACCAGACTCCAGTTAAATATCACATAATCATTTTAGCTTGTATAGAGCCACAGTGTTTTCACATCTAACTGGGTGATTTAAGGGTTTATTTTAACCAAACCAGAGTTGGGGATTTTTGGAACTGTGGAAAGATGAACCAAGATGGTTTTTATTTTACACTGATTGTAGCTTCCAGCTAAGACGCATTGGTTTTTGCCCACAATAAATGAGAAGACTATTTATCTGTGAGTGCAAGCGTTGTGTTTGATTCGATCTTTGGCACAACTGTACACGCAATACAGTGTTCAAGATTTGGAGCTGTGTGCGCTGCTAGTTTTCACCATATCAAACTCAGTCCAAATATTTAAATTTAAATGAATTTGATTTTTGGAAGAATGTCATTGACAATGAAAACCGTCCACAGCTACGTCTGTGGATTCTCCAGACTAACTGGGACATTGCTTATTTTGTTTTGTTATTATTGGCATTGTTGAGTTCTTTGAAAATATATCAAATACCATTCATGTCTATTGTATTGGGGAGGTGGCAGTGCGGAGAACTCCAAACCACAGCAAGTGCATCCAACACTATCTGCAGGGCAACATACTGCTGGGGGTAAGTGTTGAATGTGAGGGTTTGGTAATTTTTGGTGAACTAACCCTTTAACTCACACAAACAGCTGTTTTTGGCTTTGTTATCATGTTTACTA
The DNA here is from genome assembly GCA_019142605.1 of Cephalopholis sonnerati. Lineage (NCBI taxonomy): Eukaryota > Metazoa > Chordata > Actinopteri > Perciformes > Serranidae > Cephalopholis > Cephalopholis sonnerati. The sequence goes on from JAGQAX010000003.1 coordinate 42,728,771, forward strand.
ACCAGCAGGTTAATTTAGCAAATCTGTCACTCCTGAGGGAATACCTTGGCATTTTTGGAAAACATGCTTATTCACTTTCTTGCAGAGAATAAAAGTGTCTTTCACCAAATTCTGAACCACTTATTTAATTATAAAGCCACTCTGTGTAGAATTCCATCGCTCCATCTGACAGGAGAGTCAAGAATTGAGATGAATGGGCTAAAAGCGACACATATATTGGACCTATTTTATGTCATTTTTCCACAAACATAAAAATATGCCATCAAAATCATTTACACATACCTGTTCTACATGTAGTGACTTTATTGTTTAGGACTAATGCAACATGTCCAAATGCTTGGCAAAGTTTTATTTGTTTACAAGGTGTCATTACTGAATAATCATATTTTTATGGCATCATTATTTCCCAGGCGCTTCTCGCTGTGTGGATTCTCTGGCTGTTATTGGGCTTCTTCTTTCCTGTTTCTGCCACTCACATGTTGTATTTTTCTTTTGTCGTTTCTGTCTCACTCATGTGACGGTGTATTAATATGATTGTAGGTAAAGAATAAAATACAGACATGATGAAAGAGGTTATATTCCAAGGGGAAAAAATCTGATTTTCCAAGATTAAAGTCGTAATTTACTAGAGAAAAATCTTAGATATTCTCTGTAATTAAAGTGGTAAATTTAGGGGAAAAAACCCCTCACAAATTTACTGCCAGAAAGTTAGGTGAAGTATTATGAAGAGTGGATAAGTCCAGGTAGGGAGGAAACCTTTGTTAATGAATGGGTCAAGCACAGGACTTTCATTCAGGAGACTGGCGTTTCTGTCCCATGTGAGTAAGTGCTGACTTATAATTTTAGACTTAGTTCACTTTTTTAGAGCTTGTAGGACATGTAAAGCTTCTGAATGCACACTGCAGAAACTTCAGCAGAAGAGCTGAATAGGCCCGTTTGCATTAACGTCATGTTTCAATGTTGCACGGACACTCAGAGAGGATGTCCAGCTGATGGCCAGATAACGTCCTGGATGTCTGCACAACTTTTATTTTGGAACTATTGTGAGCCATAACAGGACGTCTTGATTCAACACATTCTCGCTCACAACTCATCAAATAGCGACACTTGGTCAGTTTGCCCACATGTCAAAATATGACACACTAGGTACCCCTCCTGCGTCAGTTTTGGATGTGCAGGGACAGAGTGTTTACGCTTTTATTGTCTCTTCTCAGAATAAACCTCTGTTTTCACAGGAAATGTACAGTTTCTTCTCGTTAAATGTCTTTTTCTAAATAAACTTTAAACATAGATTTTAAAAAATGTGTTAGAGGTTCCCTTCCTCGGGTTTATGCACCAAAAGTACATGGTTAATAATAGACAAAAATATCATGGTTTCCCTTAATATGACATCATGTGACATATGTCGTTAGCATAGCATGCTACACATGGTAGCACACTATTTATGTACGAATAAGTGTATTAATTTGTATAAGTATTAATTAACTATTATTAAAAAAAACTTGATTTACTGTTAGTTTCACATGGGGCACAAACACTCCCAGGGCTCCCAGGTGAAAGTCCAGAGTTTGTTTGACCCATCCATCTCCCCCTCCAACCTGGCCCATGCAGACTGTTGTGCTCTTTATGCCACAGTAGTTGCCCAGAGCGTCAACAATTGCCCAGTGCATCTCATACTGTAGCTAAAGGGTACTTTCGTCAGGGTTTCTACAGGAACTTAAAAAGTCGTATATTTTTTTTTTCCTTAATATAAGGCCTTAAAAAGTCTTAAATTGTATGTGATTCAGATTCAATTGGGTCTTAAATGTATCCAGCCTGACGGAGCCACTGACTGTTTACAGGCGTTGAACAGACCGAAGATTTGCAATAATGTATAGCATTTATGACAGCAATGAGTTTTTGTTTTCTTTTTATCTTAAACACATTAAACTTAAACTCATCCAATTGTTGTCATGTTTCCTTGCTGTTCATTGTTAACTGACATCAGTGTGTTGATTTGGAAAGAGTACTTACACATGTCTTTCACACATATACGCACATATATATAACGTGTATTTCCATTGCAGGTTTGGTCTTAAATTTCTTATAAGGTGGTACTGAAAAGAGGGCCGCTGACCAAGCATCGCTGTTTATAGTTGGATGCTTGATTGTTGCTTGATTGGACGTCCAAACAGCTGTCATTAAATGATGAGGCTGATCAATCCTTGCAAAAAGAAGCGATGTGGTTTTTTACTCCTAAATTTATGATTTTATAATTGTACATTTTTGTGGTATCCACGTTTTTTTCCAGTGAATTTACGACTTTAATATCGTTGTTTTTTTCTTGGAATATTAGCCCACTCACTTCACTTCACTCACTTTAATTTTTTTTGTACCTAAAATGGCCCTAATACACTGTCATATACCCATGCTCTTTCCTTTAGTTTTTATTTCACCTCTTGTCTTTTATTGCCGTCTCTCCCTCTTTGACTCCCTCTCACTCCTGCTCAGTTCTTTCCATTTATTTCCAAAAAATGGACAAAAGAATTAAACACCCATTTCTCTGTCTTTCTCTCTTGTGTCTCCTGTCAGCGATGCCGGTGTCGTTCCCTCTGTCCTCTTTGTCTCTGCAGCCGGCTGATCAGAGGATGAGAGCAGCTTTCCTCAGGTGTAAGTACCACGTCTATCCTCCATCCCCTCGACTTTTTAAACTCTCCACTTCATCATTTCATTCCTTTGTTTCTCCTTTCTTTCCTCTCTGCAACCTTTCTCTCCTCTCCCTCTGGTGCACCTATTCACCATGACCATCCTGCATGTCATTCCCCATCTGTCTCCTCCTCTTCCTCCCTTCTTTCTTTCCTCCTTTTCCATCCTTTTCTCTTTCTTCTCTCCATGCTTCAAGTTCACCAGATAATGAGAGTCCTGCTGTGAAATCTGAGAGCCCAGTATGGATCCTCATCAATAATGGATGGCAATCATACTGTATTTATGACATCCACGTCTGTCATTAAAAGCAGTGTCTTGTCCCAGCAGAAACAAGCCTGCTGACAGGGTGACAGCGTGCCATCACCCTTGTTAGGCATTAATAATTGATTTGGTCTGAGGAGGATTAGGGTGCATAACGCATCTGTTGGTCAGTCTGTGTCCCACTCAACTCTGGAAGTTGGGAAAACTAGAGTAGAGAGGAGAAAGAGGAAATAAGTATCTTTGAGATCAGAGGTGGTCATGTCTGCAACGTTGCTGATTTCAGCCAAGCCGGGGTCACTACAAGCATGGAGAGCAAAAACTATTTTGAGTACACTGATCCCATTTCTGTCATTAGTTTTGCAGACATGTGGTCATGAACCGAAGTACTGAACAAATAAAAATGTTGACCTGATGATGGTGGTGGATCATCAATGTTACTACAATTTACTACTACTACTTTTGCATTTTTGCCATTGCCTTCTTGGATTTTTGGAGCCAGAGGTGACCATATTTGGACAAGGGAGTGGAGCTGTGGAGGAGTGACACCTCACAGACAGCCTGTCACCTAAGCAGCCCCGCCCTTGATTATGCCAAATGTAAGCCTTAATAACATCTAAACAGGTTATATAAGGAGTTATATGAAAATTGCCCCTGTCCACAGAGTTGTCATGAATGTTGAAATTAGCTGTAGAGACCAAAACCGTTTTTGTAGCAGGCTGTAAACATGCTTATCTCTCCTGTAAAGGTGGGCATTTTAAAATGGAGGTCACTCTTATTAGTCAGATCCACCCCTCGCTCCTAGACATCCAAACGGGTCACTTCAGACTCCAAAAGTCCAAGATGGCGATGGTCAAAATGCCAAACTTAATGCTTCAAAATATGTCTACAAACATATGGGTAATGTCACTGTGGCTATGTCCATTTTTTTGTACAGTTTATGCTCAGAACTTTTGGGAAAATCCCTGATTAGTAATCAACAACCTCGTCAGTCTCTCTTTCAGAAAATAGTTTTTTATTTTGGGCTGTGAGAATTTCGATTCCTGCCTCTTGAACTCTTCTCTTTTGGTTTCCTTCCCTCCAGTTTCATGTCGTCTATCCTTGGACCCCGACACAGCCCACCCTACCCTTGTTCTCCTTCAGGGGCCCCAGGGTGCCCACTGTGGCGAGGAGCCCCAATCCTACCCCCCTCACCAGCAGCGCTTTGATTCAGTAGCCCAGGTCCTGTGCAAGGAAGGCCAGTTTGGTGGTGCCAGCTACTGGGAGGTGGAGTGGAGGGGCGGGGGATGGGTTGACATTGGTGTCACCTACAGAGGTATCGGACGCAAAGGTGGCGGTAAACCCTGCCTGCTGGGGCGCAACGAGAACTCTTGGCGACTGAGGTGTACACACGCCGGATATGCTGCCTGGCATGACAACCGTAAGACCACAGTGGCTGCACCGCCATGCCCCAGAATCGGCGTGTTCCTGGAGCGCCAGAAAGGAGCGCTGTCCTTCTACAGCGTGTCGGACACAGTGGTGCTCCTGCACACGTTTCGTTGTCCGTTCTCTCAGCCGCTGTTCCCGGCCTTCCGCCTCGACTTGGACTCCACCTTGCTCATCTGTCCTCCTGACGGGCAGGGAGGAAATGGAAACCCAACCTAACACTGAAACATACGACTGAAGGGTTTACTGGTGCAGAAGCAACAACATCAGGAAGAAGCATCACAGTCAGGAATCAAATGCTTTTCTTTTTCCTACATGTCTCTCTGCATTACTCTCCTTCTGTCAGTGTGTCTCTTGAAAAACAGGTTTTTCTTTGTTTTTCCCTTTGAATGTTAAGTACTCTTTTTGGATCCCTGTCGGGCACACTGTCATTTTTCACAGCGCACATTATGACTTGACATGGTAGGAAAAGCACAGGTCTTAATTATAATATCAAAGCCATACTATGCAGGATTTCCTTAAGAAACAATATATACACTCACACAGAAGTAATCCATCTCATCTCTTATGACCCTCCAGCAGAGTGTGGCGATGTCTGTATCTGCTGAGAACCTTCCCTCTTCCTGTATTTTCTTATTTTCTTCTTATTGTGGTTTGTTTGGAACAGTTCTGGGTGTCAACCTTTATTCATTTTATCATCATTTACACTTGTGTTTTTCCTGCTGGGACATGTCAAAGCGTTCACACTGAAAAAAGCCTAGTCAACACAGATGAGCGAAGAAGTGCTGAGATGGATAAAAACATGTTTAGACAATCCGCTCTTTTATGGTTTGATTTTTTTTAATTTGCCAATCCAAAAAAAGTATGTGGGCTGATATGTTTTATATTGTATGATAAAGATGGACGACACAACAGCTACCCAAAAGTGAAGCCAAAACATCTTGATGTCCCCCTGGTGGCTGGCTGCAGTATAGGACATAAACTCCGCCCCCTCTATGTTAGCAGAGAGGACATGAGCCAAACTAAAAGCTTAAGGTACATGTCAAATAAATTCTTCCCAAAGATGGTCTCTGTCATTTTAGGTAGCTCTCAGTAGGTTTGGTTTTAATTAGTTATTCAGTGCTATAAAAATGCGATTGATGGCGCTGCTTGTGATTGGTTGAATGAGTGAATGGGCGGAAACTCAACACTGTGGAGATTGCTACTGTGCAAACTGTACTGGCGCGTTCCAGGCAACCCGTAACCCGTGTTTTTACAACCTTCTACCTGTGATAGTGCACTGGAACAGCAGTCAAACCTGTAACTTACCACCCGTGAACTCGTACCAGATCGATGTACTCCCAGTTATGCTCTCTGACATCACACAGCCCTCTGAGCAACAATGGCAGAGAAATAGACAAAAAAAACTTTAGGGAAATGGCTGGTCTGGTCTCTCTAACGTTAGAGAAGGGCCAAATAGAGTATTATAGCAAGGTATTGCTCTAACGTTAACGTTAAATCTGCTAATGTTAATGCATTATTGGCAGCCTAGCCTAGCCTCTAACAGCTAGTTTCCAGTGCAAGAATGAATCTACGAAAATATGTTTCCAAACACACAGATAACGTAAAATAAAAAAGTATAATAACATCTGTGACCTTATGTGCTGTTTCTCCTTCTCCGTTTCGCTCAAATGAGCAAGGAACTGGCACCTTTGGCGATAGAAGTGATTGTAAACAAACACAAACCCCGCACAGTCCGCCATGTTGGTTTGACAGTTTGGCGTGACTTGCCTGGAACACTATGAAGTCGTGAGTCGTGACTTGAAGTGGTGACTTACGGGCTCAGAAACTTGCCTGGAATGCAGCATACTGTACTGGCTCCAAATGACACCACCAGGGCAAGATGGCAGCAGCCATATCTGGGACATTTTGGCTTCATTTTTGTTCAGTGGGAGACGTGTTGTCCATCTTTATATACAGTGTGTGCTCTGAATCAACAATACAAAGATACTATAAAGTATTTGTGTGTAACATTGTTTTCTTTGTACTAAAAAATGTTGTAAATACATTTTATGGGAAACTCTTTGTATGTCATACAAGTATCAGATTATTTTTATTTTAATTTAACTCTCTACAATGACAAGCTGAATATTTGGCACCTGCGACTACTTGAATACCCACAGCAGTAGATTTTTTTTCCTGTATCAACATCACTGCCATGTGACATGGGAAACCTCTCTGTTTTTCATGATGACAATGTAAAGTGAAAAGTAAAGGCCATACTGTAGCAGATGTTTTCATTTAGGTCATGTTTTTTGAGGCTGTTTAAGGTCATTTCCGATCATGTGGGCGAGTTTTTCTGTACACCACATTGCAGCTCTGTCTTTAAAGTAGGATACTATGAATTATAGAAAGAGTTTACTATTTGGTTGAAATGTTTATTTGTTTAATGAGAAGATCACTACAACTTCTCACCAAACTCCTGGCGAGAAAACGAAGCCTAATTACCAACATGTGAAACTATTCCTTTAATGCTACATGCTACCAATCCTATTATTGTCTCATATCCAAACATATCTAATCGAGTTCAGTCTTATTATTACCTCAGATCCATTCAGTCAAGGTCAGATTTGAAAAAATATGACTTGCAACTTTAAACTGTTCACATGGATAAGAGGAAACATATCATGGCAAGGGCTTGAAATTTTAACTAAGTCTGCCACTGTTTCTCTTTTGATTGTAGCATTACTAACTGTAATGTGATTTTTTTTAAAGATTATTATTATGGTATTTTGCCTTTATTGGATAGGAATGGTAGAGAGAGGGGGGCTGACATGCAGCAAATGGTAGTAGGTTGGAATCAAACCCACAGCCGTTGCAGCAAGGTCATAGCCTTTGAATTTGGGGCACACGCTCTACCAGATGAACTAGTTGGCGCCCCACAACATAATCTTAAGTGATACATCGTAGACAACTGGACTTGCTTGAGTTTCTTGAGGAAGTTTCGCCTCTCATCCAAGAGGCGTCGTCAGTTCTAACAGGCTGGAGCGGAGTTGTAGGCTTTAAACTCTGTGGATGTGAACCCTGACAGAGTCGTTGAGGTCACGTGTGAGTCGTTGACCCACCCGGCCATCTTGTGTGTTGTTAGGGTTAGATGGGTCCAGGTGTGGATGGATGGTAGTTCAATTATGTTCATACTGTCTACTAAAATTTCAAAGGTGAAGGTTTTTCTTATGTTCAGATAGTGAGGTTAAGGAGATGTTTCGACTGACACTCCGGTCTTCATCAGAAACGTCCTATCTGACATGAATCATGACGTGTCCTTTAGCTGGTGATTCCTTGAAGGCGTGGCCGGCCTGGCAATCTGACAGATCTGCCAGGCCGGCCACGCCCCCCACCGCCCGATGGTCTCTGGAGGAGAGAGTCCCTGGTGTGTGACAGCAAAAATGCCCCCTCATCCCGGTTGATGGTGTCCCTGGCCCGCCTCCTGATCTCTATTGCCTCCTTGATCCAACGTTTGAATTTATTGCTTTCTGTTCCGATGATGTTTGCATTGTCCCAGTCCATGATGTTGTCCACATCATGGACTGGGACAATAAACCAGATACTGAAGAAGCCTCTTGGATGAGAGGCGAAACGTCTTCAAGAAACTCAAGCAAGTCCAGTTGCCTACGACATAGCATTCAAGATTACCATGACCTGGATGACTGAGAGTCTCCACCAACATGCCCCAGAACATATTTTCTAAGAATGTGACTGACCTCTCCTTCCATCTGAGTTGGTACCATACTGTAGCCACTGTTGTTCTTGGATTTTGAGATTGTTTTTTTTTTTTTGCGTCATTGATGTTTTGATTTGTAAATGGTGCTATTTCAAAGGATTGTGATAATAACTCGACCGAGCACTGTGTGAGGCCTTTAAACCAAACTGTTTGATCAACCATTTAATTCCAAAGACGCAAAAACATCACGCAGGTGCATATAATCTAATTATTAACTTTAATCTTTATTAGGACAGTGACAGACAATGTATTAGACATATCAGAGAACCTAGAGGGTATTACATCTACACTACACAATACCTTAAAAGTTACAGTACAACACATGCAATTCCACCAACCTGATCTTATGTGGCAGGTCCATCCAAAGTAAGAAACACTTTTTTATTCTTGCCATGAAGTGCATTACATGAACTGCTGGTCTGTAAAAAATCATCTTGTAGCATTTTCTCCTTGTGTTTACTCACTGTGCTTCAGTTCCTCGATGTGACTGTAAAATATGTTGTAATTGTCTGAGTGTTGCTTTTTACAAGCTGAGACTCCACCCTGGCTCATAATAAACTGATCCATGGAGGACTGAATTGGCAGTCTGAGACTATTTTATGTTGCGAATTGGAAACATCAGAAACACATTAACAAGGATTTAAACAAGAGTGGGTGGTTATTACAGATAAATATCGTCTTTGTTAGGCAGTAAGTTAAAGTTATGGCAGTATGTATCCAGTTGGTGCAGTAGACAGCGTTTCTCTTCCATTTCTCCTTTTTTTATTACTAAAATTTTAAAATAAATTGTTTATGCTGTAGTTAAGGTTTTATCTAATGCCATATAACTTTTTAATGTCTTTAATTGTTCTATAATTTCAATCATTTGGTTTTTAAACCCTTATTTGAGGAAAATCAGTTTAGATCATTCATTATTAACAATTTTTTTTTTTCTTTTCACAGTCTCCGTTTTTGTAATCCTGACTTTCATTTTTGCTGTCTTACATTTTAAGAAACTGAGATAAACCTATACTGCCTAATGGGTGACAGCATTTCTATTTATGGGAGCATTCTACAGCACTTGACACAACTGATTCCACAACACTGTAATCAGCTGCGTCAAGTTTGTTGTGTTTATCTCAAAATAATGACAGTATTATTTCTCATTATTTTGAGTCAATATTTTGAGGTAAGTAAGTCATTATTTTAATGAAGTATTTCATTATTTTGAGATACTAGCTTATTATTTTTGAGGTTTATGATTATTTGGAGATACTAAAACATTATTTGACTCAGTACAAAGGGGCAGCTGTGGCTCAGGAGGCAGCACAGAGGTACAAAGTTTCCACAAAGTGAAAGATCCAGCAGCTCAATCCACAGCTTCTCCAGTCCGTGTGACAAAGAATCCTTGGGTAAGATACTGAGCCCCAAATTTTGGGAGTATGTTTGAATGTTTAAAAACTGTATGGCAGCCTCAGCCACCTGTGTGTGACTGTGACAACTAGTGTTAAGGTGCTTTGAATGGTTAAGACACTAGAAAGGTGCTGTGCATGAACATTTGGAGATATTAAGTCATTTTAAGACGATTTCTCATTTTAAGATACTGCGTCATTATTTTGAGATACAAACTCATTTTGAAATAAGTATGTCATAATTTTGGGAAAGCTTCTCACTATAGAATCTAACATTATTTTAGGTTTCTCAATATTTTGAGATAAATTAGTCATTATTTTGAGGAAGTTTCTCAATATAGATACTAACTTATTATTTTGGTTTCTCATGAATTTAATATCTCATCTCAAAATGACTTTCTACCCCCAAAATAGTGACTAACTTACCTGAACAAAGGGCACCTTTTGATCAGTTACAGATCAGTTGAAAAGAAAATAATTGATGAAAATAACGGCTTTGGTATTGAATTCGTTTATCATAAGTAATTTATCACGCTCACTCCAACTACTCACTGGTTCCTGTTTCTCACATGTGAAGATGTTCCCCTGCCTTAACTTGTCAATTTGTTTTATCATTAATAATTATTTGATTATTAGTAAATTAATTGATTAGTGATGATGGAAAAATATTACCTGCAGAGCTATAATACCCTATGTAAAATTTCAAATACTTTCTTCCAAAAATGTGAGGTATGTTCTGCCATGAACAGTACATGTTTTATGAGAGTAATACTACTACTACTTATTTATTTAGTTATTCATTGGATTGGCAAAATATTATTTAAATTTATAATTTATTTATTTATATTTTTCAGAATAATTTACATATAAATCAAGTTATTTTTTATATATAGTTTTTTTTTTGCCAATCCAATAAATAAATAAAAAATAATTATCCAGTAAGTTGTTTTCCTCGCTGCTGCCTGACAGTCCAAACTGAGGGAACAAATCACTTCACAGTTCGCCTGAGGAAGTCTCGTCACGTGACTCCAGTCAACGTAAACAGATGTCATATGATTTGCAGTTGACTCTCCAACATGGCGGCCAGGCAGCAGCTTGCTGTTGCTCTCCTCTTCATCCTCGGTGGAGTTTTAAGTTTTCCTGTCGGTCAGGAGACGAAACAGAGCGTCACCTGCGGATATGAGGTCAGCTGCGTCACTGCTCTGCTCTGTTACGGCTGTATTATTATACATGTTTAAATATAATAGTTTGTTAAAGCTGAGGATGTTTCCAGCTACTTTCAGTTTCACTCATCCGCTTTTTGTTTTGTCAGTGTGTGTGAGGAACTAAGACTGTATTGAGAAAATGAATTAAATTACAGTTTATTTTTCCTCGTGTGTCTGAATATTGTTTCTCCTCATTAACAGCAGTGTAGCAGTGCAGTGCTGTAGATAGATGTGTCCTTCCTTAGTGTGTATCTGTGTGTGTGTGTGTGTGTGTGTGTGCAGTCATGTCATGCCACCAAACCCAACATGCTGAATGTCCACCTGGTCCCTCACACACATGATGATGTCGGCTGGCTCAAGACTGTTGATCAGTACTACTATGGAGGTCAGTCTCACACACACACACACACACACACACACACACACACTGAATATACTTGCCACCCACACTTTGTTGTGCAGGTGCTTCCCCTCTTTTTTTTAAATACAGGAAGCGACATTTTTACTCACAGTCAGAAATAATATGCTGTGTAACAGTCTCTCTTTACAAGCTTAATAAAATAGAAATAAAAACCCTACAGAACAAACGGCCTGTTGGCTATAACTCAATATATGAAGTGCTATGTTGGGCTGCATCTAGTGGTGAAGATTGCAGATTGCAACCAGCTGAAGCTTCTCCCAGTTAAAATTCATTCAGTGTTCATTGCCCAGGAGGTTTTTACCAGGTGCTGAATCATCTGCAGAGGTCACTTCCTCCAAGACAAACAAAACCATGTATAACCAATAGTTTCACTATAAAATCAGTGTTTCTCTGATGCTGTTCGGCCTGTCTGCGATGAGCACCTGCTGATGTGTGCTCACCTTCTTTCTCTAATAACTTAGAATTCAGACATTCAGGAGGTTTCTGCTGGGAGCCGAATTATCCACAGAGGTCTCCTCCTCTCCAAACCAAACTGACCTGTTGATTTAAACCGTTAAAATCATTGAATAAAGCAGTTTCATGTTACAAATCACTGTTTCTCCAATGTAGTTTGGCCCGTTGGAGACAGGCCGCTAGCACCTGCGAATGTGTGCTCACCTGTTTTCTGGGGTAACTTAAGATCCAGACACTGAGGACGTTTTTACCAGGAGCTGGTTTATCCACAGAGGTCTCCAACTCTCCAAAACAAACAGACCCAGTGATGTAAACCCGTAAAAACACTAAATAAACCAGTTTTACATTTTAAAAAATCTTTGTTTTTCTGACACTGCTGGTTGTGGAGGGGCTGCTAACTACAGTGGTCGGCACGAAAACGTGAATGGCTTTATCTAGAGCCAGTGTTTTGTGTGTCCATTCTGGGCTACTGTAGAAACATGGCAGTGCGACATGGTGATCTCCATAGAAAAGGACCCACTCCCTATGTAGGTATATATGCTGATATATCCCTTTAAATCCTACACCCTGGACCTTTAATATGTGAGTCAGCAGGGCTAATTTGTGCTGCAGTGACAGAATGTGTAAACTAAATTAATCAATAAATCAAAGCATCTACAAATGCACTTTGGTCCCTGAATGCCTCATCCACCTCTGCCTGTGGAGAAAATTTAAACTGTCCCAGTTTTTTTTTTTAAACAGGTGTTTTATTATTGTTTTCATGTCACAATTTGTCTCCTCAGGTGGATGAATACACAGAGTGTTGGACATTACCTCTTCAGCCCTCTTATAAACATTTTATGTCCTATCATATCATGCCGTCTGTCAGTTGTCATCAGAATCAGGTTTATTGCTAAGTAGGTTTTCACATAAAAGGAATTAACCTCAGTGATTTGGTGCATAGCACTGAACGAGAGCTGGAAAAACAGCACTTGTTCCACTGCAAACACTGAAAAACAAACACTGAAGGCGCTGGACAAAGAGCCGTCAAAGTTACCATCCTCGTAACATCGTCCAGGAGTGTTATCTCCTGACCTTTGACAGCCTTCTGTGCTGTGCTGATGCTAGTTTAGTGTACAGAGTGATCAATAATCTGGGTCCTCCCCCTTTAAGAGAGTTTCTATCACTGCCCTTAGATAGAGGACAACAAGGGGGACCAACAGAGATCAGCTGAGTCTGGCAGATCAGCCTTTTGTCTAAGAGCAACAAAATTTTGGAGCTCAGTACAAAGTTATATGAGAGTGCTGCAGCTGTACTGATTTTAAATTTAAGATGAAATCATGACTAAAATCAACCCACAGCACTCAATGTGTTTTAAAGGTTCAGTGTTTAGGATTTAGGGAGAGTTATTGGCAGACACTGTGTAATAAACAAATAAATAAACAAAGTGAGAGAAAAGAAGAAGTAAAAACAAGTACTGAAAAAGTCAAGCATCATAAATATAAAAAAAATATACTCAAAAAATATGTAATATCTGTTTATTAAATGTGAAAGCTGTACAAAGAGAGGTTGCAAATCATCACAGTAAACAGTATAGTGAATATGTGAAATTTGCAAAGTTAATGATCCTAAATTTTGCAAATGTGGAGACTTTACAATGTGTGTTGCCTACAGGTCATGAGCTCTCGACAAGAGTCCTTGTCCTTGTGAGGGTCTCAGGTCTTGTTGATGCGGTCAGCTGCTGTCCTCACATGCAAACACTGCAGTAACAGTTTTATAGTTTTAGTGCGTCACATGTCTTTTTATAGAGAGCCTGTTCTGCAGGTGACCATCATCTCTTACTGACCTGAGCGTTGTCATGTCAGCAGAGATTTTATATGGGTAGATAATGTGTGGGAATGTGCATGAATACAAACTTGATCCATTTTTAAGTGAAAGCACAGAGGTTTGAATTTAAGGTTAAAAATTTAAGGTTAGATTTTGCAGTGTCTTTTCATTTTGTTGTTGATATGGAAGTATCTGCACTCTGGTGTTTTTTAATTCAACTTAAAAAAATGTTGGTTATTATTTTGAGTAAACATATTGCAAAGATTTTTTTCACTTGCCGCAGTGGCTAAATTCATACACTGTCACTTTTGTCTCCATCTATGCATATGTGTGTGTATCTGTGTGTAGATCGTAACGACATCCAGCATGCGGGGGTGCAGTACATCCTGGACTCAGTGGTGGATCAGCTTTTAAAGAATCCTGACAGGAGGTTCATCTACGTGGAGACGGCGTTCTTCTACCGCTGGTGGAAACAGCAGAGCTCCAGCATGCAGCAGACAGTCAAACAGCTGGTGAATGAAGGTACAGGAACCAACACTGCACATTTACATTTACTCTGGAGGGGTTTCATAACCCTCTGAACACCTCTCTCTGTCCTCCAGGCCGTCTGGAGTTTGTGAATGGAGGCTGGTGTATGAGTGACGAGGCCACCACCCACTACAGTGCCGTCATAGACCAGATGACCATGGGCCTCAGGTTCCTCAATGAGACTTTTGGGCCTTGTGGTCGTCCTCGTGTCGCCTGGCACATCGACCCCTTTGGTCACGCCCGCGAACATGCATCCATGTTTGCCCAGGTAATTCATCTTAAAGGAATAGGTCAGTGTTTTAGGAAATACACGCCTCTCTCTTGCCAAAAGTTAGATTAAGGACTCATTTTAGGACTCATTCTTGCACATCTCTCTCAACGTTAGCCGTTTGTTTGCTTTCTTCACTTGTGTTTCTCTTCTTGTCCACTGAGCTGAACTTCCAATGTGATGTCACTCACTGAAGGGCTCCGCCTTCTCTGACACTGACTCAACCTATGAATTGTCCGAAAAAAGCAGACGATGGCCAGCTTGTGCCAAAAAACTAGAGCAACTGACATTCATTGACAGAACGACATCGACTGTCGGCTTGGTGTGTCAGGGTCCTGTCAGTCCATGACTTCTAGCCTGCAGCCATCAGTTAAACACCTCTGAGCTTGAGACTAACAGTTTCCTGTGTGTTTTGCTCCAGATGGGGTATGACGGCTTCTTCTTTGGTCGTCTGGACTACCAGGATCGGGCTCGCAGGATGAGTGCGAAGGAGCAGGAGCTGCTGTGGCGGGCCTCTGACAGCCTCACACCCCCACTGGCTGACCTGTTCACCGGTAACAAAACTACCAAACATGTACAAATACTGCTCCTTAAAGGGCCAGTTCACTCAGTGAAACGACCGGGTGCAGGGTGTTTTTTGGAATTTAACCTTTGCCCTTTGCCCCCCCCTCCCTCCCCCACCCAACAGGGATCCTTCCCAATGGGTACAACCCTCCTGAGGGCTTCTGCTGGGACCAGTCCTGTAATGACGCACCAATCAGAGACGACCCTGACCTGGAGGACTATAATGTTGATGACGTGGTGAGCCGCTTTCTCGCCATCGCCAACAGTCAGGTATCTCACACACACATACACACAATCACACACATACGACTAAGGAAAGGCTCTTAATTAAGTTCATAAGCTTACGTACAAAACAGCTTTTAGTTTTCATTAATTGATAGGATTATAAAAATACACATATAACATTATTCTCATGTTTTTGTTGCGTTTTGGAAAACATTAATTCGTCTGATGGTTTTTCCTCTCTCAGGCCAGGGTGTATAAGACCAATCACATCATCATGACCATGGGCTCGGACTTCCAGTATGAGAATGCCAACCTGTGGTACAAGAACCTGGACAAGTTGATCCACTACGTCAACGCCCAACAGGCGAATGGCGTCAAAGTCAACGTACTCTACTCTACCCCGTCCTGTTACCTCCAGGAGCTGCACAGAGCAAACCTCACCTGGTAGTATGAGCTTTAAATCAGCTTGTTGGAGTAACAGTGCCAGAATCATGACAGCATAAAGAGCTGTCTTGTGTAGTTTTTAATGTTGTATATCCTCTTTTTAACCCAGGGCTTTGAAGACAGACGATTTCTTCCCCTATGCAGACGACGCTCATGATTTCTGGACCGGCTACTTTACCAGCCGACCAGCGCTGAAGCGTTACGAAAGGATCAGCAACAGCAACCTGCAGGTAGTTTGAGGTTCACTCTTGGAGTCCAGACCTGGTTTTATTTTTATGTAAAGCCAAAATCCAGTTACGTTCCTTACAATGCAAGTTAGCAGAGCATATGGGAAGCTGCTTTACCTGCTCTGGTTGGAGTGCAGCGAAAATGTCATCAGTAGAAGCCATTTTAAGACACGTTTGACTCCACTTGTCAAACTCTGCTTTGAGACTTGACTTAACATACAGTTAGCATGTTAGCATGGGAACATATAGTTAGCAAAATGTTGAGCGGTAACACACATTAACAGGCTAAACTTTAGCATGTCAACTTAGATTTTTTGCAGTTAGCATATAAAAGGGGTTGATCATATTATTTGAAGTAGGGTTATATGAGGTACTTATCCAAAGTCAGTTTATTATTTACAGTAGATGGCAGTCGGCATGCTTCCAGTTTGGAGAAGCAGACACAAGTACTGCCACGAAAGCTAAGTAATGTACTGCTGTGGACTGGTTTGCAGCAAAATGTATTTTAGCCACCTAAAAATAGACCAACAGTTGAAGTGTATGCAATGTTGAGAATATTTTCACTACTATACCTCACCACAAAAGCAGGTAACAGCCTTAGTTCCCTGTTTACGCCTGCTTCTCCAAACTGGGGACGTGCTGACCGACATCTACTGTGTGTAATACACTGTCTATGGATACCCTGCATAACCACACTTCAAAAAATCTGAGCTATCCCTTTGACATGCTTATAGATTAACAGCTTGTGTCAGTGAGCTCTGTAGTGTTCAAGAATATGATTTGATGATCTCGCTCAAAACAAAAACAAAATCCCCACCTCACATACCTCCTGACTTCTTCCATGACCTCCTGAGGACATGAAAATACATAAAGTAATGATGATAAATAATTAAAACAAGCATTCCAATGGGGATGCTGCCAGTATCACCACCAGCTACAGTATGATGTATACCATTGTATAGAGACAGGAATAATATCAGCACATTAATGATTTAAGGGTTAAAGTGCTGCTTCAGAACCCAGCTGTTCCAGTTCTGACACTTCTCAGTCTTTTAAAAGAAGACGAAGCAGACTGAGAGCAGCCATGAAGAAGAGTGTGTTCCTTTTTTCTGTAGATTTCAGCAAGAGATGGCAGCCTCTGGTCTGTGATGTTTGAGTGTCATTAGCATGCTGGTATGGTATGTTAGCTTTAATCTCAAGGTGCAGGGGAGGTATTCTGTCAAGGTTTTCTTTTTAGACCTCACTAGACAAGATTGAGACAACTGCACCATACCCAACTCCCTTTTTTCCCAATTTAGACCTGTTGATGTCGCCTGATCAGAGTTATGTTGATGCCCAATGTTGTTACTGTGCGGCTTTGTTTTGTTCCAGACGTGTAACCAGCTGGAGGTACTCGGTGGTCCCGTCTCCAGGAACGGACCCTTTGGGGAGGGCGACAGTCAGGCCATGAGTGAGATTTTGTTTTATTTCTTCTTACTGTAAAAAAAAAATCACTAATGACATCTGGCTGATGGAGACGGAGCCTTTGTGTTTCCATCTTGTGGTCACATTTATTCCCCAGGGAGAAAAGATTCTCACCAAATGCAAAGTCATTAATGGCTCCACATATGTCCTGTCATATTTCTCACTGTCATAGTGGTCTTAAAATTAATAAGTATAATGGGAAACCAGACAGAAGACTGACTGACATGTGCCTGTTTGGGTTCTCATTGTCAGAGAAAGCCATGGCGGTGGCTCAGCACCATGACGCAGTGTCGGGCACAGAGAAGCAACACGTAGCAAACGACTACGCCAGGAGGCTCGCTAACGGCTGGCAACATTGTCAGGTATGTTGCTCATCATAATCTGTTTAATTATTTACTCATATTTTGAGTCTGTTGAGTCTTCGTATCGTCTGTGCAGGAACACACGGTGCAGTGACAACAGCTGCAAATGTTTGTTATGGGACTTATCAAGCCCTCTGGAAATGGAACATTTTACCAAGCCAACTGTCAAGCTGACACCACTTGTCCTTTTTTTGATAGTTGAGGACAAAGCGCAGCAGCTCTGTCTGAGTTCTGACTTTGATTGTCCCTCAGGTTCTGGTCAGTAACAGTCTGGCTGCTCTGAGCGGCTCCACTGCTGAGCGGATCTACTGTGACAACCTCAACATCAGTGTGTGTCCTCTCACGGAGTCCAGCAAAAAGGTGACACACACACACATACAAAAAAAGCTTCACTTGCTGTTTTTGTGAGGCCCCCTTTTTACTGCAGGATGACCTCCACAGCTCCTCACCAAAACAACCACTCATATCTGTCTGAACCCAATGGTAAAGGGGAACGCCTCCTAAAATAAGAATTCCAATATGTTATTTCCATGGCCCAGGAAAGTTCACTCAATATTTATGAATATAAGCCACTCTCTGTCCAAGACAGAGACTAGAGAAGTAAGTCTCAAACTTGTGATATCATAGGGTATAAATTCTGGAGAGAGTTGTTCATGTTTATTAATATTTTTAGACTGTCTAAGACCATAGAAATAATATGTATGAATTTTGAAATTGGGTGCAGTTTCCCTTAAAAGATAACCTCATTCGAACAATAACCATAAAACCAAGTCTTCGATCCAGCATGTCAGTGAATTAGTAAATAAACATTTACCTTATATTAACTATATTGTGTGTAAATATAAACTATATATGAATTATCTAAGCTTATGTACATATTAATCAAAGCTGTTATTAAAGAATGCTTCATCTCACCCCGTCTCTCTCTTACTCTGTCTTTCTCCCAGTTTTCAGTTAACGTGTACAACCCTCTCGCTCGTCCCGTCACTTGGCCCGTCAGGCTGCCGGTCAATGGGACAGCGTACGCCATATCAGACGCTGACGGCAAATCTGTGGACTGCCAGGTCAGTGTGTATGCGTGTGTGTGTCTGTGGCAGCATAAAGAGATCATCAGACATATGATGGAGATAATACTGATCATTTACTTTCTCAATTAATCAATTAATTAATGTTGTGTCTCCCAGAGCCCAAGATGATGTCCTCAAATGTCTTGTTTTGTCCACACCCCAAGTTAACTGTCACAGAGGAGAAAAGAAACCAGAAAATATTCTCAGTTCAGAACCTGGAATCAGAGAATTTTGACTTATTTTTGTTTTGTTTTTATTACTTAAATGGATTAATCCATTAACCGTTCCAGCTCAAATGCTGTTGGCCTCCAATCTGCATAGACTCCTTTATATAATTATTAGTTGGAGAGGATTGTCCAGCTTTTATGGCAACTTGGCGGTGTTAAAATGTGCTTTTTAACTCACATAAAAAGAAATATACTTTTTTTTAGTTTTTTTTAAGCTTGGTATAATAATAATGTGCAGGTGGAGGTGGTGCAGTTTTCTGTGGTCATAGTATCATTTATAATTATTATAAACACTCATGACCTTTTTACAATTAGAAACATTATCTGAGATGATGACATCACTGTGGTCACAAAACTGCTTGCTCTCCTGCTTGTAGCACACAAAGGGAGGCGTGCATCTGTATTAACGGAGCGGTCTAGCAGCACCGTACGTAACATTTTTTCATGAAACAAAGTATATTTGATTAAAAAAAGACTAACTCTTTTAATCTTATGAATCTTTTTGTTATGAGTTTGTTTGAAGATATTTTATTTTTTAGGGTGATGATGTTATGAAATATGAAAACAGATATTCTTAGCTTCATCTGAAAATCTCAGTAGAAGCTTAAAATGTAGAGAGAAAAAAGGAAATTCGGTCCAGACCCAGTTTTTGCCGTTGACAGGTTTTTACAGAATTTAAATTACCCTGTTTGGCCATCACCCTGCACACTGAAACAAAAACGCTTCTCTGTGTCTCTGCTCCAGGTGGTTCCAGTCTCCGCAGCCACTCGGGAGGTGAGGAAGAACCGAGGCTTTGCTGTCAACGAGCTGGTATTCCAGGTGCAGGCTCCTCCTCTGGGCTTCACCACCTACTCTGTGTCCCAGCTTCAGGACAGGCCTCCACCTGCCCCCACACGGCGCCGCACGCCCACAGCCATCCAGAACAAGGTCTCACCACAGCATCATCACACACTTCCTTTGTGCTGCGCCATGGGAATTAAGTACACAGCGCTTCACAGGAAGGAAAACAAACAGCATGGTTTATATTTATTATTATTTGTATTCTCTTCTGAAAACTGAGTATTTTATGTGTCCACATGCTCCAGTTCCTAAAAGTGACCTTTGACCCCGACACCGGCCTCTTGAGCAGCCTCAGCAACCTGGAGACCAAACAGACCATCCAGCTAACGCAGAACTTCTACTGGTGAGTGTCTCTCTGATAGGAGCACACACACCTGAACACACTGAGACGCTTCATGTTCCAACCCTTTAGATGAAAGAAGACTTTTGCTTCCCTGTTGTTTGACACGTTTTATTTTATGTGTGTGTTTGTGTGTTGTATATTCCAGGTACAACGCCAGTGATGGTAACAACTCCCTGAGTATCCAGCCTTCAGGTGCCTACATCTTCAGACCCAACTCCTCCACACCTTTCATTATCAGCAAGACGGCCGTAACGGAGAGCATTCAGGTAGAGAGAGAGCAGCATCACAGCTACGTTCAGCTTTGTCATATGATTCCTATATTTTATTATGTTTCCAAATTTAAATGTTAGATTTAATTAAAAAAGGGACCGGAGCTTTATTTTGACATCTGTTTATTCTGTTTATTTATGAATAACAGGCTGCTGTGTCACATCTGTTTTTTATCAGATGACACTCAAGATGTCATGTTGCTGTGATTTTAAATCTAGTGATTGGCCCCAGTGTGTGTCAGAATATGGCACTCAGTAAATACTTAAGATAGTGCTAAAAAAATATGCTAAAAAAATCTTTTCACACACTCTGTGGCAGTGTTTAGATGTAAGTCTGTGTTTTTAAAATCTAAAATTGAGCATAGCGTTAGTTCAGGCAGGACATGATGTCAAGCTCAGCTCACATCCCAGCTACATCAGCTGATCTCAAACAGCTGATCAACGATGGAGCAGCTAATTAATGAAAGGGAGTCAGCTGATACATCACATGATTCCTTTCTATGCAACCAATTGGTGAATCTCATCCAGGGCGCCCTATTTAAACTGCTCTGGCCTGCCTACTGTTGCTGCTCCCTCTGCAAGCCGCATTGCAACCTGCCTCCACCCCAGCTCCTCCTTTTCATGCTGTTTCTGACTTATCAGTGTCACTTCTGTTTGTCATTGATGCTGCTTTGTTCTGTTCCCGGGGGTCTTTGCTGCTGCTCTCCCTGCCTTAGGCTTTCCATGTAGGCGCATGGAAGGGCAGGGAGGTTTGCTCTCTCTACTTAGGCTTTCCTCATTTGCACATGGAAGGGCAGGGAGGTTTGCTGTCTCCGCCTCAGGCTTTCCACGTAGGCGTGTAGAAGAGGCTTTATGTGTAGGCTGGAGGAAAGGCAGAGGGGCCCCAGAACAGAGCCATGCCGCCAAATATCATACTGCAAATGGAAATAAGTTTTCTTTGACTAAAGTGTTCCTAACTGAAACGTATTATTCAGATACATTTGTATCCATCTCCCATCCCTTCCCTCCAGACCCCCGTGGTGCAGGAGGTGAGGCAGTGGTTTTCTCCGTGGGTGTCTCAGGTGGTTCGTCTCTACAGTGACAGCAGAGCTCTGGAGCTGGAGTGGACCGTCGGGCCGCTGCCTATTGAGTGAGTGTGTGTTGATCACATAAACAGTAAAGCAGTCAGTGTATGTTGTAATATATAAATGTGTTTATAGGCTGTATTTTTTGGCTATTATTTTGTTTTTGACTTAAATTATTGTAACTACAAACAAAAACAAGCAAAAAAAAAGTTCACTGCTTCATCTCTCACTCTCTCTCTTTATCCATTAGTGATGACCTGGGGAAGGAAGTGATCACTCGTCTGGACACCAGCATCAAAACCTCTGAATATTTCTACACCGATTCCAACGGCAGAGAGGTGCTGCAGAGGAAGTAAGCCAATGTTGAGAATACATTATCATGAACTTAAAGAGATAGCTCGGATTTTTTTTTTCTTCTGTTTCAATTACCTCAAGTAGATGGCGGTTGGTTCACCCCTGGTTTAAAGAAACAGACAGGAGTTTCAACACGGAAGCTAAGTAATGTACTGCTGTGGATGGGAGCAGCCACAAAACCTATTTTAGTCACTCTTAAAAAAGTTGTTGTCAGTATCAGTATATGGTATATTTAGAACACTGCTTTATCATGATGCAGACAGCTCTTTGTGGTGGGAAACTGAAGTGAAACTAAACCTTATCTATGCTCTCTTCAGAGCCAGATTCCTTTCACAAAAACAGTAGGGTCTGTTCAGATGTACCAGAGTCACACAGTAACACAAACAAATGAATGGAGCCAGCAGTAGTTTTTGTCAACAGAGTGTGGTAGCTTTGAAGAAAGAAAAGTTTCAGTTTAGTTCCTTGTCTGGAAGAGCTGTCTGACTGCAAGATAAAGAGGTGAAAATAATCCAAATATAGCATACATCTTACACTGTGATTGATTTTTTTTTTTTTTTTTAGGCAGCTAAAATACATTTTTCTGCTGCCCCTGTCCACAGCACTACATTGCTTAGGTTCTGTGGTGGTTTTCCTGCCTGCTTCTCCAAACTGGGGGCGACCACCAACCAACCACCATCTACTGTAATCCCATCCCAAAAATCTGAACTATCCCTTTAATATTTGGCAGATGTTACTTACAGTAACCGTCACACTGTTTGAGAATAAAAAATCTACCAAGATTGACAGATTTGGATTTGAATGAAACAGGAAAACAGTTATGTTGAGTGAGAGCATGTAAAGAAGCTCTGACAGCTGTGTGTTTGTTGTTGTTTTGTCCTGAAGGAAAGATTTCAGACCCACTTGGAAACTCAGACAGTCGGAGCCCATTGCTGGAAACTACTACCCCATCAACTCCCGCGCTTTCATCAAGGTGTGTGTGTGTGAGTGTGTGTTGCTGAAATAATCCACCTTTTACCAACGAAACGGTCCAGATCAAAGTTTAATAATGAGCTTTATAGCAGTGGTTCCCACTTTTTCCCTGAAGGGACTCCTTTTCAATCATTGAGGAGACTGATGACCCGCCTTAGTGACAGATTTTATGGATGTTTCATGTTATTTTTAGTGCTTAACAGCACAGAACAACTGATAAACTGTACAATCAACCCCAATAGTAAACACATTGTATGAATTTTGAGTGAATTTTACATCAGAGAAGAGTCCTCCTGATATTTTCAGCAACTTTTTCTCTGATTCTCTGACTGTATTATGTATTTTTTAAATTTTGAGCAATCATACATACTTAGTAAGCCTCTTTTTTGACAAATTCAGTGTTTTCTTTTGTCTCTTGACTCTTGGCCATTGTTCTATTAGTTCTTCGGTTAATTTAACTTCATACTTTTCTAATGCAGGATGAAGCTATTTGCAAAGAGTGAAGGCTCTGTGAATATAACTGTTCAGGTCTTCACTGTGCCCTTATCCTGACTTCATAAAATCAAATGTGATGTTTAGATATAGGCCTACTGTTTTGTTTTTTTAACCCTTTTAAAATCTAAAAGGCCCCGCGTGAAGCGGGGTGGGGACCCTCAGGTTGGGAACCAGTACTTTATAGATTGCCTGAAGTACATTTAACTCTTTGATCCTTTGTTTCTGTGCCGTGTTTTCCATCCCTGTGCTTAAAAAAATAGAAAGTTTATCACTTTATTTAACCTCCTTACTCCTCATCATACTCGTTTTCGCTGTGCGTTTGCTTCAGGATGACGATGACCAACTGACTGTGGTGACAGATCGCTCTCAAGGAGGAGGCAGCATCCACAATGGCTCTCTAGAAATCATGGTGAGACACACACACCTTTCAGTTCAGGCTTATTCTTTTCTAGTAGTTAACCTGACACACACTCACTCTGGACACACACAATCTCTCCCTCCTAACTTCCCCTTCCTTCCCTTCAGCTCCACCGCCGGCTGCTGTACGACGATGTCCGAGGCGTTGCTGAGCCTCTCAACGAGACCTCTGCAGTCTTCCCAGAGGGGCTGGTGGTCCGAGGGCGTCTCCTGCTCTCCCTCGACCGCCCGCCCACTGCGGCTGATGCACACCGCCCTCTGGCCCAGGAGGTGGTACTGCAGCCTCTACTGACATTCACTGATGGAGATCTGCACCCAAACACTCAACTGGAGGTGAGTGAGGAGGAGTGGTGTAATAAATTGACACAGATCACCAGGCAGCTGTGTCAGGTGCCATCCTGGAGGTCAGGGGAAAAGTTTGCTTTATGCAGAAAGGTGTTTGTCTTCACTGGTCAAATCATTTAATATTAAGAAGTATTAATCTATTAGACAGACTTGTGTTTTGTTTTTTTAAACCTGTGTGACACAAATGGTGTCAACAAGAGCTTGTAACATAAATAAAATGCTAAGAAAAGAGCAGTTTCTACTGCAGGTCAGTCTACTGTTGTGTTCCAGATCTGTCGTGTTTGTGCTTGTTTGCGTTTTCAGACATTATTTTCATTTCACAAAATCTCAGGAGAGCAGGCTGAGCTGTTGTTTTAAGCTTTAGTTGTACTGACATGTTTGTAGAGCTCATAATTATCAGTGACACGTAGTGTTCACGTTTTACTAGTAATTAGAGAGACACTATGCCCCGTAATTCATGTAGCATTCCTCAAACAGATCAGTCAAAAAACAGGCGACGTCAGAGCAACTTTTAAATGTTTTATTCAGCTTAATGATGTGACCGGATCATCTGGCTGCAGTTACAGCCTCTCTCTCTGTCCGTGTGTCTGTCTGTAGTTCTCTGGGCTGCAGGCTGCGCTGCCCCCTGCTGTCCACCTGCTCACACTGACACAATGGGACAAAGACTTGGTGCTGCTGAGACTGGAGCACCAGTTCCAGAGCTGGGAGAGCAAAGTGAACTCAGAGCCTGTCACTGTCAACCTGCAGGTCAGTCACTCAAAAAGCATGTCACACTTAAATACATCTGTGATGAAGACGAATGCTGAGATGGTAAGATTATGGTTGTGGAGTATGACTGTAGATTATAGTACAAATCATTACTGATTCACCCCGTCTTGCTTTGTGTCTGTGTAGAAGTTGTTTTCCACTCTGGAGGTGCTGGGCATGTCTGAACTGAACCTGTCAGCCAATCAGTGGAAAGATGAGATGGCACGCTTTAAGTGGACACCACAGACAGGTACAGGACACCTTTTATTTATCTGCCATACTGGCTCTTAACAGGCTGAAAGTGAATCTGGGCTGGAAGAACCAATAATGAGTGCAGATCATCCCAGATTCAAAGCTTCCAGCTGAAGAGTAGAAAATCACTGGAACGGAGTTTTTTTGTACCAACAGAAATGCGTCCATAGCACCAAGAATCTAAAAGCGTTAAGTCTTCAAAGATGATTCGTAATCTTGTTTATTTTTTGATTATGAAGCTCCTGATTTTAAATCTAGATTTTGCTATTGATGTTTGAGTCATTTCCCGTGTGTCATGATCTTTTGTAAAGTTTGTTTCAATATGTGCACTATAAATTAATCATTACCAATCTGTCTAACGTTGAACAAGGATGATGGTATACGACACAATTTCGCTCATTTCAATCAGACATGGCCCACTCCACCAGCTTACATTTTAGGTTACATTTAACTCACTAGTTGGTGACTGCTTCAAACTGTGCCCCCCTCACAGTTGTCTCTCAGGCAAGGAATGACAAGTTGTTTTTCATGTCCGGCCCTCAGTCATATGCTGGTTTCCTAAACTGGCACTTTGACAACCCCTGCTGTAGTATTTCATTAAAAAAATGCTATACTATAATATGTCATGGTTAAGTGTGTCATAAAGAGAAACCATAAAAATTCATAGCATAGTACACCATAAAAATGTCACATTATGGTATGTCATAAAAAAAGTCATACTATAGTATGTCAAAAAAGGTCATACTTAAGCCTGTCAAAAAAGTCATGCTATAGTATGTCAAAAAAAAATCACAGTATAGTATGTCATAAAAAGGTCATCATATAGCATGTCAAACAAAGCCATAGTTCAGTGTGTCAAAAAAATCACAGTATAGTATATCAAACAAGGTCATAGTACAGTATGTCAAAGAAGGTCATAGTGCACTCTGTAAAAAAGGTCAAAGTATACTAGGTCAAAAAACTCATAATATAGTATGTCACAGAAGGTCATAATATAATATGTTAAAAAAGATCATTCTACAGTATGTCAAAAAAGTCATAGTATAGCATGTCAAAAGAAGGTCAAAGCATAAAATGTTAAATAAGTCATACTATACAATGTCAAAAAATGTCATATTATAGTGTGCCAAAAAAAGTCATAATATACTGTCAGAAAAGCTCATGAAAAAACGTCATAGTATAGTCTGTCGTCAGAAATTCTGAAAAAACGTCATAGTATAGTATGTCGTCAAAAATTATGAAAAAACGTCATAGTATAGTATGTCATCAGAAATTCTGAAAAAAACGTCATAGTATAGTATGTCGTCAAAAATTATGAAAAAACGTCATAGTATAGTATGTTGTCAGAAATTCTGAAAAAACGTCATAGTATAGTATGTCGTCAGAAATTATGAAAAAACGTCATAGTATAGTATGTCGTCAAAAATGATGAAAAAACGTCATAGTATAGTATGTCGTCAGACATGATGAAAAAACGTCATAGTATAGTATGTCGTCAAAAATTATGAAAAAACGTCATAGTATAGCATGTCGTCAAAAACCATGAAAAAAACGTCATAGTATAGTATGTTGTCAGAAATCATGAAAAAAACGTCATAGTATAGTATGTCGTCAAAAACCATGAAAAAAACGTCATAGTATAGTATGTCGTCAAAAATCATGAAAAAACGTCGTAGTATAGTATGTCGTCAAAAATCATGAAAAAAACGTCATAGTATAGTATGTCGTCAAAAATCATGAAAAAACGTCGTAGTATAGTATGTCGTCAAAAATCATGAAAAAACGTCGTAGTATAGTATGTCGTCAAAAATCATGAAAAAACGTCAGTATAGTATGTTGTCAAAAATTCTGAAAAAACGTCATAGTATAGTATGTCGTCAAAAATCATGAAAAAACGTCATAGTATAGTATGTCGTCAAAAATTATGAAAAAACGTCATAGTATAGTATGTTGTCAAAAATTCTGAAAAAAAACGTCATAGTATAGTATGTCGTCAAAAACCATGAAAAAAATTTCATAGTATAGTATGTTGTCAGAAATTATGAAAAAAAGTCATAGTATAGTATGTTGTCAAAAATTATGAAAAAAAGTCATAGTATAGTATGTTGTCAAAAATTCTGAAAAAACGTCAGTATAGTATGTCGTCAAAAATTATGAAAAAACGTCATAGTATAGTATGTCGTCAAAAATTCTGAAAAAACGTCAGTATAGTATGTTGTCAAAAATTCTGAAAAAACGTCAGTATGGTATGTCGTCAAAAATTATGAAAAAACGTCATAGTATAGTATGTCGTCAAAAATTATGAAAAAACGTCATAGTATAGTATGTCGTCAAAAATTATGAAAAAACGTCATAGTATAGTATGTTGTCAAAAACCATGAAAAAAATTTCATAGTATAGTATGTCGTCAAAAACCATGAAAAAAAATTTCATAGTATAGTATGTCGTCAGAAATTCTGGAAAAACGTCATAGTATAGTATGTCGTCAAAAATTATGAAAAAACGTCATAGTATAGTATGTTGTCAGAAATCATGAAAAAACGTCGTAGTATAGCATGTCATCAAAAACCATGAAAAAACGTCGTAGTATAGTATGTCGTCAAAAATCATGAAAAAACGTCGTAGTATAGTATGTTGTCAAAAATTCTGAAAAAACGTCATAGTATAGTATGTCGTCAAAAATCATGAAAAAACGTCATAGTATAGTATGTTGTCAAGAATTCTGAAAAAAAACGTCATAGTATAGTATGTCGTCAAAAACCATGAAAAAAATTTCATAGTATAGTATGTTGTCAGAAATCATGAAAAAAACGTCATAGTATAGTATGTTGTCAAAAATCATGAAAAAACGTCATAGTATAGTATGTCGTCAAAAATTATGAAAAAAAGTCATAGTATAGTATGTTGTCAAAAATTATGAAAAAAAGTCATAGTATAGTATGTCGTCAAAAATTCTGAAAAAACGTCAGTATAGTATGTCGTCAAAAATTATGAAAAAACGTCATAGTATAGTATGCTGTCAAAAATTATGAAAAAACGTCATAGTATAGTATGTTGTCAAAAATTCTGAAAAAACGTCAGTATAGTATGTCGTCAAAAATTATGAAAAAACGTCATAGTATAGTATGTCGTCAAAAATTATGAAAAAACGTCATAGTATAGTATGTTGTCAGAAATCATGAAAAAAACGTCATAGTATAGCATGTTGTCAAAAATTCTGAAAAAACGTCATAGTATAGTATGTCGTCAAAAATTATGAAAAAACGTCATAGTATAGTATGTCGTCAAAAATTATGAAAAAACGTCATAGTATAGTATGTTGTCAAAAATTCTGAAAAAAAATTTCATAGTATAGCATGTCGTCAAAAACCATGAAAAAAATTTCATAGTATAGTATGTTGTCAGAAATCATGAAAAAACGTCATAGTATAGTATGTCGTCAAAAATTATGAAAAAACGTCATAGTATAGTATGTTGTCAAAAATTCTGAAAAAAAATTTCATAGTATAGCATGTCGTCAAAAATCATGAAAAAAATTTCATACTATAGCATGTCGTTAAAAACCATGAAAAAAATTTCATAGTATAGTATGTTGTCAAAAATCATGACAAAAACGTCATACTATAGTATGTTGTCAAAAATCATGAAAAAAACGTCATAGTATAGTATGTTGTCAAAAATCATGAAAAAAACGTCATAGTATAGCATGTCGTCAGAAATCATGAAAACACGTCATAGTATAGCATGTCGTTAAAAACCATGAAAAAAATTTCATAGTATAGTATGTTGTCAAAAATCATGACAAAAACGTCATACTATAGTATGTCGTCAAAAATCATGAAAAAAACGTCATAGTATAGCATGTCGTCAGAAATCATGAAAACACGTCATAGTATAGTATGTTGTCAAAAATCATGAAAAAAATTTCATACTATAACAAATCGTCAAAAACCATGAACAAAACGTCATAGTATAGAATGTCGTCAAAAATTCTGAAAAAATTTCATAGTATAGTATGTCGTCAAAAATCATGAAAAAACGTCATAGTATAGTATGTCGTCCAAAATCATGAAAAAAATTTCATAGTATAGTATGTTGTCAGAAATCATGAAAAAACGTCATAGTATAGTATGTTGTCAGAAATCATTAAAAAAATTTCATAGTATAGTATGTTGTCAGAAATCATAAAAAAACGTCATAGTATAGTATATCGTCAAAAATCATGAAGAAAACGTCATAGTATAGTATGTTGTCAGAAATGAAAAAACGTCATAGTATAGCATGTCGTCAGAAATCATGAAAAAACGTCCTAGTATAGTATGTTGTCAGAAATGAAAAAACGTCATAGTATAGCATGTCGTCAAAAATCATGAAGAAAACGTCATAGTATAGTATGTCGTCAAAAACCATGAAAAAAACGTCATAGTATAGTATGTCGTCAGAAACCATGAAAAAAACGTCATAGTATAGTATGTCGTCAGAAATCATGAAAAAACGTCATAGTATAGTATGTCGTCCAAAATCATGAAAAAAATTTCATACTATAGTATGTTGTCAAAAACCATGAAAAAAATTTCATAGTATAGTATGTCGTCAAAAATCATGAAAAAACGTCATAGTATAGTATGTCGTCAAAAATCATGAAAAAATGTCATAGTATAGTATGTCGTCAGAAATTATGAAAAAAACGTCATAGTATAGTATGTCGTCAAAAATTCTGAAAAAACGTCATAGTATAGCATGTCGTCAAAAACCATGAAAAAAACGTCATAGTATAGTATGTCGTCAAAAACCATGAAAAAAACGTCATAGTATAGTATGTCGTCAAAAATCATGAAAAAAATTTCATACTATAGCATGTCGTCAAAAACCATGAAAAAAATTTCATAGTATAGTATGTCGTCAAAAATTCTGAAAAAACGTCATAGTATAGTATGTCGTCAAAAATCATGAAAAAATGTCATAGTATAGTATGTCGTCAAAAATCATGAAAAAAAAGTCATAGTATAGTATGTCGTCAAAAACCATGAAAAAAATGTCACAGTATAGTATGTCGTCAGAAATTCTGAAAAAACGTTATATTATAGTATGTCGTCAAAAATCATGAAAAAAACGTCATAGTATAGTATGTCGTCAGAAATTCTGAAAAAACGTCATAGTATAGTATGTTGTCAAAAATTATGAAAAAAATGTCATAGTATAGTACGTCGTCAAAAACCATGAAAAAAAAGTCATAGTATAGTATGTCGTCAAAAACCATGAAAAGAAAGTCATAGTATAGTATGTCGTCAAAAATCATGAAAAAAAAGTCATAGTACAGTATGTTGTCAGAAATCATGAAAAAACGTCGTAGTATAGCATGTCGTCAAAAACCATGAAAAAAACGTCGTAGTATAGTATGTCGTCAAAAATCATGAAAAAACGTCATAGTATAGTATGTCGTCAAAAATTCTGAAAAAACGTCATGGTATAGTATGTCGTCAAAAATCATGAAAAAACGTCATAGTATAGTATGTTGTCAAAAATCATGAAAAAACGTCATAGTATAGTATGTTGTCAAAAATTCTGAAAAAACGTCATAGTATAGTATGTTGTCAAAAATTCTGAAAAAAAACGTCATAGTATAGTATGTCGTCAAAAACCATGAAAAAAATTTCATAGTATAGTATGTCGTCAAAAATTATGAAAAAAAGTCATAGTATAGTATGTTGTCAAAAATTCTGAAAAAACGTCAGTATAGTATGTCGTCAAAAATTCTGAAAAAACGTCATAGTATAGTATGTCGTCAAAAACCATGAAAAAAAAGTCATAGTATAGCATGTCGTCAGAAATCATGAAAAAACGTCATAGTATAGTATGTCGTCTGAAATTATGCAACAGTCATAAGATAAGGTAATCCTTTATTTTATTTTTGCATCACTACAGCATCAAAGGTGATGGCACAAACAAACAGTATCAGTTCAAACACAGAGATATGATAAGTATGTATCAGTGAAAACAGTGTAATAAGTTAACAGTAAAAAACCTTTATTAAATTGACAGGCAGAATAAATGTTGGAAGTATAGGCATTGTACAGTTTAGCATACACCCATATTGCACAGTTGGTATACATTGATATTAAACTGGGGACAGTTGATTGTCAATAGTCAGTTTTTGTATATGTGGTCTGCTGGGAGCAGTGTTGTCTATGAAGTCTGACAGCACGGGGCAGCTCCTTCCTTCCTGCTGCTGTCAGAGTGTCCTCCATGGGGTGGGACATATTCTCTGCCAGGGATGATAGCTTGGCTGTCGTTCTCCTTTCTCTCACCACCTCCACCGCATCACGAAGCATCCCAGGACAGAGTTGGTCTTC
Source organism: Cephalopholis sonnerati (assembly GCA_019142605.1). NCBI lineage: Eukaryota > Metazoa > Chordata > Actinopteri > Perciformes > Serranidae > Cephalopholis > Cephalopholis sonnerati. The sequence goes on from JAGQAX010000003.1 coordinate 42,759,999, forward strand.
TTAACCAGTCTGTTGAGTCTCTTCCTACCAGCTGTTGAGATGCTGCTGCCCCAGCATACCATTCTGTAGAAGATGACTGAGTCTAGAAACGTCCTCAGGAGTGCCCCATGTACGCCTGAGGACGTCGTATAGTATGTCAAAAAAAGTCATAATATTGTATGTTGTAAAAAGTCAGTTTGTCAAAAAAAAGTCAAAGTATGTTAAAAAAAAAAAGTCAGTATAGTATGTCAAAAAAGTCATAGTGTAGTATGTCAAAAAAGTCATAGTGTAGTATGTGAAAAAAGTCATAGTATAGTATGTCAAAAAAGTCATAGTGTAGTATGTGAAAAAAGTCAGTGTAGTATGTGAAAAAAGTCATAGTGTAGTATGTCAAAAAAGTCATAGTGTAGTATGTCAAAAAAGTCATAGTGTAGTATGTCAAAAAAGTCATAGTATAGTATGTGAAAAAAGTCATAGTGTAATATGTCAAAAAAGTCATAGTGTAGTATATGAAAAAAGTCATAGTGTAGTATGTCAAAAAAGTCATAGTATAGTATGTGAAAAAAGTCAGTGTAGTATGTCAAAAAAGTCATAGTATAGTATGTGAAAAAAGTCAGTGTAGTATGTCAAAAAAGTCAGTGTAGTATGTCAAAAAAAGTCATAGTATAGTATGTCAAAAAAAAGTCATAGTATAGTATGTGAAAAAAGTCAAAGTGTAGTATGTCAAAAAAGTCATAGTATAGTATGTCAAAAAAAGTCATAGTGTAGTATGTCAAAAAAGTCAGTGTAGTATGTCAAAAAAGTCAGTGTAGTATGTCAAAAAAGTCATAGTATAGTATGTGAAAAAAGTCAGTGTAGTATGTCAAAAAAGTCATAGTATAGTATGTGAAAAAAGTCAGTGTAGTATGTCAAAAAAGTCATAGTGTAGTATGTCAAAAAAGTCATAGTATAGTATGTGAAAAAAGTCAGTGTAGTATGTCAAAAAAGTAATAGTATAGTATGTGAAAAAAGTCATAGTGTAGTATGTGAAAAAAGTCAGTGTAGTATGTGAAAAAAGTCAGTGTAGTATGTCAAAAAAGTCAGTGTAGTATGTCAAAAAAAGTCATAGTATAGTATGTAAAAAAAAAAAGTCATAGTATAGTATGTGAAAAAAGTCAGTGTAGTATGTCCAAAAAGTCATAGTATAGTATGTGAAAAAAGTCAGTGTAGTATGTCAAAAAAGTCATAGTGTAGTATGTCAAAAAAGTCAGTGTAGTATGTCAAAAAAAGTCATAGTATAGTATGTCAAAAAAAGTCACAGTATAGTATGTGAAAAAAGTCAGTGTAGTATGTCCAAAAAGTCATAGTGTAGTATGTCAAAAAAGTCATAGTGTAGTATGTCAAAAAAGTCAAAGTGTAGTATGTCAAAAAAAGTCATAGTGTAGTATGTCAAAAAAGTCAGTGTAGTATGTCAAAAAAGTCAGTGTAGTATGTGAAAAAAGTCAGTGTAGTATGTCAAAAAAGTCATAGTATAGTATGTGAAAAAAGTCAGTGTAGTATGTCAAAAAAGTCAGTGTAGTATGTCAAAAAAGTCATAGTGTAGTATGTCAAAAAAGTCATAGTATAGTATGTGAAAAAAGTCAGTGTAGTATGTCAAAAAAGTAATAGTATAGTATGTGAAAAAAGTCATAGTGTAGTATGTGAAAAAAGTCAGTGTAGTATGTGAAAAAAGTCAGTGTAGTATGTCAAAAAAGTCAGTGTAGTATGTCAAAAAAGTCAGTGTAGTATGTCAAAAAAAGTCATAGTATAGTATGTAAAAAAAAAGTCATAGTATAGTATGTGAAAAAAGTCAGTGTAGTATGTCCAAAAAGTCATAGTATAGTATGTGAAAAAAGTCAGTGTAGTATGTCAAAAAAGTCATAGTGTAGTATGTCAAAAAAGTCAGTGTAGTATGTCAAAAAAAGTCATAGTATAGTATGTCAAAAAAAGTCACAGTATAGTATGTGAAAAAAGTCAGTGTAGTATGTCCAAAAAGTCAAAGTGTAGTATGTCAAAAAAGTCATACTATTGTGTCGTAAAAAGTCAGTTTGTCAAAAAAAAGTCAAAGTAAAGTATGTTAAAAAAAAGTCAGTGTAGTATGTCAAAAAAGTCATAATGTAGTATGTCAAAAAAGTCAGTGTAGTATGTCAAAAAAGTCATAATGTAGTATGTCAAAAAAGTCAGTGTAGTATGTCAAAAAAGTCATAGTGTAGTATGTCAAAAAAGTCAGTGTAGTATGTCAAAAAAGTCATAGTGTAGTATGTCAAAAAAGTCATAGCATAGTATGTCAAAAAAGTCAGTGTAGTATGTCAAAAAAAGGTCATAGTATAGTATGTGAAAAAAGTCAGTGTAGTATGTCAAAAAAGTCATAGTATAGTATGTCAAAAAAGTCAAAGTGTAGTATGTCAAAAAAGTCATAGTGTAGTATGTCAAAAAAGTCATAGTATAGTATGTGAAAAAAGTCAGTGTAGTATGTCCAAAAAGTCAAAGTGTAGTATGTCAAAAAAGTCATACTATTGTGTCGTAAAAAGTCAGTTTGTCAAAAAAAAGTCAAAGTAAAGTATGTTAAAAAAAAGTCAGTGTAGTATGTCAAAAAAGTCATAATGTAGTATGTCAAAAAAGTCAGTGTAGTATGTCAAAAAAGTCATAATGTAGTATGTCAAAAAAGTCAGTGTAGTATGTCAAAAAAGTCATAGTGTAGTATGTCAAAAAAGTCAGTGTAGTATGTCAAAAAAGTCAGTGTAGTATGTCAAAAAAGTCATAGCATAGTATGTCAAAATAGTCAGTGTAGTATGTCAAAAAAAGGTCATAGTATAGTATGTGAAAAAAGTCAGTGTAGTATGTCAAAAAAGTCATAGTATAGTATGTCAAAAAAGTCAAAGTGTAGTATGTCAAAAAAGTCATAGTGTAGTATGTCAAAAAAAGTCATAGTGTAGTATGTCAAAAAAGTCATAGTATAGTATGTCAAAAAAGTCAAAGTGTAGTATGTCAAAAAAGTCAGTGTAGTATGTCAAAAAAGTCATAGTATAGTATGTCAAAAAAGTCAGTGTAGTATGTCAAAAAAAGTCAGTGTAGTATGTCAAAAAAGTCATAGTATAGTATGTCAAAAAAAAGTCAGTGTAGTATGTCAAAAAAAAGTCAGTGTAGTATGTCAAAAAAGTCATAGTATAGTATGTCAAAAAAAGTCATAGTGTAGTATGTGAAAAAAGTCAGTGTAGTATGTCAAAAAAAAGTCAGTGTAGTATGTTAAAAAAAAGTCATAGTATAGTATGTCAAAAAAGTCAGTGTAGTATGTCAAAAAAGTCTGTAGTATGTCAAAAAAAAAGTCATAGTGTAGTATGTCAAAAAAGTCATAGTGTAGTATGTGAAAAAAGTCAGTGTAGTATGTCAAAAAAGTCAGTGTAGTATGTCAAAAAAAGTCATAGTGTAGTATGTGAAAAAAGTCAGTGTAGTATGTCAAAAAAGTCATGGTATAGTATGTCAAAAAAAGTCATAGTATAGTATGTCAAAAAAAGTCATAGTGTAGTATGTCAAAAAAGTCATAGTGTAGTATGTCAAAAAAGTCATAGTGTAGTATGTCAAAAAAGTCAGTGTAGTATGTCAAAAAAGTTATAGTATAGTATGTCAAAAAAAGTCATAGTGTAGTATGTCAAAAAAGTCAGTGTAGTATGTGAAAAAAGTCAGTGTAGTATGTCAAAAGTCATAGTGTAGTATGTCAAAAAAGTCAGTGTAGTATGTCAAAAAAAGTCATAGTATAGTATGTGAAAAAAGTCAGTGTAGTATGTGAAAAAAGTCATAGTATAGTATGTCAAAAAAGTCATAGTGTAGTATGTCAAAAAAGTCATAGTGTAGTATGTCAAAAAAGTCATAGTGTAGTATGTCAAAAAAGTCAGTGTAGTATATCAAAAAAGTCATAGTATGTGAAAAAAAGTCAGTATAGTATGTCAAAAAAGTCAGTGTAGTATGTCCAAAAAAAGTCAGTGTAGTATGTCAGAAAAAGTCATAGTGTAGTATGTGAAAAAAGTCAGTGTAGTATGTCAAAAAAGTCATAGTATAGTATGTCAAAAAAAAGTCATAGTATAGTATGTCAAAAAAGTCAGTGTAGTATGTAAAAAAAAAAAGTCATAGTGTAGCATGTCAAAAAAAGCCATAGTATAGTATGTGAAAAAAGTCAGTGTAGTATGTCAAAAAAGTCATAGTGTAGTATGTCAAAAAAGTCATAGTATAGTATGTCAAAAAAGTCAGTGTAGTATGTCAAAAAAAGTCAGTGTAGTATGTCAAAAAAGTCATAGTACAGTATGTCAAAAAAAAGTCATAGTGTAGTATGTCAAAAAAAAGTCAGTGTAGTATGTCAAAAAAGTCAGTGTAGTATGTCAAAAAAAAGTCAGTGTAGTATGTTAAAAAAAAGTCATAGTATAATATGTCAAAAAAGTCAGTGTAGTATGTCAAAAAAGTCAGTGTAGTATGTCAAAAAAAAGTCAGTGTAGTATGTTAAAAAAAAGTCATAGTATAGTATGTCAAAAAAGTCAGTGTAGTATGTCAAAAAAGTCTGTAGTATGTCAAAAAAAAAGTCATAGTGTAGTATGTCAAAAAAGTCATAGTGTAGTATGTGAAAAAAGTCAGTGTAGTATGTCAAAAAAGTCAGTGTAGTATGTCAAAAAAAGTCATAGTGTAGTATGTGAAAAAAGTCAGTGTAGTATGTCAAAAAAGTCATGGTATAGTATGTCAAAAAAAGTCATAGTATAGTATGTCAAAAAAAGTCATAGTGTAGTATGTCAAAAAAGTCATAGTGTAGTATGTCAAAAAAGTCATAGTGTAGTATGTCAAAAAAGTCAGTGTAGTATGTCAAAAAAGTTATAGTATAGTATGTCAAAAAAAGTCATAGTGTAGTATGTCAAAAAAGTCATAGTGTAGTATGTGAAAAAAGTCAGTGTAGTATGTCAAAAGTCATAGTGTAGTATGTCAAAAAAGTCAGTGTAGTATGTCAAAAAAAGTCATAGTATAGTATGTGAAAAAAGTCAGTGTAGTATGTGAAAAAAGTCATAGTATAGTATGTCAAAAAAGTCATAGTGTAGTATGTCAAAAAAGTCATAGTGTAGTATGTCAAAAAAGTCATAGTGTAGTATGTCAAAAAAGTCAGTGTAGTATATCAAAAAAGTCATAGTATGTGAAAAAAAGTCAGTATAGTATGTCAAAAAAGTCAGTGTAGTATGTCCAAAAAAAGTCAGTGTAGTATGTCAGAAAAAGTCATAGTGTAGTATGTGAAAAAAGTCAGTGTAGTATGTCAAAAAAGTCATAGTATAGTATGTCAAAAAAAAGTCATAGTATAGTATGTCAAAAAAGTCAGTGTAGTATGTAAAAAAAAAAAGTCATAGTGTAGCATGTCAAAAAAAGCCATAGTATAGTATGTGAAAAAAGTCAGTGTAGTATGTCAAAAAAGTCATAGTGTAGTATGTCAAAAAAGTCATAGTATAGTATGTCAAAAAAGTCAGTGTAGTATGTCAAAAAAAGTCAGTGTAGTATGTCAAAAAAGTCATAGTACAGTATGTCAAAAAAAAGTCATAGTGTAGTATGTCAAAAAAAAGTCAGTGTAGTATGTCAAAAAAGTCAGTGTAGTATGTCAAAAAAAAGTCAGTGTAGTATGTTAAAAAAAAGTCATAGTATAATATGTCAAAAAAGTCAGTGTAGTATGTCAAAAAAGTCTGTAGTATGTCAAAAAAAAAGTCATAGTGTAGTATGTCAAAAAAGTCATAGTGTAGTATGTGAAAAAAGTCAGTGTAGTATGTCAAAAAAGTCAGTGTAGTATGTCAAAAAAAGTCATAGTGTAGTATGTGAAAAAAGTCAGTGTAGTATGTCAAAAAAGTCATGGTATAGTATGTCAAAAAAAGTCATAGTATAGTATGTCAAAAAAAGTCATAGTGTAGTATGTCAAAAAAGTCATAGTGTAGTATGTCAAAAAAGTCAGTGTAGTATGTCAAAAAAGTTATAGTATAGTATGTCAAAAAAAGTCATAGTGTAGTATGTCAAAAAAGTCAGTGTAGTATGTGAAAAAAGTCAGTGTAGTATGTCAAAAGTCATAGTGTAGTATGTCAAAAAAGTCAGTGTAGTATGTCAAAAAAAGTCATAGTATAGTATGTGAAAAAAGTCAGTGTAGTATGTGAAAAAAGTCATAGTATAGTATGTCAAAAAAAGTCATAGTGTAGTATGTCAAAAAAGTCATAGTGTAGTATGTCAAAAAAGTCATAGTATAGTATGTGAAAAAAGTCAGTGTAGTATATCAAAAAAGTCATAGTATGTGAAAAAAAGTCAGTATAGTATGTCAAAAAAGTCAGTGTAGTATGTCCAAAAAAAGTCAGTGTAGTATGTCAAAAAAAGTCATAGTGTAGTATGTGAAAAAAGTCAGTGTAGTATGTCAAAAAAGTCATAGTATAGTATGTCAAAAAAAAGTCATAGTATAGTATGTCAAAAAAGTCATAGTGTAGTATGTAAAAAAAAAAAGTCATAGTGTAGCATGTCAAAAAAAGCCATAGTATAGTATGTGAAAAAAGTCAGTGTAGTATGTCAAAAAGTCATACTATTGTATGTCGTAAAAAGTCAGTTTGTCAAAAAAAAGTCAAAGTAAAGTATGTTAAAAAAAAAAAAAAGTCAGTGTAGTATGTCAAAAAAAAGTCATAGTGTAGAAGATCAAAAAAGTCATAGTAAAGTATGTAAAAAAAAAATCATAGTATATGTAAAAAAAAATAATAAAAAGTCATGGTGTAGTATGTCCTAAAAAAAGTAATAGTAATCTTTACAGGCAAAGATGAACTTAGCCCGTCAGTAACAGAACAAGTTCCAACCCTGACTTTTGACCTCCTGTTTGAAAAGGGACTGGGACCAAAGACGAACCTGTCCTGGAGCTGCAGTTAACTCTCACCAAAAATGAACACCAGGCGGCCAAAATGTTGGTGAATCTATCTCATTTGTCAGCTCTCTGGCAGGAAGCCGCTGCTGGTTAGCTGCCAGTCACTGATGGACCACTTGGCTGGTGGTTGAGGGTCGTGTTCAGTTTGAGCAGTAGATTGAAGAGAGGACGGTGAACACAGAAATCCACTGACGCTTTTTAATTCTACGAGGGTGGTAATCACTGCTCCATTACAGTCAACTTAACTGTAAAGACTATTTCCCTGCAGGGACCAATCAAGCTGGCAGTGTAATATAATGAGTCATAAATGTATTGTTATGGTTCACAGCTTTAATAGCAAACTGCGGGGTGTTTTAGTGGCTCAGCAAGACTCATTTTGTAAGAGGTACAATTCATTTGTTTTACTTTGCTGTTGCTGTCTGTAAGCTAGGACACATTTGGACAAATTAGGTCTGTTTCCCGTTAATTTTTACAAGCTGCATCTATTTTCAGGAGAGAAGCCCCTGCTGAAGACGTTCAGTGACCCCTCTGCATGGGAGGTGACCTTGAGGCCAATGGAGATCCGGACCTTCCTGCTCAGGGTCAGCCTCAGATAGCCAATCACACGCCTTGGTTTGCAGACGAATTAGTGACGCAATTTTTAATCTAAGTTCCTGTGGCCTCTCGCTTGGGTTTGATTCCATCAAGCGAGGACAGCTCTAGATCAATTTGAAAAAATAGGAATGTTTATGAAGGAATTCAAAGGGTTTCTGTTTACAAGGAATGACAGGCTGTACGCACGCGGCTCGATTTTGCGTGTGAACGCAGCGAAACGTAACGCTGCCCACAGTGCTAAATCAACCCTGTGGCCAAACATGCCTCGGCTGGGATTCCAGAAACACGACGAGATCCGGTTTGTTCTACTTTTACAGAAGAAAAACACGGATCTAAAGATGTTTTTGGAAACCCAGCTGTGATTTTGAACAGCTCTAAATGGAGAAAGCAAGTCTCTTCCTCGTGGCTGTCCAAACAGAAACAAAGAGATGATTATATGCCGCTGTTTCTCCTCTGAGACATACACAGTATGTACAGAATTTGCTTAAGCTGCCTTTGGTACTACAGACACATCAGCAGCACCAAATCCTTCTTAAAACTGACCCTGGAACATTTTTAGCCCTAAAACTGACTTTTTTACCACATTTTTTAGAATTTTTAGCCGATTTTTTTTCTGCCAATCAAACACAAGTCCTTTGACATTTTCTGTCGACAACAAAACTGGTGCCAACTTGTACTGACTGCCTTTTGTGTGCAATAACCTTTGTATTTCTGCCAATGTCTGTATATAGTTTGAACATGATTTTATACTGATTGAGCAGCTGATAATAAAATCTTTTATTCTTGCTTTGTGTTAACCTGTACGTTAATGTTACAGCTACACATCTAAAAACATACTGACGGCCATTTCCTCTCAGAAGACGCCTTTAAATTCAGTTAACGTTACAATTTTTGAAGTCCACCATTACTGCTACCTGCTAAAGTTGGGCTGGTGTAACAGTTTTCAAACCGGTTTGATTTTAAGCCAAACACTGGAGAGATATACCAAACTTTACCGCCAGGTGTCGCACTTGACTCAGCAATATCTCTTGAATGGAACATAATGAGGCTCCGCCCTGTTGCTACCTCTGCTGCCAGCTTTATGGCAGAACAATGATGCCCCCTCCATTCAGTGTTGTACGTTTTAACCTTCTGAAATCTGAGCAAATTGTCACGATTTGTTTCAAAAACATGGGAAGAGGGCAACAAAAGTAGAAATGACATCCAAAAAATCTGCAAGATTAGTAAATGGAGAAAATCAAAAAACAAGACAGTAGAAAAAAAACCAAAAAAAAATAAACCATGAAATTACTTGGAAAAAAAGTGCTTAAATTTACAATAATTATGTACCATAATTTTAAATATGCAATCATTTTAATTGACTTTTTTTTTTTTGAATTTTAAAAAATCCATTGCTATTTTTTTCACAATGTAAAAAAAAAAAAATTTTCTAAATCTATTTTTTTTTCTCCGCAATTTGTGGGACATTTCTTACCAAGTTGCTAATTGCCTTTTTTCCCCATGTTTTTGCTAAAGTCGCTTACTAGAGTCAGGACAGGAATATTTTTTACACATTTTAAGAAAAGCTTCCAGAACTGTTAAAAGTTTACTGCTGCCATTTCAAGTTAAATGCACGCTGTGGAAAAAGTAAGCTTGTCTTAAATGTCTTTATTTTAGACAATGAGACAGCTGACACACACACACTGTCACTGTCACACTAACACCCCAAGGTGGTTAAAAACTGAAGACTTACACTCACCCACCTGTTGAAAGTCTACCTGAAGAACAACAGAAGAAAAACATTTAAAGTCAACATGGCGACTTTATTGGACCGAAACAGTCAAATAACAAAAGATCCTAAAACAAAAAAGCTCTGTGATAAAACTGAATAATGGACATGTCCTGCATATTAACAGTCTTTAATCCCATGGAGAGTCTCCTTGGATAGCTCCTATCCAAATACAATCTGATTGCAATGCAGCATACTTACTTCACCCAGGCTGCGCTGGGCCATTCATACTCCAGAAATAAAATTATTTAAAAAAAAAAAAACACACACACACAACTAACGTAAGAGAAGAAAGAAATCACTCCATCTTCTCTTCATGTGTCTGCTCCAGGTCGTGGGAGTAGCAGCATTTGTCTCCATGTGTGCATGTTCCCTGAAAAAAATAAAAAGACAGCAATAAAAACATAAATAACAATACTCAGAGAGCCTGATGTCACATTACAGTCTGTAAATTAGCCACAGGTAAATTTGGCTGTGGTGTGTGAAGGCACTCTGCTTCTCTGGCTGAAAACCAACAGTGAGTGGCGACCTGCCAGAGCAGCTGATGGAGACGACTAACTCACCAGCGTGTGTCTGTGGTTTCATTTCCCACCCAGGACATGACGACTTTATAAGTGTAATTAGTATTAAATAACAGTCTCTATCTTTAATTCTGTGAGACTTCTGTAAAGAACATAATGTCCTGAAATGATCCAAGGCTGTGCTGCTTTAACTGGGCTCTAATTTAAAATGCTTAACATGCTGCACAAGTCCTGATGAACAAAAACAGTCCCTGCATCACATGAAATCAACGCAGTAAATAAGCTCAATTTAAAAACACAACATTTCTGACTGACCTATAAATGGATACAACATAAAGAGGGATACTAGGGAACTTTTTAAATGTTACATCTCGCCCTGTAGCATGAGGCAGCAGGTTGAATGTAAATTTTAATGCTAACTATGAAACTGCGCAGACACCTATGGTAAACAATAAAATAGTAATTAGTGGATGTAAAATGTTGCTGCTTAACCCTTTAACACCTAATCCTCAACATGTCCGCCTGGATTTTTTTGCTTATTTTGACTATAAAAGGGCCTGAAAATGTCCTGTGAGGAAGTCATTTTGCCTATTTTTCCAGAACACTTTGAACTTTCAATATCTGACAGGTATTCACAATTCACTGCATGTTATAAGAGTGTAATAACAGTTTTAAATGAAGAAAAAACAAAAAACGAAATTTGGTTTTAGAGATTTAGTGAGGAAAAAACACAGCAATTGGACATGAAAAACATTTTTTTCAAAATAATTTTGATATTATAACAGTATAAAACATATTTACAATAAAGTCTTTTGAGTCTTTGTCTCTCAATGTGCAAAAACAGAACAAAATGAAAATTATATACAGGCGTTTTTTTCCCTAACTCTCCCAACTGAGGAAAAAACACTGCAATGGTACATGAACAACTGATTCTGCATAATAAATTTGGCATTATAACAGTATAAAACATATTTACAATAAAATTTTTTGAGTCTTTGTCTCTCAATGTGCAAAAACAGAACAAAATGAAAACTATATATAGGCGTTTTTTTTTTTAGGACAGTATAAAACACATTTACAATAAAATTATTGAGTCTTTGTCTCTCAATGTGCAAAAACAGAACAAAATGAAAACTATATACAGGTGATTTTTTTTTAGAACAGTATAAAACATATTTACAATAAAATTTTTGAGTCTTTGTCTCTCAATGTGCAAAAACAGAACAAAATGAAAACTATTTACAGGTGATTTTTCTCCAACTCTCTCCCTCCGGCTGTAGACACAGTCCCTTCATATGGCTTGATGGTACTGCCAGTGACAGTTTCTGTCCGGTTGCAGACACAGGCCCACCTCACAGGTCTCGCACTTCCAGGCAGTGCTCCTTTTACAAAGTCTGCAGCGCAGTCGCCCCATGCTGGCTCTCTGGGCCTTCGTCTGTCCACTGCTTGTGGGGACAGGGAGATGTTTCCCTCCTGTGGCCTTCTGGGGCTGCATTTTTATGGAGACTCCCATGAGCTGTGCAGCAAGTTCCTCTTGAAAGTTCTGGCGCGTCATGGGCCTCTGCTGCATGGTGCAACACCGATCCTTGTGGATGACAAACGAATTTGTTGCAGCGATGTCCACCAGATGCTGGAAGACGGTTGTGGGCCATCGCCTGGTCTTTCGATGCACCGACGCCGTTCCAATCAGCTGATCGGATGTGTCCACTCCTCCCATGTACTTGTTGTATTCGGTGACGGTGGTGGGCCTGGGGACGGAGACCTGCTGCGCTCTTCCATCCTGGTTCTTCTGCCAGCGCTGTACTGTGTCCCCACTGTAGACAGGGTGGATGGTGGAGCACAGGGAGACCTCTCTGGTGTCCATCCACTTTACAAACAGCAGCTCTCCGTCCCTGATCCACCGAATGCTGCCGCGTGGGGATTTTTTCGTGAGGGCATTTTCGAGGGTGGTGGGGACACCAACTCTCCCCTGCCTGTAGGTCCCACATGCCCCAAATCCCTGCTGACTGAGGTGCTGGAAGAGGAGCGGACTGGTGTAAAAATTGTCTGTATAGATGACATACCCCGACCCAAGGTAGTCCTTTCTGACCAGGTTAGCCACAACATCGAAAGACAGCCCCTTTCCTGAAGCTGTCTTGTTTTTGCCGGTGTACAGCTGAAAGTCGATCGTGTAGCCACTTATGTCAGCCAGCACAAAAAATTTCAGCCCCCACTTCGTCGGCTTGGCCTTCATATATTGCTTTATGCTAAGCCTGGCTTTCGTCGCCACCATCCTCTCATCCACTGAGAGATGTTGCCGTGGATGGTAGATGGCTTTGCTTCTTGTTGCAATCATGTCCATTAGAGGTCTGACCCGGTGGAGGCGGTCGTAATCATCACTCCCCTTTTTCTCCTCATTGCTTCTGTCAGCAGCTGGGTCACTCATGTGTAAATTTGCCAAAATGGCCATGAAGCGGTCACGTGGCATGATAGTGGCAGGAAAGGGAACATGATATATAGTCTCTCTGCGCCAAAAGTCACTCATTTTTGGCAGGCGCAGGATCGCCATGTAAAGCAACATGCCCACAAACTTCTGGATTTCTTCTGGGCTTGTGTCAGTCCAGATGAACTTTTTCCCTTTCCCCAGGTTTACAGCAGCGTTCTTGTTTGTATTTTCACTGAGGACTCTCAGAACTGCCGAATCAAAAAAATGCCCAAAAATTTCACCTGGGGATGGGTTTCCAACATTTAGGGGGGGTTGGACACCAGGGGTACGCCTGGGGCAGAACCTCGGTGGTTGCGGTACTCCATGATCAGGTTCTGCCTCGGTCCTCCATCTTGGCTGAAGTGGTGAGCGGCTCCGGTCTCTGGCAGCATCACCAGAACCTCCAGCATCCCCACTGCCTCTCTCTCCACGGCTCCGAGTGCATCCTCTGCCTCTCACACGCCCAGGTCTCCCACTTGAGGATGGTTGCTCCTCCTCACAAGACAAACTGAAAGTAGTGGAGAAAACTATTCAGCTGGTTCACACTTTAGAGTACAAACAAGGCATAGTACACTGTGCAAACATGTTTAGTTTAGTTTAGTTTATTCACATCATCCAGGAAATACAATTCATGGTATATACAGCAAACATTTTACACGGTCGGATGTGTGAAACATATCCATATACATACAATCACCACTAGCTAACACTACACTAAAGAAGTCACTAAACAGAAAATGCATGCGCTATATTTTGTCAGGCGCACATTTGCGCACGAAGTAAAATTACGCATACGTTGTACAAACCTACTGACTTATAACACTGTTCTAAGAGTGATCACACAATAAAATGGTCAGTTTACACACACAATATCGTATACAAAGTAGAAACTAAATACCACCTAGCTTCAATTCAACTTTCTCTAGCTGGAGAGAGCTTCATTCATTCAGAAATTCAACACGGAAATTCAACAGGTCTAACGTTACCTTTCTTCGCCAGAAACTCCTCCTTCCGCTGCTCCATCTTCCTCCAGCTCCTCCCTGAACCTCAGTGGAGGTTTTACCACCCTCGACGACCGTCTTCCAGACATTTTTCTCAATAAAATCGCTTCTCTACTACTTCCTTCGCTCTGTTGTTCGCTCTCTCAACTCCGCTCTACTACGAGTCTGTGTGTGGGGGGAGGAGAACAAAGGGGCGGATTCGCGGGCTTCCTGCAACAGCGCGAATGGAACTACCGTAATAACCCTCTGTTGGCTGTGAAGCGCAACTTCTCAGCTTTCAGAGGCCGTTTAGATTTTTCTGATAGGACAAATGGTCGCGAAATTACGGTAATACAAAGTGCGCCTGCGCAAATGTGTCGCCGCCGACACACTCGGAGGAGGAGGGTTAAAGCTGCCATTATCTTATTTTCCCCTCTTTTAGCCACTTGGGTGAAGAACTCCACAACAAGCTGAACGCACATGATGAATCTTGATTTATGGCCAAAAATTTTGTGAGGTCACACTGACCTTCACCTTTGAACTTCGACTACAAAATTCTATTCAGTTTATTCTTCTTGTGTCAAGTTTAAACAAAAAATTCCCTTAAGGTACTCTTGAGATATCGCAATCACAAAAATGAGACTGACAAGGTCACTGTGACCTTGACTTATGACCACCAGAATCTAATTAGTTCACAGTTAAGTCCAAATGAATGTCTGCGCCAAATTTGAAGAAAAGCTGTTCTTGAGATATTGCATTAAGGAGAATGAAATGGATGCAAGGTCACAGTAATCTTGACCTTTGACCACCAGAATCTAAGCAATTCATCCTCAAGTCCCAGTAAATGTTTATGACAAATATGAAGAAACCCCCTCAAGCTGTTCTTAAGATATTGCATTAAGGAGAATGAAATGGATGTAAGGTAACAGCGACTTTGACCTTTGACCTCTGACCACCAAAATCTAATTAGTGCATCCTCAAGTCCCAGTGAATGTTTGAGCCAAATTTACATACCTTCCCTCAAGGCGTTCTTGAAATACCATTCATAAGAATGAGACAGACAAGGTCACAGTGATCTTGGCCTTTGACCTATGACTACCAAAAACTAATGAGTTCATCATTGAGTCCAAGTTGACATTTGTGCCAAATGTAAGGAAATTCCCTAAAGCTGTTCTTGAGATATTGCATCACAAGAATAAGATGGACGCAAGGTCACAGCTAGTGATGTCCAAATGAAGCTTCATGAACCACCAGTTGTATTTGCGAACCCACTAGATGGCGCTCTTGGTGTAATGAAAAAGGCTCAAGGGGTGGCAATGCAGTTTGGTTTCAACCCTTTGTTGATCACAGAGTGCCAGAGTGGCCCCAAACAATAAAGAAAATGGTTCATGAAGCGTTCTTTGGCCATTGCTGGTTGTAACCAAACTACATTGCCATCTAGTTGGTTCAGCAAATACAACAGATGGTTTGTGAAGCTTCACTTGGACATCACTGGTCACAGAGACCTTGAACTTTGAACTATGACCACCAAAATCTAATCAGTGCATTGTTGAGTCTTAGTGGACATTTGTGCCAAATTTGAGGGGATCCCCTCGAGGAGTTCTTGAGATATGGTGTTCACAAGTATGTACATATGGATGTACAACCTGAAACCATAATGCCTGCTGCGTGGGGCTATCAGCGGCGCAGAGGCATAAAAACAGTGCTGATTTAACCTTCAGCCAATTCAGGAGAGCAGCTCTGAACAGTGTTTCACGTTGGCATGTTTTTTTCTTCCTAGAATGGAAGTGAGGACTTCTGAATAATTCAATCATCATTAATGGTCTTCGGTGTCATTAGACAGTTTTATCTTCCAGCTCAAAGTGATGGGATGTTTCAGGTATAAAGTCAAATTGTTCTCATGTCTTCCACTGCTGTTCTGAGAAAGACGTGAGTCAGGTTGGACTTTTCCAGGAGAAAACAGCTTTTCTACAAAAAAAAAAAAAAAACTACTGGGTTGTTATTTCTAAGAACATAGCCTTTGTTACGCAGCAAGAAATGTCTGTGGTGTTGAGCATGAGCAGCCATGAATTAACAAAAGAGTTCCACCTACAGAAACTTCATCAGCAGAAAACCAAAGGCATTAAGACATCAGAAGCCTCCCACTCTGACTGTCAGTCTGTGCTTTGGGACGGGAACTGTGGGACATATTAGGATCCTACACGTCCTATTTTTAAGAGGCTGAAGATATTTTCTCGGCCCAAACTTGTTTAATAAAATGTGATTTGATCTCCGCGGCTGCCTGAAGGTGAACTGACCTGTCTGAACTTTTTGCAGGGGAAGTTTTTCAGCTCAGAAGAGTCTGTGATTTGGTTCTTTCGCTTGTTCTGGCACTTCTTCCTCTTGTCCTGCAGGTCAGTAGAGATGCCACCACTGGAGGAGGGAGAGGAGAGAACGAAAGGTTAGAAACAGATGGAGGAAAAGAGGAAGGAGAAAATGCAAAAAGACAAATAACATGAAGGTGGGAAAGAGATAAAGACGAGAGGAATGATGATGGAGAAGCAACACATGCAAGGGGCACACAGCTTTATTCTCTAAAAGAAGAACTACCTGTAGTTTAAGCGAGTACTTCAGGGTAGGGGTGGGCGATGTGGCCCTAAAATAATATCACAATATTTTGGGGTACTTTTGCGATAATGAAATTCTTGACGATATGGCAAATTAGCAAAAAAAAAAAAAAAAAAAAAAAAAAAATATATATATATATATATATTGGACGATACCGACTCCCGTGTGTGCACATTGAGAAAGGAGAGGGAGAGACGCTGTGCTGCTGCCAGAGGAGCCGCTGAATGAGTTCCCTCTGAGCAGCAAGTCACTAAAAGAGTCTGAGAAGTCCGGGGCTGTTCATGAAACATTCAGGACGCCACAGTTTATTCCACACTACTGAAGCTGCTCCTCTTTTTGGAACCCCCACAGAGTTGGTAATAATTTCGCTTTCAGCCATGCTCGTTGTTGCCGTGGGTAACAGTATGACGTCATATGTCAAAAAGTTGAAATATTGCAAGTATCACAATATGAATTTTTTATGTCATATTAAAGATTATACTGGTATTATCGTGAAGTAGATGATATGGCACAACCCTACTTCAGGGTGTTCACAAGTCCACAAAAAAAACTTTTTTTTCCTTTTAAATTTTCGAAAAAATAATTTCAGATTCATAAAAGTATTTGAAAATTAGGACATACATTTTCCTCTCTTATTTTAGCTCAACATCTAAAATGTGATGATTTGGTGCATAATATTTAATGATAAAACAGCCCTGTCCTGTTTTAACACATCAAAAAATGGTGTTTTATCCATGATCATCCTCAGAGCTTTGGCTGCTTGTTGTGTGCTAGTCTTTCTGTGTGTATGTGTGTGTGTGTGTATGTGTGTGTGTCCTGGGAGTATGAAAGTTGTGGTAGTTACCCAGCTTTGGCTCGAGCTTTAGGTCCCCAGAAGGCCTGCGGATTCTCCTGGAACCGGGTCAGGTGGCGCTTACGGGACTGAGGGTTGGCGTCTTCCCTCACAGTGAAACAGGCTTCTGAACTACACACCCACACACACAGACAAACCAGCATAAAGAAGTTAAGTAATAACACTTTAAGGTCACACACAATGTGTTTTTATGCTGAATGTAAATGTAAATAAACTGTTTTTTTTACAAAGGAAATTTCACAGCTTTACATTAAGAGGAAGCTATATGAATAACACAGGTTAGTCTTTGCATTATACGTCTTTAACACAAAAGCATAAACGCATCGTGTATTTAATATTGTGGGCCTGCTGGAGTGCTGCTGGTAAACTGGCTGAACTGGAGGATGTGGTCTTACCTGGGCTCAGTGGAGAGGATCTTGAAGGCGGGGCTTGTCTCTGACAGCTTCTCCCTCTTCACAGGATTGGCCTTCTCCTGCAACAGCCAACCAATCAAACATACACATATAAGTAAAAACAGTGCTTAGTGTGATCCTGGAGACCAGTTTCTATAGACTTAATCAACTCCAGCTGGAGCAAATACAAGACTGATGGGTTCAGACTTGTTATGAAATAGCTATAGAAGCTGTTAGTTTGGTTCAAATCAGTCATGTTTACCCAGCACCGCATGATGTCCCAGAGGGCCGCAGGAGGAGCGTCTGTCTTGATGGCATTCTTACAGGCGTGAGACAGAGAAACCCTGTGACCAGCGTGAAGAAGAGCAGACCTGCAGAGAGAGAGAGAGAGAGATGTAGAATCAGACGATCCAGTGTGAAACTAATGTAGGGTCGGAACATTTGACAGTGTATGCTGAAGGTGAAGGTACAACAGCAGATGTCATCATGTCATCATTTTATCCTATTAGACACTTGGGTAAAATTTTGTTATGGTTAGCAAATTAATTCTTGATTTATGTCCAAAAACATGTTTTGTGAGGTGTCAGTGACCTTTGACCACCAAATTCTAATCAGTTCCTTAAGTCCAAGTGGATGTTTGTACCAAACTCGAGGAAATTCCCTCAAGACGGTAAACGGTGGATTGTCCTCTCTGGATTGGGAGCAAGTTACTGCCTCAAGCAAGGGAGTTCAAGTATCTTGGGGTCTTGATCACAAGTGAGGGTGGAATGGAGCTTGAGATGGACCAGGGGGTTAGTCTGCAGTGATGTGGGTGCTGCGTTGGACTGTTGTGGTGAAGAAGGAGCTGAGCCGGAAGGCAAAGCTTTCTCTTCCTGGTCCATCTACGTCCCAAACCTCACCCTATGGTCATGAGCTCTGGGTAGTAACCGAAAGAATGAGATCGCAGATACAAGAGTTCGAAATGAGTTTCCTCTGTAGGGTGTCTGGCCTCAGCCTTAGAGATAGGGTTAGGAGCTTGGACATCTGGACGGAGCTCGGAGAAGAGCCGCTGCTCCTTCGTGTCAAAAGGGGTCAGTTGAGGTGGTTCGGGCATCTGATCAGGATCCTCCTGGGCGCCTCCTGTTAGAGGTGTTCCAGGCACGTCTAACTGGTAGGAGGCCCCAGGGCAGACCCAGGACAAACTGGGGGGATTGCATATCTCATCTGGCCTGGGAACACCTTGGGGTCCCCCAGGGGGAGCTGGAAAGCGGCGCTGGGGAGAGGGACCTCTGGGGTGCTTTGCTTGGCCTGCTGCCCCTGTGACCCAGCCCTGGATAAGTGGATGAAAAGGGATGGATGGACGGATTCCTTCAAGGTATTCTTGAGATAACGCATTCATGAGAATGAGACAGATGCAAGGTCACAGTGACCTTGACCTTTGACCACCAAAAACTATTCTGGTGGTCATTTTTTGCGATGAGTCCAAGTGGACGTTTGTGCTAAATTTGAAGAAACTCCCTCAAGGTGTTCTTGAGATATTGGGTAACAAGAATTGGACAGACGGACGAACGGCCGAGAGGCACAATGCCTCCGGCCACAGCTATTGGCATAAAATGCACAATAGTTTGATGACAACACAGTATGTGTGTGTGTGCGTGTGTGTGTTTACCTAAACTGGAGCAGGGGTGGAGTATTGCAGTGTATCGTGCTGCTCAGATTGTCCACAGTGTAATAAAGAGGCACATCTTCCAACTCCTGAAACAGAAACAGCACGTCAGAGGTGATAATGTGTTAGTCCTCGTCGTCAGGAAAATATATCAGACTTTTTTAAATGTTTTTTTTTACAGTGTAAAGTTACCTGATGCAGCTAACTGCACCCACATGACAATAGTGAGAGATGAAAACATAATGAGAGCGTATATAAAAGGGAAATGAATACCTCAGTCACCATGCTGAGCATGCCCTCAATGCGTTTGGACGTCCCAAATCGGGATGGGTTTCCTGACACAGAAGACAAAACCTTCTGGACAAATGCCAAGTCATGGATAGGCTCCGCCCAGATCGGACCACCCAGCTGCAGAGAGGACAGACACAGGCTTCACGTGGTGTAGTGTATGTTTGCACAGTAATACCTACCAACAAGCAGAGAGGTTTTCACACAGTTGACGCCTGGTGATAAAGTGTAAGTGTAAGAAAATGAAATGAGGTGTAAATTCTGACAATGAAAGAAAATACAAGCAAGTCGTACATGTATAACTATAAATACAGAACATTCCAACAAGTTTACATCGTGTGTTACTCTGTGTGAGGGTTGTATGTGTCTCACCTGATGTCTCTGTCCACAGTGCTCACACTCTGGTCCAACTGGGGGTCCAGTGGCAGGAGAATACTTCATACTGAAATCACAGCAGATTTATCTTTACTACACACATGCTGCCAACCTGAAACACACACAACCAAGACATGTGTCACAGCTGTTACAACCTTATTAACAAGACTAGAGTCAGACACCATACTTGTGAGACTGCACTTAGGCACAGCGGTGCTTTGAGCTAAATGTTCGGTCAGCATGCTAACATGCTAACAGGCTGATTTTAGCAGGTGTAACGTTTACCATATTAACCATCTTAGTTCAGCTTGTTAACCTGGAGGTCATCCCTATATCCCCAAGGGTGTAATCCAGCCTTGGTAAGAGCTATCTTCGCAGTTCAAATAGCAACAAAATTGAAGGGATTTGAACATTTCAAATGCAGTTTGAATGGTAAAAATTCGTTCAGCCACTGTGGAGATACTGATGTAAAGACAACAAATTTGAGGGCGTAGGTTTTACAGAGTAGAACATCAGTAGGCTATAAACTGTAGGTGGGTGATTTCAACACATTGACCCAGGAAAACATAAACGGAACATTTGACAATGGGCAAAAACATTTCCAGTCAATCAAAATATCAATCAAAAATAGCGATTTATAGATGCATATCGATTCTTAATATTTGAATACTCTAACTTTAATAAATCTAAACTAATCTAATCTACTATCAAATCTTATCTACTCTAACTCTAATTCATTTTTAATACTCGTTTTGTGGAGTTTTGATACACCGGTAAGTTTATTGCAGTCATTCTGCTGTTCTCTGCTGCTAACTATGAAAAGTTGTTGATGTTATGGCTTTGTTATATTTATCTTTTAATAAAGAGTTGAACTCGTATGCTCCCAATGTCAATTTTTCCCCATGGTATCGAATTTCAACATTTTTCTAGGTATGGTATAAAAATTAGAAATTCCAGTACCATGACAACACTACCCGAGAACATAAAACACACTTAATGTTATAATATTAAGAAGATATTGAGCTGAGGAACATTAGACTTTTGCTAAGACTTTGCTACACCCACCAGGTATAGCTAAGGTTGATGGGATGTAAACAGTTTTGTAGGTTTTGGTTAAATCTAAAATACTGGATAAAAGGAGATTTTGTCCTGATGATGGCACTAGAGGAAAATTTACTGGATTACAACAGTAATTACAATTCATCCTGAGGGCAGTGTGTGTACAAAAGTTCATGCTAACCAATTCAATAGTTGCTGAGACATCTGAATCCGAATCAAAGCAGCGGACCAGCAGACACTGCCATTTCTACAGCCAAGCTGCTGGCATGACTAAAAAAGAACTTTTACATTCAGCTGTGAACAGCATCCACAGCTGATTGTCATTTGGCTAGACAAGACGAAACTACAGCTCCTCAATTAATAATGAAGTTACTTCACTCCAGTCACACATTATGATTTAAACAGCCTGTTGATGGTGGAGCAAAACAGAAGTTACAGAAAGAAGAAGCTCTGACTTTTTGATTCTGAGGAACAAATCTCGATATTTTCCTGTAACATTTTAGATGTGATGTCTCAAACCATCTGCTAAAAGGCCAAGAGTGTGAGAGTTTTCATTTTAAGCAGAGTCTACTGCAGGTGAGTTTGCTGACAGTTTTCATTTTGCATATAAAACAGCAGAAAGATTCAGTTGTACAGCGTCTTACTGTTTTCCATTGCTTGTTCTCCTGCCCATTCTCTGTAAGTGAAAAGACCCGCAGCCAACACAGTTGTACACCAGAGCCTGTTTACTGCAACACAAGACAGGGAAAAAAAACTGAATATAAGATTTATATAGTGTTATCTGTGTGTGTTTAACCACTAAGTGTGTGGGTATGTGAGCATGTATGCAAGTAAAGCAGCATATGGATACAGACGCGTCAACAGTTACACTATCCGTTTTACTTAATATTCTCATTTCTCCTCACAATTCACCAAAACAATCAAAATGACATTTTTAACATTCCCGTATTTTTTAATATTTTACATTTTCTTTATCTCACTGAGTTCTGCTGCTGCTGTTGTTTTTAGTATTTGTTGCTGCCGTGACCCAGTTTCAGGGTCTTTCAACTTTCATCATATATCCTTTGTTAGAAGACAGTACAGTGTGTGTGTGTGTGTGTGTGTGTGTGTGTGTGTGTGTGTGTGTGTGTTGTGTGAGCACCTGGCTGAGTTTTTGACTTTGGCCTGTCCTGTGAAGACACGTACAAAGACCCTGATGTAGAAGTCGACACTGACGGACAGCAGGGGCTGGATGTATCTCTGGTACACCCCTGCCCTCTGGTCCAAACTGTGCAGGATGATACGAAGAGCCTGCAGGGCAGAGGGAAAAGAATAGAGGCGCACACATTTCTTTTTTGAATGATGTCAAATGTCTGATTTTTCTTGCACAATTTATAGAGCGAAATAAAGTGAAAACCATAATCTGTGTGTGAAGCTAAAATTCTACTGGTCTCATTACTGAAGTCCGTCTTCTCACCCTGAAACTTGACTTCCATAAAATTAACAAATTATTCAGACAAAAAAAATTGTTTTTGTGTTTGCAAGAAAAATGCATGTTTTTATATACACTCACCGGCCACTTTATTAGGTACACCTGTTCAACTGCTGGTTAACACAAATAGCTGATCAGCCAGTCATGTGGCAGCAACCCAATGCATTAAGATATGTAGACATGGTGAAGACGAGCTGCTGAAGTTCAAACCGAGCATCAGAATGGGGAAGAAAGGTGATTTCAGTGACTTTGAATGTGGCATGGTTGTTGGTGCCAGACAGGCTGGTCTGAGTATTTACTGGGATCACACCAGGTGCCACTCCTGTCAGCTAACAACAGGAAACTGGGGCTACAATTCACACAGGCTCACCAAAACTGGACAATAGAAGACTGGAAAAACCACATTCAGATGGTAGGCTCAGAATTTGGTGTAAACAACATGAAAGCATGGATCCATCCTGCCTTGTATCAACGCTTCAGGCTGCTGCTGCTGGTGTCATGGTGTGGGGGAGATTTTCTTAGTACCAACTGAGCATGGTTTAAACACCACAGCCTACCTGAGTATTGTTGCTGACTGTGTCCATCCCTTTATGACCACAGTGTACCCATCTTCTGATGGATACTTCCAGCAGGATAACGCACCATGTCACAAAGCTCAGACCATCTCAAACTGGTTTCTTGAACATGACAATGAGCTCACTGTACTCCAATGGCCTCCACAGTCACCAGATCTCAGTCCAATAGAGCACCTTTGGGATGTGGTGGAACGGGAGATTCATATCATGGATGCAACAACAAATCTGCAGCAACTGAGTGATGCTATCATGTCAATATCTCTGAGGAATGCTTCCAGCGCCTCGATGAGTCTATGCCATGAAGAATTAAAGGCAGTTCTGAAGGCAGAAGAAGGTCCAAGTCGGTACTAGCAAGGTGTACCTAATAAAGTGGCCATTGAGTGTACCTAGTTATCACCAACAACTTCAGCATCCACTAACATTAAACTATTATTTGTTAAGAAAAAAACATGCAGAACTTTTTAAGCACTTTAAATTTTGCAGGGAGTAAAGAAACAAGAAGGAACAGCCACAGCGAGCTGCAGCTGAAGAGCTGCAGGCGACAGGCTTCACACCTCCGACTCCTCAGCAAGGTGAATAACTTAACTCTGCCCTGCTGCTGTGTGAGAAACTACTTGCACCATAAGGAGCATGAAATCCGACAGCACTTGCTCATGGCGTGATGTAAAAAGGGCAATTATTGACTGACTTCTTTATTAAAACAACATAAGTTTGTTTGGCTGCTCTGTAAACAGAAACATCAGTTCTTCTTCTGTCGAATGTCTGGAAGAAGTAGCTGAACATCGAGTGCTTGCTGCTCCCAGAACTCTGGCACCTGTGGTAATAAACCACCATTGCTGTATTACCAAGTGTCACCAACTCAACTAGGACTGAAATCTTCAGGATTATAACTTTAAAGACGCCCAGAGCTGCAAAATGTCATCAGTGTAAAGGGTTTTCCTCTCCCTCTCTATCCTACTGAGTAAGAAGTCCCCCTGTAAGTGTAAGAAATACAAGCACACACACACACATACTGAAATCTCTGTTCACCGACTTGTAGCCTCAGGCCAGAATCCGTGACAACATTTACTGTGTTTGTGTCAGACTCACACACGCACACATACTGTACACACTGCTTCACAAAGAATCAAGACATTATTGATGCAAACATGGTGATGTGTCTGTGCATGTACGTGCATGGCGTGTGTGTGTGTGTTCTCACCATCTCATGACAGTACTTGGCTTTGATGGAGACTGAACCGTATTTGCTGTAGCAGGTCTCACCGCTGTTTCCTGCCATCACCGCCATGTCTGTACATGTTACACACAACAGCCCTGAGAGAGAGAAACAAAGAGGCAGTGAGTCAGCAAAGACGAGACGAGATGAAGAGCAGGGAATTAAAATGACTACCTTTAAAACATGCATTAAATACAGCAAAGTATCTGTTTGTTTTAAGCTTCTGGTTGCCCCACATGGGTGGAGATGTTCAAATCAGGGCCACTCTGATGGCGTCACACTGGCTGTCAAGTGTAAACATCATTCATTGTACTGTCCCATAAAGCGAACTCATCCTGAGACTCAAATGGGATAAAACCAAACAAATAGTATCTGACCTACTTCTGATTCACCTGTCAACTTGATTTAAGGCCATTTTATGAAATGTGTGTGAAAAATAAAATGTGATTTGAGTGCATCTCTTTCACTGAGTGAACTCAAATAAATAAAGTTCATGAATGTGGACCAAAAGTCTTTCAGGGATGGATTAGTATTGAGCAAAGTAATACTGTCTGAAATGACAGTTAATTGTGTCTCATCTGAAAAAGAAAAGCAATGCAGCTGATCACTTTTTAAATCTATCAACCCTGACTGATGTAAGATCTTACATTCATTCATTCATTATCAATAGCCTCTTATCCTGTTCAGGGTTGCATAGGGGTCTGAGCTTATCTTAGCTAACATGGGGCGAGAGGCAGTGTGCACCCTGAACACGTCCCCAGACTGTCACAGGGTTGATATATAAGCCCCGTTTCCACCAAACACTTTCGGTATGGTACCTTTGGAACCAAAGGTAACCCTTCAGACATGGTACCTAGTTCCTAGCATTACCACTCTTAAATGTGGGCGGGGTTGTGGTCTCACTGCTCCGTCTAGCACTCACTGTATTTCCTCCTTTATCAGTCTGCACCTGGTTTATCGTCCACAGAACGAGGCTGCATGCCGACATTTTCAGAACAAAATACAACAGGCTGCAGTGAGAGCCTCTCTCCATGGGATATTTAAAAATAGCGGGTTTGTGCGTTTAGTCCTTCTCAGGCAAGCTCAGGGGTTTAGTGTTGCTGTAGTCCACAGGAACAATGCTCCACAACGCTTTTTTTTTATCTTTGGGTGAGGATTAGAATATATGCAGTTCACATAATCCGGTCGAAATTAATATATAAACGCTTGACGATCCACTCGTTACTAAAAGTCTGTGTCGACCAAGAGAGATAATAAAAACTAAAGTAATGATCAAAGTTGTCATATTGATATTTAAGATGTGTTGATGGATTCACGTCGTCAACTCATGCATTGAGTAACATTACAAGTAAAAACTCCACCTTAAAAGTTGCCGGCAGTCGGCCCAGTGAATGAAGTGATTTTTTCTGTGACTCCAGCTGCTGTGAGAGGCAGCAAAACATCCTTTCATTTTATAGTTCCAGTTTACTACTAAAACTCTCCACAGTATGAACAGTGGTTACATGAGCCTCAAAACCAGACACAACTCAGCCCTGAGCAGAGTGACCGTCCTCTACTGACCAATCAGACTGCAGTGTTCACAGCTCCACCTTTTAGTACCAGATCTGTGTGCTAGGTACCCCAACAGAGGAGTGACCAAAAATATGGAATGGTTCTGTTGGTACCATCCGCAACTTTACACAGTGGGAAAAAAGCATACCAAACTGAACTGTCCTGTACCATACTGCTCGGTAAAAACAGAGCTATAGAGACAAACAGCCTTTCACATTCACATTACCAACTACAGGCAATTTAGAATCACCAGTTACCCAACATGCATGTCTTTGGACTGTAGGAGGAAGCTGGAGAAAACCCACACTAACACGGGGAGAACATAAAAAACTCCACACAGAAAGGCCCCAGCTGGCTGGGTAAAATCTTACAGGTGAGAATGTTTTTTTTAAAGTTATCTATCATCCTTACTGCTCAGTGATCATTTTTACCAAAAGAACCAAGAAGCAGCAGCAAGACATGTTGACAAGTCCAGTTTACCTTTGACAGAGTGCTTTCTGCTGTTTAGGAAGCTGCACTGTTTCTGAATTATTACTTTCTTAAAGTCTCTCTCCTGACATAGATTAATTCATCTCTGTTCACCAAACATATTTTAAAGTTTTTCCCCCATGACAAAAATCCCTTCATGCCTTATAAAGGCTTAGATGTATCTCTACACTTTTGCCTAATTTACTATGCACAGATCTATGACTGTGCAAATTAGTCCTCGCTTCTATCTCCACCCACCCTTCAGCCGCTCGCCTGCAGCTCGACCACAGCTGCTCACCTTCGACTGCTCATCAAACACACAAACCTTTGCTCATCATCAGTAACAGATAACACGAGCCTTCAGCTTGACTACGTTATCAAACAGCTAATTATGTGTTGCTAATGTTAGATAAACCTCGTTCCTGATCACCAGCTCTGACAAGCTGAAGTGAAAGTGAAACTTAGCTTGCAAGAATACAAATACAAATTTACCAAACCCCAAGGGACAGCACCCGTCTTTGAAACCAATGTCACATAGTGGCCAAATGTAAAGTTAAAACGTCTGTGTTGGAGCCCAAAAGGCTTTTTTCATAGACTTAAATGATGAGAGAGACGTCTGTAAACCAGAAGATACATTTTTTTGAGTGTCACAACTCCCTGCGTAATAACTTGTTTTACTATCTGGATTTGATCCATTTGGTCCAAACAATCCAGAAGTCTAGAGGAGTCGCATGACTAAATCATTTTTATCCCTATTCAAGTTAGCGCAAGTCGAAACTGGTTAGTCGCTCAGCCGCCATAAGCCTCTAGCACACTTGCTCTATAGGCCCCACAGTGCTGAAGATACGCACAATTTCATACTGCGGAAACTGAGCTTTTTTTTTTTGGCTTTGTGCGCCGCTGAGCAACTTTCATAGGAATGAACACGGGCCGCCCCTCAAACGCTGTATCCAGTCCTCTTTATACATCATGGTATTTACACCTAGCTTCTGTCCTGATACCCTTTGTTTTGCTGTAGCATTATGCTAACGATTTGGAAAGCCCTAGCCTGCAAGTTGACAGGATTGGCTCCTTTGGTTTGTGATGTAACAAACCCTGGAAGTCAGAGTCCGTGTTTTTGAGACTGTCATTGGCACACTGCAGTTCCAGGAATGCTCAGTCGTGGTGTTGTTTCAACTTCAATCTTGATATGTCTTGTAGCATAAAAAATAAACATATGACATGATAGCGAGGTTGAAACTTGATTTTCATTGGCGGCGGTCTTTAATTTGGGCAAACCAGGAGACAGGGACAGGATATCCTTCTGCCAGGAACACACAGGACGTGTTTTAAAATCCTGACTGTAAACAGCTCTCTTCTGTATGTTGCATTATCATCAGACTTTTACAGACGAAAGTCGCAGACTATCATACTGATATTTGGAGCAGAGCAATAACCCACAAATTTACTAAAGCAGACCCAGAGACAGAAGAATAAAAAAACAAGTTGGTCAATTATTGACAGAGCAAACGACCCACCTCCCTCACTGACGGCCTGCACAGCAGCATCCAAGAAGGAAGCAGGGCTTCCGTAGGGATCCAGATCAATGACATCATAACGCTCCTTCTTCCCTCGCATCTCATACATCAGCATACTGGAGAAAAATAAAAATGGAGAGGGGTGAAAAGAAATATTAGACAAATCCACATGACCACTGAAAGAAATGTTAGATGGTGTGAATGGAGAAAAGAGACGAGTAGAAATACGATGAGTCAAGGCCACTTAAAAAAGAAGGGCAGATTAGTTCAGAGAAGAAAGAGGAGAAACGACTGAAGATGATAGAAGAGGAGAGGCATGAAGACAAGCAGGCCAAACAGAAAAGAGGAGAGTGGCATGAATCAAAGGAAAGGGACAAAAGAGTTCACAGAAGAAGAAAAGCAAAGATACATGAATGAAGAAGATGAGAACAGGAGCAGAGGATGAATTGAACAAGAGGTTAAAGGTGAAGACTGGAGAAGAATGACGATGGGAGAAGCATTGGATAAATACAAGAAGAGAAGTAACAAACAGAGAGCAGATCAGTGAGGCAGATAAATAATATGCCGGTGGAAAACAAACACTTCACTAAATGTGCTGAGTAATCGTACCTGGCGTCCTTGCAGCTGGCCTGGAGCAGGTGGCTCACTCCGTTGTACTGGGCATTCCTGGCGATCAGCGCCGCGGCCTTGGCGGAGAAGTCGTTGGCGGTGACGCTCTGAAGGCCCGGGACTTCCAGAGCGAAACGCACCGAGCGCAAACCGGACGCCGCCAGACCCTCCAGCACACGGAGACCGCACTGGAACAAAGGGTAAAGGAAACAAATTTTAAAGCCACAAGAACTGATTTTTGGCCACTTGGAGGCAGCAGAAACAAACTGAAAACACAACATTGACTATGTTTACATGCACACTAGTCCCCCACTATTCAGTCCCTTTAGGATGTTGGGATGCTGCATTCGCAACAGTCAACGCGTCTTCAGCCAATCCCTCATGAATTAACTTAGCCCCTCTTTGCACCACTGTCACGCTACTGCTGCAGGAGTGTGAGCTCTCTGCCTTGGACAGTCACACACACAGTGACAGGGCTAACTGTTAGCATCACATGGCTAACTTTACCCAACAGTTATTAGTGGGTTTAATGACAAAGTTAAGCCATTTCGTAATGGCTCGGTGTCGGATGTTTGGTGGCTGCTGCTGCATTAGCTTGTGCTTACCAGGCAGAGAAAGCAGGAGGAGAGTGTCTCACAGCTGATCATTGACAATCAGCTGTCAGCACCATACCATTACAACTACATTCTAATTCTGTGGGAAACACTGACTGTTTATAACAATAGCCTCCAAAAATAAGACAGCATCACAACAATTTTGGCTCCCGCATTTTCATTGCATAAGAAAAATGCCTATAAACATTCTACGAAACCTTGGAGGGACTAACTATTGCTACGAATATGACAATACAGCAAACTTGATAGGAGGCATGTCAACAGCATATTTCGTTTGGATATTCCAAGTAGGCCTTATAGCGAATGTAGCATTTTCTCATTCAGACGTGCGGTATGCCGATATTATTCGGGTTTTGGGATCATTCTTTCGACATGTATGCAGCGCTTTCGAAATATGCGTCTCAACTGAGGTTTTTACTGCAGTTTGCAAGTGTTCATAGTCGGCTCTGTGTGTTGTACAAAAACCAACTAGCCAACCGTTTGCAAAGCTGGGGTAGAGATACATGCCTGAAAGGCCTACATTTCTGGTCAGAAGAAGAAACACACCTATTTCTTAACATTATGAAGACTTGGACATAAATAAGTGTTTGGATATGTGCAAATATCGCAATGTTGACCTTTTCAAGAAGGTGGATGAAGGAATGAAAGAGAGAGGCTGTGTTCATACAGCCCAATAACTCTGCCACCAGCGGAAAAATTTGAAAAAGTCCTGGCACAAGCAACAGCCACACCGCTTTTTCGATGTTTTGAGGTGATAAATGACATGTTAGGATATCAACCCCTGTCAAACACAGTCGTAATATGGCTGTGTGTAAACAGTAATTTTAGCAGAATATTCATTTGCACTAGCCATGTAAACAACTTGCTAGGAGTATTATGACAGGGTAAAAACCGATATGGCAAACTTGTTAGCAAACTTACACATCCAGCAGACACAGAGCAACATTAGCGTCTTTTAGGGTCGTGTTTGTGTCCAACTGATGAATGCAAGTCCAATATTTAGTCTCCTTTTAGCTCTGTTTTAGTCTCTACTAACTCCTGAGAAATATCTGGCTTTTAGCCACTAAAAGCTTCACTATGTTCCCTCGCTAGTCAACACCTTTATCAGTCTGCTATTTGGAACTGAACAAGTGGGGTCAAGTGGGATTTTTAGAGCTTTTACACTGAAAACCACCGCCTGCTTCATCTGGAAACAATGCTAAGGAGAGCTGTGAGGGTGAGCCAAAACAGTAAAGCTGCGGGAAGTAAAACAAAATCATTGAGCCGTGACTTTATTATGAAAATATTGATTATAGCAGCTATAAAGTAGCAGTAATGCAGGATTGTTTGCTGGGCTAAATCCCAAGTATTGTAATGGGAATGTATTTGAGAACTTTCCTTACTCTTGTAGTAACCTGTAGGTAACCCACCAACAAAGTTCTTCTCACACCTTATCACAGCCTGGATGTTTTTATCTTTATCTAACTGGTGATTTAAACAACAAATGACAAATTGGATCGTCACATTTACGGAGGCTGAACATCTTCTGTACCGTAAGTAAACAACAGGATAAAACTCTAGTCTTTACTGACACCTAATGACATCATTTCAACATAATGAAATCCTTCAAAGTTTTAAAAACTGATCTAATTACCTCTCTCTACCACTTGGGGCCACCAGAGTGTGAAATTACCTGGTGCAACATTAACATAAGTCATTTGATGGAGGCTCTTATCCAAGCTGCTTCACGCTGGCATCAGTGTGTATATTTTTAGAATGGGAAACCCCAGTGGGACTCCAACCACTAACCTTGACAGTGTCAGTGCCTTGCTCTGAGCTACAGAACCACACGCACAGCCTCGGAACAACTGATCCGTCACAGAAACAATGTTTTACACTTTTTCTGCATGGCTTTACTTTCTTTAAACTTCAGTTTTGGTCACTGTTTACGATTAAGGTCCCAAGTAGCAATAAAACCTGCTACTTCTACATGACACTGTTAAATCAGTCCTACGTACCTCACACTTCTCCCCCACTGTTGCAGTTACAGCCGGCTCTTCTGCTCCGTTTTTCTCTCCGTCTGTACGTCGGCCTCATTCGTCTCCTCTGACAGAGAGACCACCACCCTCTCTTTCTCTCCTGGCACCACCACCTTCACCCCGCGCTGAGCCAGCAGATCTCGGGCAAACTCTGTGATCACAGCACATCTGGGGAGGGAAAATGATTTCTTATATATAAGCATGCACTGTATATATGATAAAAGGGTAAATAACAGCACTAACTAAATATTCATGACATCTGCTGTCATCCAAACACAACTTTGGTGATTCTTCCACCTCAAGAATGAGACTAATCTACTCTGGCAGTGGTTTAAATCACAGTCACAATATTATTGTGCAGGTTCCTGTGTTTGAGAGGTAGACGAGCATGACTGGCGCACGGTGAGTGATGGAGTAAATGTGTAAAGCACTACTACAATCATGCAATTCAAATCAGGGAGGGCTGGACCAGAAAAGTAAAATATGGCTGCAGAATCAAAAATATGACGTTGAGACTGAGTGAAAATGTCTTCTCCTGCTGACAGTAAATCTTGTCCTCCACTTGGGCAGAAAGATGTTCAGTCCTGTGTGTTGTTTTGGAGTTAGCAGAATATCTCAAAAGCCACCTGACTAATGTTGATGAAACTTGATAGAAAGTTCTGGGAGGGGCAAAGAAAGAACGATCTTGGTTTCGTTTTCGGTCCAGATGGCGCCTCCATGTGGCCACTGGCTATTTATAACACTGTGAGGCTTGAGTGTAAAATTCATTCCAGGTCTGGATTTCCTACAAAATTTGATGGCATTTCGCATATAGGTGGTGCTATAACAGCAAAATGAATTAAACTGACTTTTAAGCTACAGCAGGTAACTTTTGTTTCTTCTAATAAGTGTCACTATATCCTGACAGAAGTACATGAGGGTAATCATCTGTGACAGAATCATGCTCCTCTGCCTCCTCATAGTGCTCCTAATGACATGCAAGAATCACAAAAACAACCAGTCAGAGCCAAACAGTGTCTAACACAGCTGTCAATTATGTCAGTCACTGCTTGTGAGCTGCGGTCAAACTGCCAAACTGGGCTGCATTAATCAAATATGAATCAAGATTTTGTGACAACGATGCCCATATCTGGCCACAAATATTGTCAGAAACAATGGTTCCCAAATGGTCCAGCCACAGGGGTCCAGATTTGTTCTTAGTCATTAGTTTGAAGTCCCACAGTTTAATACATTCAGTGTCATACTTGCGTTTGGCCATGTCGTCGAGCTAGTTTGCTGTCTCTGTCAAGTAGCTGTCCATCAGTCATGCTCTCTACAGCAGGAAACAGCCAAAATAAAAGCACTGTGCTGGAAATTCACTCTACATAAACATAAAATGTGCTTTCTACAAACTTGACTTGTGGTCCAATCAGAATGGACCCACGACCCACCAGTTGGGAACCACTGTTTTAGTGTACAGGTTCAGCTGTAAAACGAGAAGGTTTGCTCATCATTTTACAGCTAAACAGTACACTAAAAATTTGTTTCTGAAAACATTTGAGGCGAGAGATAGGAAATCCATGAACAGAATCTTCATGAGCTCAGCTTTAAGTGGTCATGAGTCTACCCTCTACCATCTTATGCAAAATTCTCCAACAATCAGCATGATTGTCTTCCACCATGTCTATTTGGTCTGGATTCAGAGACAGATTCAGCACTTCAAGATATTTTCTATTATTTAAACGACACTGTGGAATTTTTGCACCACTGCTCATTTCGATACACTCGGGCCACGACAGGCTAAGATGACGGGTATGACCAAAAATTCATGGTGGCTGGCCAGTGTTAGCAAACAGAATATAGCTGTGCAAGTGGCATCTCTTCTGTTGCTGTTACACTACATCACACATTTATTTTTAAGTCTTCTTTAAAGTAATTATTCAAAAGCATTTGACTTGGCATGTGCTCTCTAGTGTAACAACCTTGCATGTTCTCACAAAGCATAAAAATGACTTCCTGATCATTTTTTATTGTCTCTACAGAGACAATAAAAAAGAAAAACTAGAATACTTCAGGATATTTGTTTTTTCTTTTCACTGTAGAGACAATAAAATATTACTCATACTGAGGTCATCTAAGGAGACTCATGACTGAGGTGTTGAGCAATTACGTGTCTTCAGGGTAAAGGTCAAAGATGTTTACACTTACGTCAAATCTCTGTTAAACTCCTGCACTGGATTGTAAAACACTTCATTGGCACTGGGAAACAAGATGGCCGCCTTGCCCTCCTTGACCACCGTCTCCCCGGGTAACAGTCCTGCAGGGGACGTCCTCTCTTTGCCAGCTGCTGTGTCTGTTGGCGCCAGGCTTGTTTCCTCTGCTGACGATTCAGGAAGTTTGGTGGCAGGGACATCTGAGGCAGTTTTCAGGGGCTCCATGGATCTCAGTCCCCTGCTGGCAGCAGCAGCACTGCCTAAACTCCACCGAAATGTCTGTGGGGCTGAATGGGTGCAGGAAGGATGCAGATGACAGGGAGATGATGAGGGGGAACAGCCGAGCTGTTCGCACCAGCATAAAGGTACGGCGTCTGGGAAAAAAGACAAATGACCAAATGACACGTCTGAATGCTGCAAAATGTTTTGAGTTCAATTTAAAGTTGTCCGGCTGTGTGCAGAATAAATAAAGAACCCGTCTGACACTGGACTTCTGAAACCAGCACCTATGTCGATATGTGACACTTAAAAACTTACATAATTCTTCAGTTATCATGGACTTGTGACCAAGACATGTGCTGAACAGGATATTTTACAGCAAAAAATAACTTGTCACTGCTCATGGACAAACAATGTCATGGCTGTCTCTGACTTACCTCAAACATTTATTTGGCATTTCTGTGCTGAAGTATCTCGAGGTTGAGCCAACATATATCAAATACCAATATGCTGAAATCAGCCAATAATATCATCCTTTGCCAATGTATCAGCTGGGCTCTAGTTTAAATAAGCTTGCAGATTTGGATCTATGTAATATAAGCCTGTATCAACAATTTCATTTACAATGATAACACAGAGTAAAGCGGCAAATCCTCACATTCGAGAGGCTGGAGCCAGTGAATGTTTTTTGCTGGGATATTAACTTAAATGGTTGTTGATTCATTTTCTGTCTGTTGCTACATCAATTACAAGACCGTTAATTACCTAAGACTTGTAGATTTCAACTCTACCACTAATATCAGTGCCTTTAGCTTTGTGTCTTTCACTGCGAAAACAGTAAGCTTACAAAACACGCCAATGCCATTTATACTCTATAGCAGAGCTGCAACAAAAACATCCATTAAAATATTGCATGATGTGGAAGTGAAGAACATTACACCTGACCTTGAATCAGTGCAGTGGCTTCCTGTGTGTCAAAGGATAGATTTTAAAATCCTATTACTTGTCTAAATTGTCTCGGGCATAAACTAATACATGTCTGATTTATTTGTATGTTACAAAGCATCTAGACCCCTCAGGTCATCTGGAACAGGTTTACCTAGTGTTAGCTTGTGGATCAAAACCAAACAAAGTGAAGCAGCTTTTAGTTTCTATCCTCCCCACCTGTGGAACAAGTAAGGGTGAAGGAAAAAAAATCGGCGAAGTACAGTATCTTGATATTTTGTGAGGCAATATTGTCTCAATACGCAAATGCAAAGTATCAGTATTTTGTTATTTAAATTATTAATGTTGCAAATACAAATTTGGTAGCCTACTAGAATAATAACATCAGTTGCTTTTTCAGTCCACTAGATACATGTCGCTGCAATAAAAATGATTGATGCAAAAGGAACAGACCGAAACTTACTCTTATTAGAAAAAAACAGATGTTAAAGTTTCTTTTAAATTTGCAGTTGAAAAAAAAAGGAACAAATCGCATATTGCAATATTCAGCACATTGCAAAACATCCAAGGTATCATTTTAATATCACAATCAGGAGGCCTTTGGTGACTCCCAGCCCCAGGAACAACAGGGTGTTGACAGGTATCAGACAGTTAAATTTAATGCTTTTAGGACCTGTTCAAGACACCTTTTAAGCAAGTTTAGGACAGATTTTTAGACGAATCATGTTTTACTTATTTAAGCGTTGCAGGCAGGTAGTATACATGTGGTCTTGTGCAGAGTGTTAGGGATATGGTTATTAGAGTGAGTTACATTAGAGCATCTACATGTAAGTGCAAGTATGACATGAAACAACAGTGTTGTAGTTTTTTTAAGACTTGTGACGTTAGAAATTAAGACTTTTACATAGAAAGTCTATTTTATGATTTTTTAGGCCTCACTGTTGTAACATTGAATTTAAGACATTTTAAAACTTTTTGAGGACCTATAGACACCCTGAACAAGCTTCCTGAGTACCTGAGGTCTGCAAAAACTCTCAGCTCATTTAAATCAGAGTTTACAACATTAGTGTTCACTGCAGCTTTTCAATAAATTAGACATATAACATCATTTTTTAATGTAGAACTTTTTATTTGCTTGCTTAATTTGTAGTCGTTGAAATGCAATTTCTTTATGGTCTTTGTTTGCTTGTACTCGCATTGTTTTATTGTCATTTAGATGTAATTTTGGCATTTTCTTGATGTTTTTCTATGTCCCTGTAAAGCACTCTGAATGCCTTGTGTCTAACTGGTTCACTTAACATAAACTTGCTTTGTCATGGAAACAGAGAAAAGGAGAAAATCCTCACATTTAAAAGAAGAATATTTGGAATTTTTACGTGACAAGGTGACTTAAATTATTTCCCCTCTGATCCGAGTTACTGTTAACTTCTTCAGCTAATTGATAAGTAACACAAGTAGTTTGGAGTAGAGTCAACCCAGGGATTAAAAGAGGCTAATCCGACCTGTATCTTTAGCTTCGTGTCTTTTAATACAACAACAGTAATTTGATATGACAGTGGAGTGAAACAGCTTGTTATTTTGGCTAAAGTGGCTACATGGAAACAAACGTAATCTCTTAAACAAGACAGAAATAATGTGTAATGCTACTTGTTACCAACAAAGTTATTAGCTTGTTTGCTAGCTATGCTAAGCTAACAAACAGACTTGACGTTACCTGTGACGCTTCTCTCCAGGCGGACACTGCTTTCCTTAATTTGTCAGGCTGTTTTATTTCAAAGGCGATGCCTGTGGTCTTGTGGTAACTGTTTCCTCGCCGGTGTAGGTTTCCAGCTCAGTCTCACGTTAGCACATGGAAGCAGCCATGTTTTCAGCGTCCCAACGGAAGCCCGCGCGGCAAGTGAAGGGAAAGCGATCTCGCTGCCCGCCCCTCCGGCGGTGGAGCCGTGTAACGTCAGGGAGGCGGTGTAATGTAAGGACAAGAGGGAGAGAGGGTCGATCAGTCAGCCGCAGCACACACTGCTGGCCTACTTTCCCCCGCAGTGAACATGTGAGGAGACTGGAAAACACATCAGCCCGCTTTCATGAATAATCTAATTTAATCTCACCGTGCCTGAAGTTGGTGATGCATTCAGATGAAAAGGCTAAACATAGCCTATGGATTAACCAAAATACCCCAGACCTATGATGTGAGGATAAAATCTGCCTGAGAGAAAAGAAGGTCAGTGCAGGTCAGCGCTGAGCAGCTCGGGCTATATACGGGAACAGTAAAGTGAATTTAGGTCGTTACGGTGTGATGAGTGTGATGCATTTAAGGACAATAAATAAATGAAATAGATTGTGTTGCTCACTGTTAGCAGTTTTAATCCTCAGATGAGAGCTGTCACACATGGCAAAGTGCATAGAAACGAGGGGACTAGCATTACCTGCTAAGCATTCAGTTCTTTAATCTGCAAAATAAATGTTTGAAACATTTATGATTTTATTTATTTTCTTGGTCTGTTTTTTTAGTTACATTTTATTTTTTCTGCAGTGAACAGCTGGATTACAAAAGCAGCCACATGCATGGGGAACACAGAGCTGCAGGGCCACTGATACACCTTTGCTGTGTATTTACTAGTTTGTAAAATGACCATATTGATTGACTGATTTTTATGTTGTGTCATGCACACTTACATGTGCCCAACTATCATGGGTTTACAAGACACCATTTCAATGACGTTGCAGTAACAGTCAAAAATTTAATTACTCAGTCCAGACACAGAATACTCTGCCTTCTATCCCAGGCCTGGAGAAGAAATTCAGTCACAAAAATGTCACAAAAATCAAATTTTTCATGATCATCCAGCCAAAAAAAAAAATAAAAATCAACATAGACAGAGGTCATCTTACTGAAAAGTTCATTCCTTAAGTCTTCTTATAGAGGACAGTAACACAAGAAGTGAACCTCATTCTCAATGTCACCTAAATTACACAACAAACAAATTCTGTCCTCCTCTGGCCCTGTCTAGAAGAGAGCCAATGAGATAAAAACACAGTTTTAAGATCGTTATCATTCCCACTTTGTGCTTACATGTTGTATATTCTTTAATTTTTTAAAATAAATTTACCACACAGCTAACCTGGAGACAGGTAGAACAGTTGTACATGTCACACACAGAATGTAGGGAATACGGAGTTTGACAGGGGCCTTGCAGCTAATGTGATCTTAACATCAGTGGTGTAACATAGCTAGTATTTAGTCACGTATTATATTGTGTTGTAAAAGGCCTAATACGCCACTAGGCATGAAGAGGATAGGTAAACAGCACAGATTAACATGTAACATGTGTTGTACAGTTTTTAAGTACTTGTGCTTTACTTGAAAATTTTCCTGTGATGCAACTTTATACAACTATTTCACAAAGGGCGTAGGTTTCATTTCAACATTAGGGGGACTTTTCAAAGTAGTGTTAATCCCAAAATACAGTAACAGTTGGCACATGTACCAACCAACCCTTCTTTCATTTGACTCAACTTTGTGATAAGAATATGTGATTATTATATTATGTGATGATTATTATATCAAAATGTAGCTGCTTCCTTTGTCTATTAATTACAAGTAACATGTTTCCTGTGTCTCTATCTAACACAGTTTTATGATACATTAGTCCACAGACCCATTTTTGACTTAAAACTGAAATGTTACCTGGCACTGTGCAGGTCGATAAAGCAAACATTTTGACGTTACATTTTTGTTTCTGTGACCTTCAGAGGACCAGGAAAGAGCTGCAGCTACTGAATCCAGCTAGCTAACCAACCCTGGTCTCCTCAAAACATATGATCATGTTTCAAAATGGGCTATTGTTACAGATTAGACTATCCAAATATTGGCTATGTAAAATAATTTAACTTGATCTGCTATATTGAAATGATGCTGCCAATAAAGAGCAATAAAGCTAACTCAGCTCAACAGCCAGTCTTGCCTGCACAGTGAGTAGGCCCACAGTTACTTTAACATTTGCTGATATGAACTACGTCTGTGCTTCTACTTAACACAGAGACCTAACTACAATTTAAAACCTTATTATTATTATATCATATAAATATTTTACTGGTCCCAGTGTTTTTAGGCTCAGTGTGTTTAAATGTGACTAGTTTAGACCAAAAACAATTGTGAAAATACAGAGCAGAGTGTCTAACATATGGCCCATGGGCCAGAACTGGCCAGCCATAGGGTCCAATCTGGCCCCCGAATGACTTTACACTAATATTGATGTACTTGTGAAGGTTAAGAGGTGCCAGGTTTCAGTGAGGAGGCATCTTCACGTAAAATGCTGCTTCAGAGGCTTTCCAACCTGACTAGAATACAGTTCTCTGAACAAAACAGTACATATTTACTGTGGTCATATTTAAAGGTATTGAATACTGTGCAAAATATTTTCAATCATCAGCTTCAGTACAAAAGAATCTGTATCAGACTTCTACTTTAAAGGTTCAGTGTGAAGGATTTAGGGGGATATAATGGCAGAAATGTATTATCACCTGAAAATAAGAATTTTTGTGTTTTCGTTCCCGTAGAATGAGCCGTTTATATCTACATAGGGCGCGGGTCCTCGGAGATCACCATGTTGCTACACCAGCCCAGTCTGAATGAAGCAAACACTGGCTCTGAATGGGGCCATTCAGGTTTCGGGTCAGCCATAGGTAGCAGCAACTTCACAATGAGCCGTGTTGGAAATACACCAATTATCTAATGTGACACTTAATTTTTTTTACCGGTTTAAAACGCTGGGTCCATTTGTTTTGGAGGGGAAGAGACCTCTGTGGACAATTCGGCTTCCTTCTAAACATCTGGATCAGAAATAAGGTGAGCTCACATTAAGTTATCAGAGAATATAGTTGAGGACACGTTAGCAGGTGCCGGCAAGCAGGCTGTCTGCAATGAGCGGAACACGTTAAAAAACCCGCTGATTTGCCACGTGAAACTGCTTCATTGTTTTTGCCAGATTTAAATCATCAGGGGTCTCATTTATAAACCTGCGTACGCACAAAATGAGGCCTGAAAGAGGCGTACGCCACTTCCC
Source organism: Cephalopholis sonnerati (assembly GCA_019142605.1). Classification (NCBI taxonomy): domain Eukaryota; kingdom Metazoa; phylum Chordata; class Actinopteri; order Perciformes; family Serranidae; genus Cephalopholis; species Cephalopholis sonnerati. The sequence goes on from JAGQAX010000003.1 coordinate 42,798,904, forward strand.
ACGCAAAAGTTGTGATCTATAAAAACAGACTTGATGGGACAAACTTTGACCCGTGCTTATGAACATTTCTAGAGATGGGAGGTGGAAGCCTGATTGTAGAAATTGTCAAACATTTTTTGGCGCACGCCATTTTTGGCATTTGTCTGTATGTACCTTTAAGTATGGATCATACACATTGTTTTATAAATGAGACCCCTGGTTGTTTTTGAGATGAAGAGACCGCTGCTAATAATTCAGCTCCTGGTAAAAACCTCCCGAACGTCTGGATCTGAAGTTATCAGAGAAAAAAAGTAACTAAATTAGGTTAGCGGCCTGTGTCTGACATGCCAAACAGGCTTGGAAAAACACAGATTTGTAACATCAAATTGCTTTATTCAATGTTTTTAACCAGTTTTAATCACCTGGTCTGTTTGTTTAAGAGAGGAAAAAACCTCTGAGGATAATTCGGCTCCTGGTAAAAACCTCCTGAACAATAAACACTTCAAGAATTCAAACTAGGAGACATTTCAGCTGGTTGCAATCTGCAATCCTCACTGCTAGATTCCACTAAATCCTCCTAACACTGGACCTTTAAAACAATATCAGTGGAACCCTACTGCCAAGGCACTGCCAAAACTTGTGCTTCCTCAATGGCCTCCACTTCAGTTTGGTGTGGTGATGCCAGTGTTACTACACAGGAGTGGAAATACACAGAAAAAATGCACATTGTGACAGTGAGTAGTTGACTAACTAAATGAGAAAAGACTGAGACATATTGTTGGGATTACACTCATTTTTCTTAAGACGACTCAAGCTGTTCGTCATCTGCTTTGTAAGTAGATGAACATTTTTAGAATGCATTTGTACTTAATTACACTAAAAGAAAGGGAACAACTGAAAGGTACTGTTATTCATAAGTTATTATACAGTGGATTGGATGTGGCCCATGAACTGATATGAGTTCGACACCATTGATCAGTGGTGTAAGGCCATCATGACAGGCCTTATAGTGCGCCCTAGTTACTAGTTATGAAGCACACACAGAGTTTTAGGCGTATGTATCTGTTGTATATACTATATTATATCTGTTTACAGATGTGCCCAGCTTGTCAGTCTTGAGATTTTGCACCTAAACTAGCCACGGCCCATTGTCTCGTCTTGATATATGATTAAACAGAGACTTGATATTGGACACCAACTTACATATTACCCAGCAATCAGCAGTACATATCTGTATATGATGAAAACTACAAAAGAAAACAGGAAATTCTTAATTTAACTAAATATTTTTTCTAGTTTTATGTAGAATAAACATATGATTGTGTTATAGATTGATATTATTTTATAAAAACAGAAGACAATGATGGAGATGGGTTTGCCTTTTTGATGGCATATGTGGGAAAATTGTGCTATTTTTGATTCAATGCGAGTTACATGTATTTCCAGGTGGTAATTGGGCCCCTCAACCTGGGCCCCAGTGAAACTGCACTGTCTGTATTTACACCCCTGCCCCTGATATAGAAGCCTCAGACCTGATCTCCCAGAAGTGTTCCTGAACAGTAACCTAGAAAGAAAGAATTCAAATAACTGTAGAAATGAAGGTGGTGTTGGTGTAACTGAGTATTTTCTATGTGGCATTGCTTCATTTACATTAGGAGAACACTTGAACCACTGCCTCACAGACAGAAGCCCATGTCTGTGATGAGTGCCTGACCCACACTGAAGAGCTATGTACATCCAAGTATTTCACACTTACTGTCACATCATCCACCACCACGCTGTTTTATTTAGTAGTTTGCACCCATTTCCCATAAAATAGGACATGGATGAATGTGGGTGAAAAAAAACCCTATCTGCCTCTACTGTACGCACACAAGCCTGAACATCTGGATGGGGGCGCTGTGACAATAAATGCCCAGAGAGCGTGGCGCTATACATCTGACACAGGAGAATTATAGAGTTAATAGTATTTGGCATGACAGAGAGAGGGAGCGGGGAGCGCAGTGCCGTGCCTGAATGCAGTCTCATCCTGTTTAGTATTCACTGTGCGCAGCGCCTGGAGGCCCCGGAGGGCTCACCTGCCCGGAGTCTAGACGCACTATCACACACAGAAGACAGCGGGATCGAACCGGCGGCGCCCGGCTGTACGGTCCGTGCGGTGTCGGTCAGGAGGGAGTCGGTTCCGCCACCCAAGGGAGAGGACAGTGAGTAGTGAGAGAGTGGGGCTGAGTGGGTGGACTGGTGGGTGGGGCTCAGACAGTCGGGTCGGCTGGGGACGCTGCCTGTCTACCTGCCTGCAGCGGCGCGTGGGCTCAAACCTGTAATCCCTTACTCCCTCAAATGTAATCTGATTACTTGTAGTTTCAAGACGTGGCTTGTTAAATTGCTCGTTACATTATATCGAATGGCATTATAGGCTGGACTATAAATAAAATAACATAAGAATTTAAATAAAATAAAATAATAATAAAAAATAATAATAATAATCAGAATTAAAAAACAATAATAACAACAATAAACATTTAAAATAATAACAATTAAAAATAATAAATAGGCTAAATAAATAATATTAATAGGCTGATAATAACCTAATAATAATAATAATAATAAATTATTTAAAAAATACTAAAAAATTAAAATAAATAATTACAATAACAGTGATAGTAATAGGCTGATAATAGCGTAATAATATAATTTTAAAAAATATATATATATAATCAAAAAAATAATTATTATAATGTTCTTTCTTTTGTTTATTTTCTTTATTTTGTGTCTGCATAAAAACAATATTCCCACGTGCACTCAGGTCAACTTTTCTGCCATATCTCATCCAAATTATTGTTCACGTGCCAAGTTATTTTTAGTAATGCTGAGGAAAACATATTGAATCTGGACGTGAGCCTATAATTTCCCTTCAGCCATGCTATTTTAGGGCTTTGCTTTAAAAACATATGGATTTAATGAGGTCTATTGTGACAAGCAGCCAGGTAAACTCACCTTTTACTGACAGTATTGCACTTGCAAAGCTTTGTGTAGCCTGGCTGACATCATGCTGCCTGTGTGCATGGGTTAAATTAGGAAAAAATACTAGTTTTATGGGGGAAGTTTTAGGTCTGGGAACAGGCCTGTGATCATTTATATTCAAGCCTGTATCAATGGGAAGCAGCCCAGTTCGCCCACCTGATTATTATGGGCTACTCATTATTGGCATCTGAAATGACAGTGCATAAGGTGCGGTGTTAATTCGTTGCAGCACTGGCAAAAGTAATGAGACGATTCCGACTGCCTCCCCATCTGTCTGTCTGTCTGTCTGTCTACCTGTCTGTCTAGCCGATCGGTAGCTCTGCGATCTGTCTGCAACCCCTGGGAGACTTAAAAAAAAATCCCCGCTCTGCTCCTCTGCGTCCCCCTCCTCGATGGCTCTGCGCTCTTCCCCGCGCCTGCATGTGCGAGTGCGTGCGTGCGTGTAGTATGTGTGTGTGTGTATGCGTGAATTGTGTGCGGCTGCTGGTTCACAGCTTACAGTCACAATGAATGGCTGCCTGTAGCGAGGCGGAGGGAGACACTAGACCGCTTATTCTGCGCTGGCCCTCCATTGAAACACTTTCCAGCGGAATACAGCCGAGGGGGTGAGTTGAGCACGGCGGGTCACCGAGGACAACGGTTCGGACTCGGCTGGCGAGACGGGTCGGTCAGATGTCCGAGCCCCGAACTGTATATATATATTAATGTATATGTGTGTGTGAGTGTGTGTGTGTGGTGCTTTCTTGAATTCGGATGGGTGAATTTGGATACAGGGGTGGTGTATGGTCTGCGGCGGTGTGTTGAAGTGGGGGTAAAGCTATTGTTATTTTATTGTTTTTTTAGGGGATGGGGTGGTAAAGTTGTGCTACTGTGGGGGATGGGCTCATGGGGACAGACCAAACTTTAACCACTTCACCGGCTTCACTCATTCGTCGCCGCGGGCTGTCCTCCCCTCTCCCTCGGTGAGTGACTTGATGAGTCCTCCGCTCTTCTTTCTCCCGCATTCCCGAACTTTCCCCCAAAACTAACTTGGTGTTTTTTTAATGTTAGCAGGGGTGCAGTTTTTCTTTCCTCCTTAAACGTGCTGAATTTTTTTTTTTAAAAAGCGCATGCAGTCTTTGCACTCGCCCAATATCACGGTGTCCTGTCGGTAAACGGGTTAAGATTTTACAGCCAACCCCCTACTTTCCTTTCCCCTCCTCTCCTCTCCCCTCTCGCCATGCCGGATCCATCCGTCTGTCTCGCCCACAGTTGCAGCGCATTTGTGTCCCGGGATGACCTGTTGATGTCGGCTAAAGATGGAGTACCAGTATCGCCCTCCGCTGTAGACCCCACTCTCCTCTCCGGTTTAAAAAATAACACTCAAATGTTCACGTCGGAGTTGAGCCAAGTGAACGCAGCCCGTGTGGCTCCGTGGGTCCCATTTTTGGTGGAGATTAAATAAATAATTTAATCGCTGTGATATATCATAAGCGACATTTTGGAGGGGAACAGCGCGTGTCTGTCCCGTATCGGTAGCTGCCATTCGGCCGGAGGAGGAGGAGGGAACTCGGTCTAAACGGACATCACACCGCGCTGGCACGGAAAGAGGGGAGACGGGGAGAGCGCTAAACTGCTGAATATTTTATCCCCTCGACTATTTTTGTGGCACATTTCGTGCCCCCGGTTCCTCGGACGATAAACGTGTGCGTGTTGTCGGGGAGTTGAAACCGGGGCTGGCACACCAGATAGAGAAGAAGAGCTCTCTTTTTGTCCCTTTTCCGCTGCCGCCCCCTCCCTCCCTCCCTCTGAACGCACGCACACACCGGCCCGGGCCAGCCGAGGACTCCCAAATCCTACCGGGCATCGAGGCTGGCACACGGCGGGGCACCGAGAGCTCTCTGCCCGCTCTGACTGCCCTGCCGCCCCGCTGGTGGCGGGCTCTTCCCCTCCCGAGGCGTCTACCGGCGAGACATCGGCTCTGCTAGTCTTTCATGTGAGATTAATTGATGTATAATTGATGTGTATAAATAAAATCTCGTTTTTGAAGTTTCAGCTCTAGTCGTGCTCAGGGGAGGCTACACTATAGCCACATTTTGGTACCCACGAGTGTCGACAGATATAACATTTCCAGCCTTAAATGTCCTTAAACTAACCCCCAAACAAGGCTGGGATTTATTCCATGTGTTTTAAAGGCGTGTTTGAGAATTATATGTATAGGTGAAGTGTTTTACTAATGCCAGTGTTAGCCTTAGCTTTAGCTTGCTACTTGCTAACAGGCCACCTTTAACCTCCCTAAACCAGGAAACTGAATATGATTAAGTCGTGATTGATGTTGATATCACATGTGTGTGTGTGTGTTAATGCAAATAGTTGCTTGGATCGATTACAAGCCAGCAAACTGACTGCAGTGATCAAGTTACTTTTTTTTGGCTGTTAGCAGGAGCATGTGGTTAGTGTGCATAAAGTAAACCAGAGTTTGTGGCACTGGAGGTGAACTTTAAAAGTTGCAAAGGACACACACACACATGCAGACACACACGTAGTTCAGTAGAGCATATAATAGGGCACATGGGGACAGCAGGGCAAGGGTCAAGTGGTGTGAATTAACTCCCCTTTATGTTTCCTGGAAGTTGTTGTGACCTCTCTGACCTGCAGGGAGGAAAAGGTGGCTGGTAGGATGTCCTTGGATGACATCAATGCTCCCCAGTGTGTTGGCGTCAAATCAGGCAGGCGGTCCGCTCGGGGGAAAGAAAAAGTTTGCTTGTAGGCTGCAAGAATACAGTCGAGCAATTTTAAGTTTTCGTCACAGATGCTGGTGTCGTTGTGAATGTGTGGTATAATTTTCAGCGCTGCTACGTTTTGTTTTTGCCTGTGATTATGAAGGGATGATTTTCTTCACACAAATGCTTTGTCTTAGCAACTGCCTGCTTATTATTCATGTGATTGCACATATTTACACCTGGAAACAACCACAGGCATCTGCTATTGGTCGCTGAGAAGCTCCACTGGGACACTTTGTCGGTTCAATTGCTCGCTCAAGGCCATGAGCGGTGCAGATGTTAGGGAGCAGACACTGTAAATCATGCATTTTTTTTTTTGTACTTTAAATTTTCCAAGCCACTGCAGAGGTCACAACCAGCAGCTTTTGATTTTAATCCTGCCGCTCTGTCATTACACTTAGATACCGTAACCTGCTTTGATAAGACAGATATCCACGTCACCGTCAAGATCATGATATACTTATTAAAGTAGGAGTAGTGTACGTAAACAAATCCTGGATAAGACCCAAAATGCAGGGAGAGAAAAGAAATCACTGTGGGCCACTTCAGCTGCACAATAATTACATTAATATAATGCATATTGATTTCTTTACATCACAAACTGTCAAGGCACAATAATGTGTCAAGGTACAGTGTCCAGGAAGTTATGTCAAAACGTTATTGATTCTAACAAAATAAGTAGTGGAAAACTAAACTGTAATTTATACACTCAGGCGCTAATAGTGTTTTGATATGATGGGAGTGTTATTCAGATCAAATTGTACAAAGTGCTCCCTATCCAATACGCAGTCTGCAATCTTAATTGATTTTTGTCCAGAATCAGCCTGCCCAATTAATTAGGCATTATAATATTGTAATACACAATTAGTACTCATACTGATATTAGCATTTGGGCAATCTTTAAGTATCTTATTCCAACTAAAGTGCTGTTGAAAGCACCCAGAGATGCTGATAACCATGGTTGTTGTGGTTTTCATAACCATAGCTGTGCAGGCACTAGTCTGGAATTTTAAACTTAGAACATTTATAAATAATAATAAAATTAAAATACTTCCAATGAAATGTGTAGCACTGGGGTTGTAAAGAGTCATGCTTTACTCCTTCTCAAAGCCCACTGCCCTACTTACCATGCCTATATCTATCAAAAATAATGAGTTGCTATTAACTTAAAAATTAATTATGATGAAATGCTGATGGCCTTTTTATTCTCAGTGCTGCCCTTATGTAGGCGTTAGGCTGGAGCTCAGGACTGCTTAAGCCCACTTTTTTTCAACCTGTATTTATCAACCGGGGAAGGTTTGCTGAGCACGCATGCTACAGCACCCTGCTTCACATTCACACCTGGAAGCTTCCCACTACAACCACTATCTTTTATTGTTGGCCGAAGAGCAGAGAATTTAAAGGCAAATCCACCCTCGGATGCTCTCATACTAAGCTGGTAGTGTTAGTGGATTCTGTCAAAGAGTTGTAATTTACTTGCTTTGTTAATCTTGCTTTTCGGAGAACTGCCTTGTTTAAGTTTCCCAGGTGGACTTTTAACAACCACTAAAACTCTGTGTTTTGATGGTGTGTACTAAATGTAAGGTTGTAAAGTGAGGTTGCAACTTGAGACGTTGGCATCTTGTGTCGTGGCGGATGACATAAAAGTTGTTGCCACTTACTACAGATGAGCAAAGGTTCAAAGGATTGCTGCACTGCTCGGCATTAGTCCTTTTTGCACAGATATTACAGCTGCAACAAAGACCCTGCATTACACTGCCCGTGCTTTTTCATTGAAACCAAACAACATATGTGATTTAAAATAGCATGCTGGCGTTCCTGAAGCAAAACAGGCATTGACGGGCGAACGTATAGAACATAAGCGTCAGACTCCAGTGTGACATAGCGTACAGGTCTGGTAGTGCTTCCTAAACAATAGCAGTGGTGTAACATGGCAATAACAATAACTTACCGTCCCTGTTTTATGGCAGTTAATCTCGTCCTCTGCTCGGAGGGTAAGGAGCTCTCGGACGTCATTTTGCCCAACTTGTGGACATTTTTGGTTGCTGTTCCTCTTTTAGCTCACTGCTACCAGCTTTTTTTTTTTTTTTAAATCTTCCAGTGGTGGGTCGTACACATGTCACACCTGATGCATTGTTCCATCCTGCCAGCTGTCCCTTTAATACACAGTAAGTTAACATGCACAGTTAAGTTGAGCCACGGTTTTAGCTCGACTAGGCCATTGAATTGGACTACTGTACTTGTCGCTGTATACAAGCACAAGAGGAGAATCCATTTATTGACCGAAGTATGTCCTGCTCCGCTATGATAGGTGGCGATATGCCCCCTTTCGGCTTGTTAGTATCGGACCTTTTTGCAGTTGACTTATTACGTCACAGACCAGACAATCAACAAACAAGCTAGCTACAGTTAGTTAGTGCCAACCTGGTGCCATGGTGGACAACTTTACAGCTCTGTACATTTCATCTGACCAAAAATGCACGGCTCTGGATGTAGATTTCACCACGTTGCTACTATTTACTATTTAATACTTTTGACTTCCGGTTCAGAGCCTGGGGGGGGGGCACTGTGAAGCATGCACCCAGCACCTTGGCCAGTTTGGTATGTGTTGGCACTTGTTTCTAAATAATGACGGTGGCATAATGTGGCAATAACAGTCATTTACCTTCTCTGTTATACAGCGGTTAATCTCGTCCTCTGCTCAGAGGGTAAGGAGTTCCCGAATCTCATTGTTTTCCCAATTTGTGGACATTTACGGCAGCTGGTCCTCTTCTTTTAGCTAGTTGCTAACTGCTACTAGCTGCTTTTTAAATCTCCTGTAGTGGACACGCAGTCGAAAACATCACACCCGTCCCACCCATGGTCCCCGACCTGCCAGTTGTCCTGTTTATACAGGCTTCATTTCGGCATTGTCACTACCTCCCTGACAATCCTTTCCCTCCACTCTGCGATCGCACTTTATACACAAACCAGTGAGGCAGCATAACGGCGCGATATTCCCGCCTTGAGCAGGCAGTGTAAAAGGGGGTACTGATTGATAGGGGACAAAATGTAACAACAGTAAAGCTTTATCAAAACATCAATTTACAGACTGTATACCATACGCTATATAAACTGTAGTGCACGACGTTCTGTGAGAGTTTGTAAATTGATGTTTTTGATAGAGTTTTGTTGGTGTTGAAGATGGCCCCCAATAAATCAATATGTTTGCTGTTTTCCATGGAGGCATCCAAGAAAAACAAAGTTTTCTTCAGGAATTCAGTGTAGCATGGTGTGACTAATTGACATACAAATTTTCATTGCGGTTAAAGTATTCCTTTAAACACAAGAAAAACAAAAGCATACCTCCCAGCACCAAACAAAATGGTCTTATAGAGGTTCTGCCAGTCTTCTTTTTTGTCCTTTTACCCTCAATCTCCAGATCCCGAATCCAGGGTCTGTGCATTGGTGAGAAGTTGCCCTCTGGGCCACTTATGCCCAACATTTTGGTGATTAAATGTCTGCCATTGTGAATTTCTACTTGAACAGCCGTGCTCAGTAACATCTGGATGATAGCTGTTGAAGAAGCGGGAAGCCATTGTGGCGCAGGGACTTGAACTAATACCTTCTTAGTGTTTCTCATACATGTAGGTGGTCAAGACGTTTCGTTTTTGTCCTAGGGTTATTTTCATGATTGGCTTCAGTAGGTTTTGTTGTTGAATATTGGTTTTTATATTATGCAAGGCCAGTTGTGCTGTGAGTGGATGGCGTTTACGTTTTCTAGCTGTGGAGGTAACTGTCCCATTCAAACTGAAATAGAGAGAGGTTTGTGAACCCTGATCAGGGATATCTCTGCTTGTCTTCCTTCACTGAACACCTGAGCACTCAGATATAGTGCCGGGCAATACAGCAATATGTCTTACTCAGCATTTGTCATGGCACTCCGTCTTTGTCTGACTTGTAATACACAATGTTGTTGACTATATAAGCACTACATATCAATTACTGAATCAGATTTCTGCCATAATGGTTTGTAAAATTCTTGAGGTTGGAACTCAAAATTACAGTGCAGTTGTATTTGGATTTGTTATCATGATGCAGTCCAGTGTGATGGATGGATGGCTTTACACATTTTTTCAGGTGACCTATTTTTTCTAAATGCTCCAGTGACCCAAACTTACAATGAAGGGGTACACGTGTGTTATTCAAGTGTAAACACACTGTTTTTGTGTAGACAATTGTATTTGAGGGGTTGTTCTATCTGTAGTTAATGTACATGAATACAGATTTTTTTATGACTGTGATACTGTGGCGCTGAAGTAATCGATTAAGGCTGATTAATCAGTTAATCATTGCTCTGTCTTGGAATGACAACACTATGTTTTGTTGTAGTTAGTAATGACAAAGTTGACCAATTGATAATTATTTATGTATTCATTTGTTATCTGTAACTGCTTATCCTGTTCAGTATCACAGTAGGGTCTATCACTGCTGTATTGGGTGAGAGGTGCGGTACACCCTGGACAGTTCGCCATACTACTGACAAAAATACATTAATTATTTTGTTTTAAAAACTGAATCCCTTTGGGTTTTCCACAGTTGTTTAGGCCAAGTAAGCACTTGGCAGTGGACATCCTGGACTCAGGGAAGTTGCACTGGGCATTGACTATGCAATCAGTCATAGAATAATGGATTTATTAATTGATAATTAAAGTCTTCAGTTGCAGCCCAAGTGGTGCAGCAGTGAAGCAACTTGCTGTGTTTATACAGAAGCTGATGATTGTTTTTTTTTTCTGTAGACTACAGCTTGAAGGATGAATAAATTATCTGTCTTTAACATGAACTCTTAAATGTGTGGGCAGCAGTGAAGCTATTTTACTGAGACATAGTTTGACAAATGTTCATTTATATACATTTTTCAAATGACCCCTTAGTGAACCAGTCAAAATCTCCCATGAGCCATCAGTCTGTTGTGGCCCAGGCGTTGAATAACAATAAACCACACAATTAAAGACAGTTTCTAAACTTGAAGAGACTCTCAAAATCAAAAATACATATTTTTTCTCTTACTTGTTAATCAGTCGAGATTGTTTTCGTATGAGTTGCCGAGTGTCGGAGATTCGGCCGTAGAGATGTCTGCCTTTTTCAATATAATGGAACTAGATGACACTCAGCTTGTGGTGCTCAAAGTGCCAAAAAATATATATGAAAAACTCAACAGCAATGTCTCTTTCCAGAAATCATGGCCCAGTTACTTAAGATAAAACTTAAAATGAACTGACCAAAACAAGCCTTGTACTCTTCCTCAGAGGTAAACCTCTCAGACCGCTGTCTGATTCCCTTTGAGGCCACATAGCTGGTGATCTCTGCCAGCCTGTAGAGATTCTTGGGTGATTAGGCACTGGGTCAGCAGTTTGGCAAGGGAATGAACCATGCAGCCGTGTTTCAGGTCTCTGACCGTAGTTATGGTCATGCCGTCAACCGTCCCCAGCTCCTCCCTGATGGTGAGGACATCCAGCAGCACCTGGGTTGGATGCTTCCCAACGCACATTAACAACAAAGCCTGATGCTGAAAGAACAAAAGGTTATGTAACATGTAATCGCGTTTCTGCTTAAGACCTCAATGGCTAAAAAAAACAATCTTACCTTATATTACAAATTTGTTTTGATCTCTTGACTTTAGCTGTTTGTTTACTTTCCTCAATTCCCTCTCTCTTCAGATGCACTGAATTGAACAGCCAATTAGAGTGATTTTATTTACCAACGGGCTCTGCCGTCTATAGTGCTGATTCAACATGCTGAATTGGCAAAAAAAAAAAAAAAAAAACGGTAAGGGCCAATGAAGCGAGACACAGGGCAAAAACTAGGTTGACTCATGCTTGCCAATGGTCAGCCATTGGCTTGGTGTATCAGGGCCTCAAGGAACTGTTTTCATTCTACCAAACTGAACCTCACAACTGCATCACCGCGCAGAAGGAAGCATGAATCTCTTCATTGATTGAGTGCAAGATGTAAACATTAATGGCGTCTTCCTGCGAGCTGTAACATTTGATAGCTTTGTGGTACTAGGTGAGCTATCAGTAGATGCACACTACCCTTTGTGTGGTGATTTGTTTGGCAGGTGTAGCTCAGTAGAAAGAAATAGTTCCTACATGAAACTACTCACAACAAGGTCTGCGGATTATTTTGAGTAACCAGCTCATGATTTCTTGAAAGCGACATTGCTGTTGATGTTTTCAAATGTATTTTGTTGGCGCTTTGAGCACCACAAGCCGAGATCCATCTAGTTCTATTTTATTGGAGAGAAGGCAGAGATCTCCACAGCTGATATCTCCAACACTCAGCAACTCACATAAAAAATATACATACTGATAAACAGCACTACAGGGAAGAAGAAAAATATGTATTTTAGATTTTGGGTTTAACTGTCCCTTTAAAGATATATTTAATGAAGGCGTTCTTATTGTCGTGAAGTTTGCCTTTTTATCATTCAGTCAAGCTGATAGCAAGAAGTTAGTCTGACACTGCAGTTCAGCGAGACTTGAGACAGTCCTTGAATTAGAGTTGAGTGCTCCATCAAAGTTCTAAAAAAGCTGAAATATCTGTTGACCTGCCCTCTCTGCGACCTTTTGGCTGCTGCATCAGTGTATGTTCTCGCCAGCATTTATGCGGAGACCTGGAGGCGATGTAGCAGCCTGCTGTTTAGGTTACTAGGTCTCGTCTGCGAGTCTTCCTCCCAGTGGAGGAACAAGGCTAATCACTATCATACTGTGTGCTATTAGTGGTTTGCTTTGGGTTGTAGCCAGGCTAGAAGCTCAGCATCATCTACTCAGAACCAGCTACTGTCCAAATACTGCGTGTCCACTAAGTGTGTGCACCATCAATCACACGTGGGTCGTGATTATGTATAAAATGTGTGTTTTCAGCAGATGAGCGACTCACCCTTTGTTCTCATCTGTTTACTTCTGCCTTATCTAACCTAGCATTACTGTAGTTCTGTGCATACATTTTGCATTTATAAACCAAAATAAGGGTCCAGTCAAAAGTGACGCTTTCAGTCTTGAGACAAAAAATGATTTCAGAGATAGACTCCTTGTTTATTTTTTTGTCACGAGTTAGACAGTTCCTCCACTTTTGATCACAGGCTTCTTTGTTGGATGGTGAAAAAGATGAGTGAAATAGACGAGTTATATAAGAGCCTGTGTTTTGACTGAGAAGGAGCGACGAGAAAATAACAAAGTAGGCCAAAAACCACCAAACTGTTTATTAACTGTGAATTAGATGTAATGAAACAAGGTTAAAAAAAACAGAAAGATGGCTTATATAACCGTCGCTGGTGGCCCAAAATTCTCTTTCATTTGGAAGTTAGAGTTTCGAATTTAAGTTGTTTACCAAATACTTAATTCATTAATCATCATACATTTCACTTCTTAATTTCAAGTCTCTTTCCTCCTCCTCATTTCTGTCTTTCTTGCCCTTTGCACATCTGCCTGTCCTTTTTTACTGTTATTCTTGTGTCATTAGTCTTTTATTTCCTCTTTTCCTGTCCTGCTACCTCATTCTGTCCGCTCTTCCTCAAAACTTATCTGATGTCTTTACATTTACCAATGCCTCCCACTCATCCTCACCTTCCCTTCAATCATCTATACATCCCTATCATTCCTTACAGGGCTTGAATTACCACATGCACATGCATGGCAGTGTGCGCTAAATTTGAGCTGTAATTGTCAGCTCTACATGTACCGGTGCACGTAACAAGGTACAGAAAATATGTTGTGCAGGGCTGCCAACTCTTATGCATTGACTGTGAGACACACACAATTAACTATTCACGCATTATCATGCCACATGTCCATTTTCTGCTGCGATGGAAAAACAAAAACAAAAGCATAACGTTGTGGCGTGAAAAGAGAACACTAGCTGCCTGTAAGCTCCAGACGCACCAAACCAACGTCGGACAACCAGCAGTGACAAAAGCCCCCTGCTGCGTCGCCTCTCATCAAGGTGTTTCGGCCAAAAAATGCACATGGACACACCAAATGAACAGCCAACAAGCGTGTGTGTTCTGCATCTGCATGAAAGGACATACCCCTCCATACCAGCAGATGGCAGTTGGGGAACTGGAAGACCGTCTTGACGCCTGTTAGCCAGTTAGCACATTAACAACACAGTCCAATGTTGAAAGTACAGAGGGGTGTTACCATATGCCAGTGAACAATAACACAAACTATCACAAAACGTTTCTGCTTAAGAGCTCAATGGCTAAAGAAAAATAATCTTACTGTATATAACAAGTTTGTGTCTAGTTGGCTCTTCATTTAAATTTCTTACTTACGTTTCTCTTATTGTGCGTTTGGCTCAACTGCCAAAAATTATTTTATTTTATTTCGAACATGTTAAAATAACAAATAAAACATATTGGCAACGAAAAAACAAAACAAAAATAACAGCTAACTTTCAGTAATACACACAAATAATAACCTTTCAATGTTTGAAAAGGGTGTAGGATGGAGTAGAGAACTTTTCTAGTCCTAGACCTTTTTTTAATTATTATTATTTTTATTTACTTTAAAAAGGTACAGTCATGGAGTGGGGAGACGGTGTTGTCTCGCCTTTAAGCTGGCATCAGAGGTAGCAACAGTGCTGAAATGACGTCTGTATAAAAGAGACAGGGATGGGACCATAGGCGACACGGGTGTGACGTTTTGACGGCATGTTGTAGATTTAAAAAGCAGCTGATAGCAGTTAGCAGCTAACTCATAGAAGAAGAACTGCAGGCAAAAATGTCCACAAATTTGAAAACAATGAGGTCTAGTAGCTCCTTATCCTCCGAGCAGAGGGCGAGATCAGCCGCCATATAACAGGGACAGTAAATGTTTGTGATTGCCACGTTAATGCCACTGGTGTGGTTTATCAAGCGCTGCTGACGGATATGTTTTATGTCACATTAGAGGCTGACGCTGTTGTGTTAGGTGTTACGCCTCTTTTGCTTCTGCAATGCTGGCATGCTATCTAAAATCGCACACTGGAGCATCATGATGCTACCGTTGTTTGTTTATGTGTAAAAACTCAAAGAAAGCATAAAGAAAGGACTCTGTAGCAGCCCTATGGCACGATCTCTGTGTAAAAAGGGCCACTGACAGCGCACAGACAGACAAGACACAGCGGTGCAGCACTACAGCAGCACTGCATACTATCTGGTCTGGCCAGACGCTGCTCGATTTTGATATGTGTCTATATGTGCTGTCATGGCCAAAGAAATATTTGCAATACAGCAGTAATTTATTACACCCACTTGTTGATTATGTGACGTCACCATTTAAGTCCTAATTTGATAAAACTGTTTCCATATAATTTTTGCCGAGGAGTGCAATGGATTTCTGATCAAAATGTTCATGTGACCTTACACACTTAGCACACTTTGAAGTAGTTTCGCTGTACGTTACTGAACAGGGAAAGCTTGCTCCAATGATAGCGTAACACATTGAAAATGTTCTCATTTTTAAACTCTGGTAAATTAAATGAAATTACATTATAACACATTGACGATTTTCTCATTTTGGAACTCCCATAAAAAAGAAAATGAAGTAGTGGTTGATGTTGGATTTCTTTTGAAAAAGAAGGACTTATACAATTGGTGCATGTAATTTTTAAAGTTACATGCTCCAGTGCATGTACACAGAAAAAGTATCTCAAGCCCTGATCCACGTATCCCTCCTTCCCTCCAGATATCTCCCTCTTCTCTCCATTATTCTGTCATACATCCCATCCGTTCCTCTCTTCGTGACCCTTCAGTGCTGACAGGTCAGTACTCTAACTTCTACTTTGCTGTTTGCCGCAGACCCTGTGGTGCTGGGCTGAGCGTTATGGCTCAGACGCTGCAGATGGCGATCCCTAACTTTGGCAACAACATCCTGGAGTGTCTGAACGAACAGCGGCTGCAGGGCCTCTACTGTGATGTCTCTGTGGTGGTCAAGGGACATGCCTTCAAGGTAACAAAGTTGATTTTTTTTTTTAATTTAACTGTTACCCTTTCAACAAATGGCAACTTACAGCTAGAGCTGAATGGAAACTTCACCTAGAAACTGCAGTGTGACCACTTCAGGGGGATTTATACTTGTGCTGCAAACTGTACGCCGTAGCCCACGCATATGGGCCCAAATTGAAGCCAGGGACAACAGCAACATTTAACAAAGGTAAAGATACAAAATTCGGCTTTATTACAACTCACAGTGTTCACCGACAAAACAACTGTCTTATACTAAACACGTTTTCCAAACAAATATAACATGCTAACGTTATTAGCACAAGCCTATGGCATTTTACATTGTCTAAATTAGCCTAGCGACAAGTGGAGATTTCCTCTGCTCATATGAAGCCAGGATAAATCACATACAAGACTTAAAATGCTATTTTTGTGGATGCTTTATTGTCTTCACAATTTATTGTTTCTTATCTGTGAAATTAAAGTAAACAAAAGCTTCGTTCCAACTGAGGGAAATGGTTTCAGCTTACAAACATAGATAGGAGGTTGTCGCAGCGCATACGGCGTAAATTCGATGCAGAGGTATAAATTCAGCCCACTCAAGTAACTCATTTCCTGCAGTAGAGTAATTGGTGGCTAAAGAACTATCATTAGTATTTCTTTCTGGGACATTGGCCTATTGGTCAGCTGGCTTGCTAAGTAACAAGCTCATAGATGTAAATAATTTAGCATGATCTAAACTACTACAGTATTATCTTGAAATATAAACTTGTAGTTTAAGAAGAAGCAGCTTTAAAGCCAAATAATAATTAAATCTTTATTCATACAGGCTTTTTTAAACAAGACAAAAGGAGTGGCCAAAGTAGAATCAGAATCAAAACTATAAATAAATCATTTCAATTTTCGTGTTTTTTGCAGATATTTTCCTCGCCAAAGCGTACACTTTCTGTGTTCAAAACAACATGCTTAGGATGGCATTTTGTCCTCATTTTTCCAGCCTGAAGGACTGGTTGTGAGGGCTGCAGTAAGGCGTAATTAGCTCCACAGTGAAGATATTGACAAGATTTTTTGTCAGAATCAATTGGCGAGACAGGGAAATATGACCCAGGTCAAAATCTGCCAGAGTCCTGCTTTAAATAATTTCTAATAGATTTTCTGAGCTCCCTCTGGCCACCTCTCTCACTGGGGGGAATAAATCTTTGGCTTTGCCTCCATTCAATACTATTTCAATTTGTAAGGCTACAATTAGAAATTTGGCCGCATGTCAGACTTCAGTGTAATGGGAAATGAGTCCTTTTCAGTTAGATATGAACAGTATCTTTTTCCACAAGGTAGCTTAACTGTGAATGTGGT
Organism: Cephalopholis sonnerati; assembly: GCA_019142605.1. NCBI lineage: Eukaryota > Metazoa > Chordata > Actinopteri > Perciformes > Serranidae > Cephalopholis > Cephalopholis sonnerati. The sequence goes on from JAGQAX010000003.1 coordinate 42,815,986, forward strand.
GGAGATAAAGTCACTCATCCACATGTTGTTTGTGGTTTCTTTCTACCTCCTTGTACTTGACTGCACACACCAGCTGTGTGTCATGATATGGATCATGATATTCACACTGCATGGATTTCAATCAGACTCGACATATTTTTACACTTGCCTCTCGCTGCTGTTTACCCCTCAGGCCCACCGTGCGGTGCTGGCAGCCAGCAGCTCCTACTTCCGGGATCTGTTCAACGCCGGAGGGAAGAGCTCGGTGGTGGAGCTGCCCCCGGCCGTGCAGCCGCAGAGCTTCCAGCAGATCCTGGCCTTCTGCTACACAGGACGCCTCAGCATGAACGTTGGAGACCAGTTCCTGCTCATGTACACCGCTGGCTTCCTCCAGATCCAACAGATCATGGAGAAAGGCACAGAGTTTTTCCTCAAGGTAACCTGCTGATGAAGCATTCATAAACAACAATATACGGCTTAGAACTATTTGTTAGAAGGTAATAAGTGCACAGGAATTTTTCTATACATACAAAAACCCTTTATGTAATTGGTAATCATGCTACATATGAACCATGAATAAAATAGGTGTTTTCATGTGCTGCCACGGCGGCACCTGTTGTGTGTGTGACATTATGCATGGCATTCTGTTGTCATAGGGGTGTCTGTGTTTGCGGACACGTTCTCGTGACTCGAGAATAATTGAAACATCACACTGACACTACAGGTACTCTCTATAGTAGCAGATGATCTGATTAGATTTGGAGTGCCTTGCTGCATAAATCTACATATTAATGAGGAAAACTGATTTCCTTGAAAGTACCCCTTAACACCTCCAGACACAGAGTTAATGTGGTACGAGCTCGCTGGCCTTAAAATACTGGTTATTAGACACAGTGGCGTTTTGTAGAGTTTGGCTTCTCCAGCAGCCACTTTGGCAGGCCAACGAGGAATACTGAGAACTTGTGTTTGATGCTTAAAGTCTGTCCAGCTTGTTGTGTAGTGAGAGAAGTTAGTTTTGTACAAAAATCTGATTTAAGATTGGGTAGTGCATCTTTTTAAGAATGTTGATATGATAGCAGAGCTTTCTGAATTTTTGAATACCTTATTTGGGGAACATAAACCAGATCTGCTCCTCTATAATTATTTCATCATTGATCGATCAATCTTAGGGCTGGGCTATATATCAATATTATAGCCATATCAAGATATGATACAAGATCATCTTAGATTTTGGATATCATGATATTGTACATGTTGTCTTTCCCTGGTTTTCAAACAGCTCTGTGTCACCGCAGTGTGGGCAGTTTGTGCAGACAAACGGTGGCTTCCCTCTGCCCAGAGCTCCCCACTCATCTGTCTGAGGGCATATTTTGGTTTTGCATCATTCGGCGGACTCTTGCCAGCAGATGAGCAGGGAGCTCCAGGCGCTGGTTGCCTGGTGGGAGGCTAATGTTAATGCTAACATTAATGTTACCTAGTGTAGGGTCCGCTCTGTGGAATGGATGCTTTCTGTTACGATGCTGAAGTATTGACGTCATGCTATTTTGGTGACCTGGTTTGTTTTTACAGTAGATGCACTGTACAGAGTTTTCTTCTTGTTTCATTTTGAAATTATCTCAAAATTTCTGTCATTTTTTGTGGCCTTACTCTTCTCTCCACCACTTGCTTTTTCCCTCTGCCTTCATTTTGCAATATGCGCTATCAAATCACGTCTTCTATTTTAAGCATGGATGTATTTTGAGGTGTCTGCTTCGTGTCTTGTGTCCACAGCTTAAGCGCATTGTACCACAGTAAAAATCATCCATTGCATTGGCCACAGTAGTTAGCAGCCCGTCTGTGACGAGAGGGTCAGAAAAACACTGATTTTTTAAATGTGAAACTGCTTTATTCAGTATTTTTAACAGTTTAAATTACCAGGTCTATTTGCTTTGGAGAGGAGGAGAACTTTACTGATAATTCAGCTCTTGTAAAACCCACCTGGACGTTGGGCTAGCAGTCCGTCAGCCACAAGCCAGACAGCATAGGAGAAACACTAATTTGTAACGTGAAACTGTGTTATTCAGTGTTTTAACCAGTTTTAATCACCTGGTCCATTTGTTTTAGAGGAGGAGTCCTCAGCGGATAATTCGGCTCCCTTTAAAAAATTTTGACAATGAACACTGAGAGAATTTTAACCAGGAGAAGTTTCAGCTAGTTGCAATCTTCAGTCCTCACCACTAGATGCTGCTAAAGCCCCTGAATCTTACACACCGCTCCTTTAAAGGTGAGCGCTTGATGCTGTTCTTCGTCACACATGATAATAAGCTGAATGACTTTGGATTTTTGGACTGTTGGTTGGATGAAACACACCATTACGTCACATTGAGCTCTGGGAAATTACACGGGCATGTTTCGCTATTTTCTGACATTTCTGACAGTAGCGCTTGAGCCCCTGTGATGTGGTTTTCCCTGACACGTGCCTGTGTGTGTTGTGTCTCTGGGTGTGTGAGCTGTGTACCTGACAATTATGTCACCCCTATGTATTTGTTTTTTGGCATTTTATTCCTTTTGTACAGCACTTTGGTCATTGTGAGTTGTTTTTAAATGTGCTTTATAAATAAATCTGAGTTGAGACATTTAATTGATTAAACGATTAGCTGAGTAAATAATAGGCAGATTAATCGATAATAAAAATAATTGTGAGTCGCAGCCCTAGTAATGATATCAGTGAAATTAACGTCTTTATGTGGCCACACCCCCAGGTCTCATCTCCAAGCTGTGACTCCCAGGGTCTCCACACTGAAGAGACCCCGCCCTCCGAGCCTCAGAGCCCCGTCACTCAAACAATGGGAGGTGGGGGAGTCGGCGTCGTTGCCCCAGCCGTGGGGCGGCCTGCCTCTTGCCTGACGCCCCTCCCACTGGTGTCCAAGGTGAAGACAGAACAGACGGCCTCCACACCTCAGCCCACCCCACAGCCGCAGCAGGTAGGCTGTTTCTGATCATCTTAAAACAAGCCAAGTGTTGCGTTGATGAGGTAATTAGCAACATCTAAGCCTTTTTTGTTTTTAAATCTGTGAATTATGTAAAATAGTCTGTAAAAATAATAAAATATAATTCTGTATTCACGTTATTTGAAAAGGGGGCATCATGAGTAGGTGTCTCTTTGAGTTTGGGGTTTGAAAAGGCTTTGATAGATTTTCAAGGAAAGCTCGCTCCAAGTAGCTCCAGCTACAAAAAAAAATTAATCTGCTTGTTGTTACGGCGGCTGAAAAGCTTATTTGAAAAACACCATATATCTATACTTTTTTGACAAATCACAACCTGAAGGTTATTTCTGAAATATGGCAAAGACGGTTTCACAAAGTTTTTCAGGCAAAGAAATAAATCATTTCAGATGTCAAAGGTCATCATTTAAATTGTGTGCAGTCAGTCACTTTGAAAGAGCTTTAACTGAAGGTCTCAAAGAGCCTTACTATGAAGACACGAGTATGTTGTGTGCTTTTTCATATTACCATCCATATTAATGAGCTGTGGGTGTTAAAGGAGCACAAGCTGTAGTAAACACTTTGTCTCACTTCATTTATCGTCACATAAAACGTCCTCATACAAACACTAGAATGGATTTCCTGCATTTTTATTTTCCTAATTTTGTGAGCTTTCTATTACAGAGAAAGTGATAAGAAATTATACATATTTGGATTTTTGCTCAGCAGTAAACTAAAGACACAAACCTTCCAAAAACCAGGCTGTCTATACAGAGCATATTTTCATTTTCATCACGGTGTCATGTGTACTTATTTAACATACTCTGGAAGTTTCAAATTCAGTTTCAGGTTGAAACCTGCTCACTCACTTGTACAGTGAATAGAGGACTGTAAGTCTTTATTTTAAAAAAAAGTCAAAGTGTCGAGTCAGGCTACTTAAAATACAGCTTAAAGAGAAAGTGGAGAAACCAGTTTCTTGTCATTTGATTCAGAGAAAAGCATCTGGCAAAAATAGTTGCCATGTGATGTTGGGTGCTAAATCTGCATATCAGTGTGTCTGCTGCAGTCCTCACTCTCAGCACAGGGAGAGCCTGCACTGTGAGAGCAGTGTGATCATCACCATAAAGTTTTCCTCTAGACAGTCGAGTACCACAAACAGAATTCATACCTCTGGCTTAATCTGTTAACGGCTTCGGAAGAACACAAGCAGGCATGTTCTTCATCGTTTGCTTAACTAACCGGTTGCCTGACACTTGTGTTAATGTAGGCACCAGCCTTTTCTTGCAGTCAGCATTAGAGGCACGCTGGGGTTTGCTCGCAGTTACAGACTTGCATAAGAGAATCTTATAAATTTTATTTGACATTTCAGCAACCAGTGAAGTGGGAGAGGTTTATGGATTTATTTGCCAAAGACTAATGTAACTACCACGTGGCGCTTAGCGAGCGCAGCTGAGTATCGAAACTCAATCCATTTTCCTACTTACTGAAATGTATCTGTAACAACCAGTATAAAGTGTTTGGCATTAAAAGTTTGCATTAAATGTCAGCCTTGTTATTTAATTGGCTGCTTTCTTATTTAAAGTCCCCCTCCACTTGAGAACAGGCTTTTCTTATGTTTATGTCCCCTAAAATGAATGACCTTGACTGGACTGACTTGTGTCTGTACAAAGTTGGTCACTAGAGAGATGTTTGCACATTCCTCTACTGACGGGGGGCGATGTCTGTGCACTTCCCAAAAATATGAGATTCAAAGGTACGCTGCGCAAGCTAGAGTCGGTACCAGCACCCACCAACATCTGGCTTTTATATTTAATAGGAAAGCTACAATCAGCATTCACACCTGGGTCAAATGACTCTGAAGAAGTCACGGGTATTTATCGGCTTCAGCTACGATTGGCAGTGATGGAAATACAGCACCAGGGTGGACATGCTAATTTTAGCCCCTAATGGTGAGATGCAATGACAGGCCGCTGCAAAATACTATACGTTTCTGTTCAAGCAGCGCTCGAACATCCATCCAAATTTAGTTGGCACCGAGTTTAAAAGAGAGACTGAAAAAGTAACAGATACCAAAAAGAAGTAAACACTGTAACATTTTCACTGGACTCTGGCGATGGGAGAGGAGTCTATCAGCTATTTTTAGCAAATGTTCCCGCGTTTAAAAAACCTGCATACATGCTCTAATTTTGCACATAAGGGGTGTAGTATGAAAGCCAATCACATGGGAAACACATATTGATGGGGTTACTGACTTGGACACCACACTGCAAAGAAACCTAAAACCTTTGGCACAGAGCGAGTTGTCAGTACAGAGAGCAGAGTTAGCATTAGCAAAGGGAAAGTTCTGATAGCAAATATGGTGCAGTGTGCAGTTTTTGGATGTAAAATGGACTCTGTAGCTTCCTCCCATGATCAAGACTACTATAAAAAAAAAACCCCAAAACTTATTGTAGCAGATATTATTGTGTGTTTGACAAACACTAATGCTGCGTTAGCTACCGCCAGTTAGCCAACATGTTAACAAGCTAACTAACAACACACAATAACTCGACTTACCTTTTATGCTGATTTTGGCACACAACAGTCTCCTCATCTGATTTTGGTTCTGACTCAGGCTGAAACACGTGTTGCTGAACCTCTCTAATGTATTCTCTAATGCAGTGGTTCCCAACTGGTGGGTCATGGTCCAAAAGTGCTGCGGGTCCATTCTGAATGGACCACAAGTGACTCACAAACGTGTCAAGTTTGTAAAAAACACACTTTATTTTTAAGTACAGTGAATTTCCAGCACAAAGCTTTTACTTTGAAGTGCCGTTTCCTGCTGTAGAGTGAATAATAGGGTTTCCAAACACCTATCATTATTAGAATTTTCAAAAATAGCGAAAATAAACATTAATGGAAACGCTAGAATTTCGAAAAAAGGCCGAAAATTCGCAAAAAAGTTTTTACGCTTGGAGGGGGTGGATTTGTCTGCGTATTGATAAAAGGAAAGTACGACTTTTTGTAATGGAAACAGGTTTTGCGGATAAACGATGACTGGACTGGATATCACGTCACACGTATACGTTGGTGGTATGCAGTGGTCTCCTTCCAGCTATTTCCGACAGTACTCTTAACATTAAAATTCTTCCTTGCCGTCTCTTCTTCAGGATGGCTCGGTACGCGGTGAATGCTGACAAAATGGTGACCAGAGTTCTTCCAAACGCCGACTGGTCGATCAGGAATCTGTCCATGATCAGTTGTTGACTGTCAGCCAAGTGTGTTGTTTGTTTTGTGGCAGAGACGCTCTCTGATGACGTCATCTCATGGCGCACTCTCCTCTCAATAATCGCAAAATAATAACAAATGGGCATAAAGTCGAATTTTCTTTTTACGCATTTTCACTAAATTCGCTCAAAAATTTCGAGACATTCGGATGGAAACCTGACTAGTGACTAACAGACAGCTACTTGACAAACACAGCAAACTAGCTCTGTGACATGGCCAAATGCAGGTATGACGCTGAATATATTAAACTGTGTGGACCTTGAGCTAATGGCTGAGGAGAAATCTGGACCAGTTGGGAACCACTGCTCGAATGCTAACACAAGCCATCTTAATGCGTACTGCTCTTTCGCTGGTCACCATAGCGCAAGAAGCGCTGAAGAAACCGGACAGCAAAATGCACTGCAAGAAGTGGTGGGCGGGGCAAAGGACAGATCCAAAATTTCTCAATGAGACAGAGTAGATCTGCTTCCAGACCCTTTTCAGAGTTGTTTTTACTTTTTATGTGGGGAAAACATGTTTAACTAAATAGTAGTATTAGCTTAAGTACATACTTTACAAAGTGTCGGGGGGACTTAAAATCAAGATTTAAATCCAATAGAATAGCATATAATCTTAATGTAACCCTAAACCTTGGAGGCCCTATCCAAGAGTGTTTTGGCCTCTGAAAGTTGCTGTGTAAGTTACAGTAATCTCTGTATTGTTGCTGTTTGATGTTAAAACAGTTGGTTTATGTTAGTTGATTGTTTTTTTAAGTGTTAAAGATGAATAATGTCTCTCCTCAGCAGGAGGGCTCTCCCTACTCGGTGGTCTGCACCCCCGTGGCCAAGCGGCTGTGGGAGGGGGGCAATCGTGACAGCGGAGGTGGGTCCGGAGGGGGCGGGGGTGGCGGGATGAGGAAGGCCGCACGCTACTCTTCCTCCTCCTCCTCGTCCTCCTCCTCCAACAATACTAACCAGGATGCCTCTGGGCGCGGACCTGCAGCCAATGCTGCCATGGTGGGCGGCGGCAGCGGCAGCGGTGCCAGCGTCCCCACTTCAATGGCAGGAGCCGGACTCAACAGCAACCACAACAACAATAACAACAACGGCGGCACCCCCGAAGGCACCAGCCCGGGCACACTGAGCATGTACACCAGCGACTCTCCCATCAGTTACCACGACGACGAGGAAGAGGACGACGTAGCGGATGAGAGCGCCGAAGAGCAGTACAGACAGATCTGCAACATGTACACCATGTACAGCATGCTGAACGCTGGAGCGGCAGGTAAGCTCCGACATCAGACTGAGAGTGTGAGTTCACTTCACGGTTACTGTGTTTTCATGTAAATCTTTGTCTTGTGATGTGTAACTCTCGCTGTAGAGTGTTTAGAGGCGCCAGTCCTGTAAAGACTGTTTATGCAAACTTCTCAGGAGTGGAGGATGTGGAGGAGAATGAAAGGTTCAAAACACCGAAACCACTGGAAGTGGTGTGGATGCTGCCTTATGCCTTATGAATTGTTTATAGTTTATTTAATCAAATGGACGATCAGATGGTTTGGTGTTAAATATTCAGCCAGACAAACCAAAGTTTATTTAGAATACGCAAGAAATATGCTTTAAAGCAGCCGAACGGTATCAACAGTAATTATGTTGAATTTTTTCCAGTGATTTTTCCACCACAACATTTTACCTGACTGGTCGAAAGGTCAAGGGTCAAGGGCCTTTTCAAGTCTAGGGTCTAGTATGGATTTAAAAAATATGGGGAAACAAGTTGCTCAGGATGTTCTTCAATATGTCTCCAGTGACCTGGAACTGAGTCATCAGAGAGTTTGAGTTATATTCTCTAATTTCAACAGACTACAGTAAGAATAAAAACACTTTAGAAAGTGCACTTAATGGTTTTAATGCATGAATGGAGGCAAAGAAGCGCCCAATGCAAAGTGGAGTGTGATCTCCTCTGTGCTACAATCCTTTCAACATACACTTGTGAATTATCTCACTTATATAATAGTTAAAATTAGAGCACTGGGTTTTTTTTTATGTCTCCGCGCCAGCCACAGCCGGAGGCATTATGTTTTCGGGTTGCCCGTATGTCTATAACGTCTCGTGAATCTCAGGAGCGCCTTCTGGGAAATATCTTTACTTTTGGCACAATATGGCCACTCGGACTGAAGCATGAACTGATTAGAGTCTGCTGGTCAAAGTTCAAGGTCACTTTGACCTCACACAAGACATCATGCTAACTATGACATAATATCACACAAGTGTCTCACAGGATAAAATTATGAAGTGGTGACATTTTATAACCAAAAGGTCAAAGGTCAGCTTCGCTGTGACATCATAATGTTCTGCAAAAACACTTTTCTGGCCGTTATTCAGCGCCATATCTCAGGAACAGAAGGGGAGACATTTGGTCGGAGACTGAATTGGTGACACTAATCTTGGGTGTCCGCAAATAGTCTCTGAGTGAAGACAGAATGTTTCTCACTGGAAGTCATTCACTACAAACATTCATATTCATTTAGTGATAACTTTAATTTTGCCACAATTAAACTTAATACTTAAATTCCTTAAAGTCCTCCCTGCATATGTTATATGAGTCTGGAAAGACATGGATGTACACATTAACTGGTTGGCGGAGGCACAAATCAAAGAACTGGTGTCGATGAAGGCCGACTGTGGTGTCGCCTGACGTTGCCCATGTTCCAGCCAAAAAGTTTGACTTAAACACACCTCAAAGACTATAGCCAAAGACCAACTACTACATACGTTCTGCACCTGCATGACAGGAAATAAATCTCCTCACCAGCAGTCGGTGGTAGCCTGTACTCTTCATTCAAAAAGGGAAACTTAGACGGATTCAAGACGCTAGTTAGCCTGTTAGCACACTAACAACAAAACCTGGTATTGAAAGAGCAGATTATATTTACCGTGCGCCAACGAACAATGACACAATCACAGACCATTGCTGCGAAAGAGCTCAGGTGCTAAAAAGAAATATATTTAACCTAATATAACACCTTTGTTTTGATCTCACGTCCTCCTGACTTAAGCTGTTTGTTTGCTTACCTCACATCCGTTTTGTGCCCTAAGCTGAACCTCACAGATGGGCAACAGCAGCCTGACGCTGGTCAACATGCTGACTCGGCCAAAAAGCTGCCAGTAGGGGCCGACTAGGGCCAACGGTGCAGGACACGCCGCAAAAACTAGGGCGACAGACGCTCACTGTCAGTTGACATTGACAGAAGGCTGGATGCCGGCCTGGTGGGTCAAGGCCCTTACATCCGTGAGGCAGTATTAGTTATTCAGTTGAATGTTTTGACAGCTCATAAAGCAAAAGTTAACAGTGCTTACGGTCAGGGTGCTACGGTTTAAGTCTTTTACACGACGGGGCGCCCGGTGGCTCGGTGGGTGGAGCGGGCACCCCATGTGCAGAGGCTGTGTCCTTGCTGCAGTGGCTGCGGGCTTGATTCGAGCTTGCAGCCCTTTGCTGCGTGTCACTCCCTCTCTCTCTCCCCGTTCACTTAATATCTGTCCTATCAATTAAATACCCACAAAAAATAATCTTTAAAATAATTTCATTTGAGGAGAAAAACTGCAAATGTTTTTTTATGTGCTGAATGTTTTTGTATAACTGCTTTTAACATTTGAGAAGTTTGACATCTTTTCCTGATTTTTTTTTTTTGTAGAAAAAAGTTAATATCCCTGTAAGTAGGGTTTTGTATCTGCTCTGAAACTCTAAAATTTGAAATGACACGTTAGGACAGATAGGACACCTGATAGGGCAGGCACCCCATATACAAAGGTTGTGTCCTTGCCGCAGCGGCCACAGGTTCGGTTTCAACCCACGGCCCTTTGCTGCATGTCACTCCCCCTCTCTCTGCTCCCTTCACACTATAGCTATCCTGTCAAATAAGGCAAAAAAGCCCCAAAAATATCTTTAAAAAATTTGAAATGTACGAAAAATCTGCTCACAGCCCATCATCCTCCCTCCTCAGTGGTCGGGGAGCGGGTGGAGGCTCTTCCTGACTTGGCTCCAGACTCAGGCGGCGGGCGAGGGGGCAGGGGGGCGCGGTCCAGGCAGGACCTGGCGTCGCTGCCCGCCGAGCTCATCAGCCAGATCGGGAACCGCTGCCACCCGAAGATGTACGAGGAGGGCGACCCCGCCGAGAAGCTGGAGCTGGTGAGCGGCACCTCCGTGTACATCTCCCGTGCCCAGCTCATGAACTGCCACGTCAGTGCCGGCACCCGCCACAAAGTGCTGCTCAGACGCCTGCTGGCCGCGTTTTTCGACAGGTCAGTGTTCAACACGCTTCACCTACCATGCATTTGGTTTGTCAGATGTAGTCAGGCATGTGTGTGTGTGTGTGTGTGTGTGTGTGTGTGTGTGTGTTTGTATAAGCTGCAGTAAATGATAGACTGCAGGCTGTGAACTAGACTTCAACTGGAGTCAATCCACTTTTGGCTTTGAGTCAATTTTTCATCAACCCACTGAGGTCGGGAAATTTGGATTTTGAAGCACGTCTTTTAGTTTCCTTAAAACTACTTCTAATAGTTATTTTATGTGTTCCGTATATCATCTGTTTTTGTTTTTTCCCTGCTCAGGAGCACTCTGGCTAACAGCTGTGGAACTGGCATCCGCTCCTCAACCAACGACCCCAGTCGTAAACCCCTGGACAATAGAGTGCTGCATGCTGTCAAATGTGAGTCATACAGAGACACGCACAGTTTTTGACACCATAAATACTGTGAGTTACATCTCAGTCAGATTTTGGAGCTGCTTGCGTGCAGCGTTGCCCTTTACAGCTTTGAAATTTACATTTCAAGACTCCTCGCCGTCCATTCTTTCTTTCTGTTGCCTTTAATGTTTGCTTTGTGTTTCTCTCCCTCTTTTCCATTTTTCACCTCTTTTCTTCTCTCCAGTTTACTGCCAGAACTTTGCGCCGAGCTTCAAGGAGAGCGAGATGAACGCCATCGCAGCTGACATGTGCACCAACGCGCGCCGCGTCGTCCGCAAGAGCTGGATCCCCAAGCTCAAACTGCTGATGGCCGACAGCGACGCCTACTCCGCCTTCCTGGCCGACAGTGTGAAGATGGAGGCCGACGCGCTGGGGGCGGAGCAAGGCTTCGACCCCGCCTCCCTGGAAGCAGTGGCGGCAGCAGCGGCCGCGGCCGCCAACCACAACGAAGCGGGAGGCGGAGCCACGCAACCAGACGCCCTCCAGGGGGCGGGAGGAGACGGCAGCACTTTGTTTTGAGTGAGTGAACGGACAGATAGATGAGTGGACAGATGGACAGATTTGATGGAGGGAGGGATGGGGGGCGATGAGTAGAGAACGGTGGCCGCTTTGGTCGTGATGACAGTTGTCACTCCTCCCCTCGCCGCCGTGTGTTTGGGGGGTCTGTTTCTTCTTTTACACCTCTTCTGGTCAGTTTGTTCTGCTTTCCCTCCTTCGTTTGTTTCTGTCTCTCTCGACGGCCCAGAATGCCTCACTTTGGGTTGTTCCTCCTTCCTTTTCTGGTGGAGAGAGACGGAAAGACAGAGAGAAAGGTAGCAGAGGGAGGAGGCTGACAGTTAGCCCCCCCACACCTCTTCACTCCTCTGCAACCTTTCAAAACCTGATCGTTTCAGCCTTTATTTTTTATGTTTTTAAAGTGTGTACTGTCACTAAGGCCCTTTTCTTACCATAATCAATCACAGACATTCCCTGGGGGGTGGGGGGGTAATCCTGTTTGGAGAACGTGATCTTTCCTTCCCCAAACTCCGGTAACACTGTTGTTTTTGATATTGAATGTATGCGTGGCGAAGCATCCGAACCGCAGCGTTGTAAGTCAGTGGAGGTTGAGTGAGTTTGTACAGAGCCCTTTTTTTTTTTTTCCTTTATTTGTCTGTTTTTGCTTTATTTCATCTGGACGCCAGATGAAAGCTTCTCGGAGAGCGTGGGATTGATGAGGTCAGGGGTTGAAATGAATATTAATATGTATATTGGCATGGTTTATGATCTCCCCGACCTCCGCCCGACCCCACAAACCCTGCTCTTTAACCCCAGCCAAGCATGCTGGGAATCTGACCTGCCAGCCTTTTAGAGAGCTGCTGGTGAGTTCTTCTGACTGACAGTGTGGCGGGAGACGGGAAAAAAACTAATAATTGATCGACTAAAAACTTTCCCCTGAACTTCCCCTAGTTTTTGACCCTGAGACTACATCCACAATAATATGTTTTTGTTTTAAAACACATAACCGTTGCTACGTTTACTCCAGGCGTCGACACTACTCCGACGTTTTGGCACCCCTAAAACAGAGAGCTTTGAAAACGCTGCTGATCCCATTTAAGTTTGAAACCCCGGCGTTGAGTTTTAGTCTTGATGGGAGGAAACGGATACTTTGAAAATGACATTCGCTTTCTGATTGGGTCTTATCAGTCACGACATGTCAATTCAAAAATGTATAGCTAGGTCTACATACTTTCGTGGGTAACGTTACTCTTTGGCCGTTGCCAGGCGTCCTCCAGCGATGGATAATGCTCCTGGTTCCGCCATATTTGCTTCGCAACACCTCCAAATCTGCCTTTGACCGCCTTACACTCACGTGTTGCTTTCAGTAAGCGCTCCACCTCGTCGTCGGCCCGAGCAAAAAAATCTCTGGTCTTACCTTTCGCCATCTCCGTATTATTAACTGTAAATAAGCAACCAACCGTACACAATCTGCTTCCTGTTTACATCGCACACACTTGCCCAGTGTACGTTATGATATGCGTGATAGTATAGACGGAGATTATTTCTAAAATGGTGCTAAAACACTCGTGTATACTGAGATCTTTTTCATTTTAAGAAGATGTTTTAAAGTAAAAACGTATTAGCGTGGATGTGGCCTTAAACGTATGAAAAGGCCATTTTAGTTTTCTTATTTTTGTGTTTAAATTCTTGATTTTTCCTTTTATGTGTGTGATTTTTGCCAAGCCTCCTGAGGGAGAGGAAACTTGTTACCGATGATTGTCAAAGAGTTTGCGCGTGATAAATGCACTGTGTTATTTCCTGCGGTATGAGTACAATCGAACTACGTTTTTGTACGTATCAGAAAGAGACGAGGGGTGGTTTTATTTAAAAAAGCAACAAAAAAAAGAGAAAAAATACAAGCCGAGATCCAATTTATATCTCCGGTTATCACCCATTTTTTTTAAAAAGGTCTGAAGGAAAGTCAAGAAATATCCAAAAGCGAGTTTCTGCCCGTGAGCTTAGGAACGCGTCGTGTGTGTGAGTGTGTTTGTGGAGTGTGTGTGAGGATTCAGCAGCGATGTTCTTTTGTTTTCAGCTCGTGTTTAAATTGTTTTCCCTCCAAATATTCGCAGCCATGCCAGTTAACAGAACAAGTTTCCTCAGGCTCTGCTGCCTGGATGCGTGCTCGCCTGGCATGGACAAAGGTGCTAATTCAGGCATTGGTACATTGCAAGGAATACAGCTCCGTGTGTGTAATGTGTAGGTGTGTGTTTGAACGGCCACACTGCTTTGTGTGTGTGTGCCGCAGCAGAGAGAGAGAGAGAGAGGCCAGACGGTGTGTTTTCACACACGCTTGGTCGATTCATTCACCCATCACTGCGGTGAGCACACACACTCACACACACGCAGGCTAATACGCATTTGGGCGCTGTCAGCCGCATCAGCTACAGTACACCAGAGCAGCATGGGAATTAAAGGGGAATTACACCGAAGCAGAGCTGAGAGGCTGTTTGTTGTTCGTCACATGTGAGCATTCACCTTAAATTTATTTTAATGAGGCCACATTATGGAAAAGGTAAACTGTCGCTGCACTGGTGGAAAGTTTTGTTTGTTGCTTTGACAGTTAATTTCCCGGCTTTATGAGAGATATTCAGAATTATAAAAAGAAAGCTGCTAAATAATGGAAATCACAGAAGAATGTAGGCATAGAAACAACCCTGAAAGCGAATATTGCAGTCACATTTGCCTTTGATACTTAAGTGGCTGAACGGTAGCTTTCAGAAAATATAACAAGAATACAGAGCAAGATCTTTTCTCTTTAGAAAAATTGACCTCCAAATTCCACAATGCAGCTGAATACAGTCATCAGCTAAACCCTGAAGAGGGCTTTTTGCTCTTGTTCAGTCTGAAGTTGAATACAGGGGGGCTCCAGGTGAACTTTTTGATTTAGTGCCACTGATATTTTGCTCCTCGGCGCCATTGTGGTGTTTTAATGGATATTCAAATCCTTGTTACGCCAGATTACAGTCTCAGTTTTGACCTTAGTTTAGGGCTTTTAATCATAAAACCTCTCTCAGACAATCAGTATAAAGGCGCTCTTTCTTTTGGCAGACCTGACACATCTGTCTGTTTGGCACGGTGGAATAAAAGCAGCGGTGTGAATAGCAGGGAAGCAAAGTTAACCAGCTGTAAATGTATGCGCCGTGTTGTGTGTGTTGAACAGATTACTGTGTGTGAGAGGTGCGCAGCAATCACAGCTCGGTTCACACGCCTGTGCAGGAGTCACGGTTCGGTGCGAGTTCGGTACGGTGGAAATAAACAAATGTATAAGGATCCATTTCTCTTCATTTGTTTTAAACAGACAGTACTGGACGCGTTAAAAAGACAAAACCCTCCTGCTGGGGACTGAAGTAACATTTTGTCCACTGGCAATTTCGTGAAACTGTTTTCATTATGAAGATGAGGAACATTTCAAACACCTACGAATTACACTTCACGAACACTTTCCCAAAAGGCAGCAGGTCACAAGAGGCCTTAAAGCTGAAAGCATCTCTTATGATATGAAACTGAAAATACAAAATAAATAGAATAATAAAAAATAAAACTTGTGCATTAGGAGGAGTGTAACAGTTATTTTCACCTTGGCTATCGGCCAATCTAATTGCCAGCTGCTTCAGTAATTGTTTTATCCTGTTCTGCGTTTACATCTCAAGGCTGCTTGAAAGCAGCAAAGTAAGGAGTTGGGCTACGGCTTGTTTGTTCCTCGTCCCTGTGATTGGCACATCTGTTACCCCTTTTCCACCAAATAAGCTCTGGTTCTTGAGCCGGTCCTGATCAGGACTCTCAGATCCTTGGTGCTATCTTGTGAACAAGCCTGCGTTTCCATCATTTGTAAACCGAACCGTTGTAATCAAGCGTCATCTGCAGAGGGTGTTCCACAATGTACAATGGAAGTAAACAGAAGAAAGATGGCGGATCACAATGATTACCTGCAAGCTTTTGTTCTGTGATTACAGATGTTTGTTTGTAGCGAACAAACAAGCACGGACCAACTATTGAAGATAAGAATAGAAGACGATAATGTTCAAGACTCCATCTTGTCTTTCCAACCCGTAGGATGTGACACGCCGATTAAAAAATGATTAGAGAACCAACTTTTTGGGTTCTGAACAAATTTATTTTTGGTTAAAATGCTCAGAACGCTTCAATATTAGGTGCACAGACTAGAACGGAACTTATTCCATGTTGGTGAATTAGCACAACATGTAGCATGTTGGACATGCGGAGCAACTGCGACACACTGTCCTCGACTTAAACACAGCTCCCTCTCCATTGTTGTTGTAGCTGTGCGTGAACCTGCAAGCAGGTCTTCAAGCTCCGGCGAGTTATTTGTACTCGCCAAAGTGTGACTGATTCACACTCCAGTCCTCTTCTTGCCCTGACCTCAGCAGTATGTTGCCAACTGTGCACAGCTTTAAAATACCAGGTGAAACTCACGCTCATGAACTTTGTTTCCGCTTTATGTGCATTAATCGACACGTCATGTATTCTGTATTCTGAAGGGAACCGACCTGTGACCTCTGTAACGTGTTGATTTGGCACAAATTCACAAACCGTTACAGCCCTTAGAATTTAACACAGCAGGGTTAAACTGAGAATAGTTTCTCTGTATCTCACATAATCAGTGGCAGATTCAAACAAATTTCAAATCCTTT